>CAXIVR010000001.1:342592971-342975471 GCA_964035755.1 Teleogryllus oceanicus | reverse complement strand
TGTCCTGCTTCCAAAAATGAATAGATATTCCTGTGCTACATAGGGTACCTTCTACCTATGGTCGTTACGTACATCATATCCTGGGAAGTTGTGAAATTAAGTCACAGATATATAATACAAATAATCGTAGTTGTCTCAATATTTAGAGGAACAGGTGATAAGTGCCTTGCGACTTACACCGAATGTAACGTCAAATTGTCTTACAAGAGTTCAACAAATTATTTTAAAAAAATATATTTCCTGACTTTTAGGTTTTAAATTGATCAATAAAAAGTCCAATATATACACCCGACCATGGCCGTCCATGTACGGGCTACCGTGGGCGACTGCCGCATCGGAGGTGTTCAAAAACCAGTCACATTTCTTAGGTCTGAGGGAAACGAGCATCAACGTAACTTGAAATGCGCGCTCCATGTCGGCAGCGGAAGTAATGGAAGTTATGGACTGAGTTCGCTAAGACGGCCGCCCCCAAACTCATTTTTATGGTGGAGACAAGCGACCGGAGAAGATGGAGTGGCGTGAGATGGGAAGGTGGGGCAGTACTGAGTTGTCGGGATTCGGTGGGATGTGGCTCTCCGCTGCAAATACGAGAGGAGGTAAACTGATTCATTGCCTATGTACTTGAGTTGGTTGTGGAACATTTCATTCATGAGAAGAGGTTGTGTTCGAGGCGCGTTGCAGGAAGAAGGGACGGAGGTTGTGCAGATGAAATTTGATGGGAGAGTGGGAATCATATACATGAACTGGAGAATTAAGTGATTAGTATTATTGTTTTTGTTTTAACTTTCAACTATGTATCGTTAAAATGTTGGAATGGGAAATTTTCTTACTACACGGAATGTGTCAAGAGTTGTTCATTTCTGTTAAGTTGGGGATGAGATGCTCCAGTTTCTCTGTGTTAGTGCAATATTTTTTGGAGATTGTGTAATATCACAGATTGTGAAATAAATAGCTGAGTGGAAAGAGGACCGTGACACAGCTATTTCTACTCCCATAACGTTTTAGCTAAATGTTTGTCAACGAATTTCTTCTGATCGTAATTTGCATGATGTGATTTCATAGCATGTAGAATTAGCATGTGACAGGAGTTCTGTATGGCCCTATAGGGTAAGTAGAGCAGAATGTTGCAATGATTACTTATATGGCAATGAACTAGTATTATCGTTTAAGAGTTTGAAGATCGGCATTTTGCATCGTGTTGTTGACCAAGCACGGACAGCGCCACCCACACCGCCGCCGCCCGCCAGAGCGTTGTGTGGCAAGAGAGCGACCGAACAAGGGGCAGTAAGGGCTATGTTTAGGAAACGAGCGTGGGGAAAGAGCGTATTTGGACTCATTGGAATTTCTTTTACATCGTGAGGTTTGTTCCCAGAAAAGGAATTGCGTTCGAACAAGGTACCATTTTGAATGGGGGTGTCTTATATTGGATGCCGTCGCAGGGAGTTGTTAGTAGGGAGCGAAAATAGCGAAGAGGGGGAGGGGGAAGCAGCAGCGAGTGTGATTGAGAAGGCACTAGATGAGTCAACTTTGGACGATTCACGCAAAGAACGGTTGGAGGAAGAGAAGCGCAATACGACAGCTTCGACTGGGGGGGTGCCAAAACCATTAGAAAAGGAGGTAGGATTTAATGAACAAGAGGTGATAGACGAGAAAAACTTGTTTAGTATGATGGAGAGGATAATGGGAACTTCATGAAACCTACGAATAAAAATATCGATTTATGTTCAGTAAAATACAGCAAATGTTCACGATCCTGATTAGAGAAGAATTGTTGGAAACGAAAGAACTGATTCGGAAGCAATACGATGCCCTAAACGAGAAGATAACGACACAGAATATGGTTATAGCCGAAGAATTTGCTGCACAAGAGCGAAGGTTGAATGAGAAAATCGATCAACTAGGGCAAAGGTTGAGTCAAGAGTCAATGAACCACTGTAATGTTAAGATTCAGGAACACGATGTTAGGATGAAGGGAGTACAGGACAAAATGATAAATATCGAGCAAACGACGATGAACGAGATTGCTGAATCCGGAATGATAGCGGAAACGGGAGTGCAGAATGTGAGGGCAGAATCGAAAGCGTGCCTGAATAAAGCAGAAAAGAAACTGGAAGGAGAAATTAAAGTGTGCGAACAGAAGATAGTCACCGTGAAGGATGATGTCGGAAATTTGAAAGGGGCGAAGTTTGTGCCAGAATTAGGGGGCGGTTGGTCGCACATTTCGATCCCACTGTCACTGAAGTTTTCGGGAGATGAACGGGAAAACCCTCGTTCTTTCATTCGACCTGTGGAAAAGTATCTGCCAGTGATGGACCTGTCAGATAGACAGAAAGTTCAATTATTATATCTAATACTGGCGAGTGACTTAAGGACACAGGCAAGGACTTTGTCAACTTTCCATTCCTCGATCGACAAGTTCAAGAAAAAGTTCTTTGGCCGATACTGGAACGAGGAAACACAGATGAATTTTTATGCTGACGATAATGAACGGATTTTATAGTACTTGGCGTACCCGGCCTTTCACGTGTAAAAATTGTACGCGGCCTTTCACGTGATGCAGGTGGATTAAACGAAGCTCATAAATGACTATTTCTAGAATTAATTATTCTACTTCTCGTAAACTGTGCATCGTCTGCAATATCTGCCGGCAAGTATCGGGTCTTTGAAGAAGCCAGGTACAAAACTGCATACGCGATTCTGTCTCGTGGTTGTAAATGTTGTACATTGCAAAATTTGTAAAGATAGAAACCTAGATACTCTTCTCGCACTGGTTGAAGGATTTTCTTCAGCTTGCATGACAAGGTCACTTGCTTGTTCCGTAGCTAGAGAAAGACCGCCTTTGCAGGTCGTAGATAACAAACCAGTTTCACGCAACCTTCTGAAGGTGTTAATAAATACGCTTTCATACGGTACAATACGATTAGAAAAACGTCTATGATATTCATGCATGGCTCTTTCCGCAATTCCGTAACAGAAAACCGTAAACATAAATTGTCCGCGTATTCCTCGTTGCTGTAACTTCGCAGCATTTTTTTATACAAAATGCACGTCGCAGTAGTCAAACGTAGACTGATAGGTAAGTGAAATTCGACACTGTTTCAGAGTTTCTCGAAATAAATATCAGTGGCCCGATTATTAATGTCCCGCATACGAATCTGGTCGGCTGTTCGATTCTCGGTTTCCCGCTCTCTCTCTCTCTCTCGCTCTCTCTCTCTCTCGCTCTCTCTCTCTCTCTCTCTCGCTCTCTCTCTCTCTCTCTCTCGCTCTCTCTCTCTCGCTCACTCTCTCTCGCTCACTCTCTCTCTCTCGCTCTCTCTCGCTCTCGCTCTCTCTCGCTCTCTCTCGCTCTCTCTCGCTCTCTCGCTCTCTCGCTCTCTCTCGCTCTCTCTCGCTCCTCTCGCTCTCTCTCGCTCTCTGTCTCTCTCTCGCTCTCTGTCTCTCTCTCGCTCTGTCTCTCTCGCTCTCTGTCTCTCTCTGTCTCTCTCTCTCTCTCTCTCTTCCTCTCTCTCTCTCTCTCTCTCTCTCTTTGTCTCTCTCATTGTCTCTCTCTCATTGTCTCTCTCTCATTGTCTCTCTCTCATTGTCTCTCTCTCACTGTCTCTCTCTCATTGTCTCTCTCTGTCTCTCTCTCTGTCTCTCTCTCTTTCTCTCTTCTTTCTCTCTCTCTTTCTCTCTCTCTTTCTCTCTCTCTCTTTCTCCTCTCTCTTTCTCTCTCTCTCTTTCTCTCTCCTCTCTCTTTCTCTCTCTCTCTCTTTCTCTCTTCTCTCTCTTTCTCTCTTCTCTCTCTTTCTCTCTACTCTCTCTTTCTCTCTACTCTCTCTTTCTCTCTACTCTCTCTTTCTCTCTACTCTCTTTCTCTCTACTCTCTCTTTCTCTCTCTCTCTCTCTCTCTCTCTCTCTCTCTCTCTTTCTCTCTCTCTTTTCTCTCTCTCTCTCTCTTTCTCTCTCTTTCTCTCTCTCTCTCTCTTTCTCTCTCTCTCTCTTTCTGAAATCGAGATTCTGGAATCGATCAGGACCCAAAAAATTCCTGTTTAACAAGGTTTCTGTTTTAATCAAAGTTGTCCATTTTATGACCTGATATTGAAGTTTCTGCCCTGAAAGCAGTAAATTACACCACTTCATTATAATTCTCAAAATACATTATCATATAACGTATTTATCGAACGAATCATCAATAAATGAATATTAAACACTCATTGACAGCTTCTTATTTTAGTTGAAAAATACCTTCCTAGCTGTTTTTGTAGTAGTTGCAGACTTTTTCAATGCACAATGCGTCACAATCAAGTACTGCGACTTTCTGATACACATGCATGGACTTACGCATTGCGTATCTGGTCCAGTGATTATATTTTTCAACGCGGAGCAGGGAGACGCGTGAATATAAGCCATGACCTACATTTCACTCGCAGAGAGTCTGGAGAGAGGGATTTTCCGTAATACCTACGCCTTCAGAGGCAAGCGACCTGAAGTTTGAAATCCACTTTGAGAACTCAAGCACGTCTCCCTCAATGTTCGGCTGCCACGACCAAATTGCGTGTCACAGGGATAGAGAATTTAAAACAAGGTAGCAGATGCATTCATTTCATGACAAACAGCTCGCGTCTCTCTGTCAATGGCAATTAATTTTACAGGTATTCCATTTCATGAAGATTTTCTCTACAGGACATGAAAAACCGTTCCGTTTCCACGTTGAGGTCCCGTTTTATGCCCTGTAAAATGCCATTTAACTTCACGGGGCGGAGAATTTTTCCGGTTTATGCAGGTTTCCAGGTTTTACAGGTTCCGGCTTAGAGATATTATATATATATATATATATATATATATATATATATATATATATATATATATATATATATATATATATATATATAAACAACTCATAGTACAAAATTATTTTATTTAATGAATATAGTAATTTACAGGTGAGTCACGTAAATGTAGCACCTCCTGAAGAGTTTGAACGGTTGAAGTTGTTATAATGCAGTTTTCATGGAAGTGCATGTGGGAATGGGGCTAATTGATATACAGTCATTTCTATTTTATCAATTTTTTTCGAGATATGAGGTGTCATTGTTACGATACAACTATGCATATTTTTTAGTCTATCAGCGTAAAAAGATGAATCCAATGAAATTCATATTGTCATATAAGCATTTTTTCGTGTTGAACGGGTATTTTAGAAGGGATAACAGTGCGTGCTCCCCCTGCTCACGCGCGCTCGAGCGAGGAAAGCTAAGCACACAAAATGAAAATCGAGTGGCCACCAGGGACGCCGAGAGACAATGAGAGCCTGAGGAAGTAGATGAAATGAGGGGCTTTTTAATTCAAACAAAATTTCTGCCCTCCCCAACATATAAACAGATAGGTAAAGATTCTGATTTGTTTAGGATGAAATTAAAATTTTGGGGCCTGTGTGGCAAGTTACCGTGGCCTCACCCCCTCTCCTGGGCGCCCGTGGTCATGACCGGGGATTGAAAAAAAATTAAAAAAAACAAAGAGTATTGGCCATATTTAACCAGGGATCTATTCATAACTAAGCATTCGAAATGCCATTGACCCAATTTATGAAGTGGACATTGCCCTATTCGAGTAACAATCAAGAAAAACTGATCCATTTTTTGAAAAACTCTTTCTAAACTTCTTTGAAGTCACGATTTCAAATAAAATCACTCATATTTTTCAGAAAATAGTGTATGACCTTATTGAATGATCTACTATTTAAGAACCGTTTTCCTTCAGAACACTGTTTCTATCTGAAATAATGTACTTGTAAAATGTCGCGGAAAAATTAAGTACTAAATTAACATTATTCAGTTTTGAAAACAGATATTTTATGTTCAAACCAAGTGAAAGAGACCTACATTTTAAATTATTATAAAAAGTTGTGGCAAATTAATATTTTGTTAAGACTTTCATATTCTACAGACAAAACTGAATATGGCATTTTATAATATGTTTATAGTGTGTTGAACTGCAGAGGACAAAAATGTTATTGCTTCGAATGATCTGTGTTAATAACTTATAGAATTATAATCTTCTATTATTTAGAAATGCTTGTTTCCTCTGTGCCTCATTAATTTGGTTATTTCCAGGTTACCCAATTAGCTATGAATATGTGAACGTGCCAAAATTTGACTACGGTAAAAACATTCAACAACAAGGTGAAATTTAATATTTAATTAAAGGAATTTAATTCTAAAAACTTAAATTAAAATCATGAGATTTAAAGTATATAATTAACATAAAATTTAAAACTACTTCATCCATAAGTACCAAATAAAAGGCCGTTTTCTGTAAGAGATTTTTTATTTTTTTCAGGTTACCCTGGTTATGAAGACACTCACTGTCCAAGGTTTGACTGTAATCAAGTCTCCCTACAACAAGGTAAATTTTCAAACTATGAGCATCCCGAATGATTTTCATTAAATGAGAAAGTGTAGATGTGAAATAACGTATAGCTCATATGTCTTCAACCTCTGTAGTTCAGGATTGATCCCTGGTCCATCCTGTATAATTTGAAGAGGAAGATGTGACCTTGTGCTTTCTCAGCGTTCTCTCGTTTCTCCAGCATCTTGTTCCACCATTGCTCGAACATGCCGAGATCATACTTTATCACGTTCGCAAATTTTACCTCTTCCCTGTACGTCATACACAATTTTAGTATGATTTGACGAAAATACATGAAACATCATTTACAATATATTATATATTACTATTATAAAGAGCTAAGTAAAAAAAAAATTTAATTAATTAACTAATTTGAATACTGTGATTTAAAATATATTATTACAGAAATTTAGAACTGTATTGTGTGTAAATATACGATATAGTACATAAAATGTACGTAATTTGCAACTGTCTCGTTTAGAATAGCTTTTATAAAACGTTTTTATAATTTCTAGGTTGCCCAGATTATGGATACAATAATTTCCAAAACCTCAACTATGAACAAATTTTATTAGTTCCAGGTTTCCCTGATTACCAAAATCCTAATTTCCAAAATCTCAACTGGGGCCAAGTCTTCCCACAACAAGGTGAAATTACAAGCAATTGAGCATTCTGAACGACTTCCATTCAACTGCAGCGTTTCAAAATGTCTATATTTAATTTATATATACATATATACATATATATGTATATATATATACATATACATATATATATATATATATATATATATATATATATATATATATATATATATATATATATGTGTGTGTGTGTGTGTGTGTGTGTGTGTGTATGTATGTGTATATATGTGGTGTGTGTGCGTGTGTGTGTGTGCGCGCTTTAAATGAATATTCGAACCGACGCAAGTCATTAATATGCCCTGACTAGAAATATACCATGTTTTAGTGTTCTTGGCAAAATTGACATTTAGCAACCAGGAGTGAAAAGAAAATTGCCCTTATGATTCATTTAAGATGTATCGGTCTATTGAATTCGCAAATTAGTGCAATAGGGGCAAACTGAGTAGACCAGAAATGTTCCATATATGTAACACAGGGCATTAAAGGGTTATAATTATATTGTACACAATTCATATGTTTTGCAACTGTTTTCTGTGAGTTTTTTATTGTTTCAAGGTTACCCAGTTCGTTATGAATGGCTTTGTTGTCCACTACTTTACTACGGGGGAGTCTCTCATAATCCAATCTCCCAACAAGGTGAGATTACACACCATTGTGCCATCTAGAAGCATTCAAAAATTGTATTATGACATGTAAATTCTAATGACCTCCATGTTGTACATTATTTACAAAGTGTTTGTGCTTTTCAGGTCACACAATTGGTCATGAAAATGGCAATTGCTGAGGATTTAATAGTGAAGACAAATTGAAATGTAGCGAAAAAAATTCAATATATAGGTGGAAGTACGTCAATGCAGAGGCACAGGGAAATGATCATGCTTTTAAACCCACTCAATGAACAAATTCGAAATGTCTTTCAAACTTTTACTGTAAAACCAGAAATAAGAAAACTTTCCGTGTTCCCGATATTTTAGCCTAGTTAATCTTCAGTTTCCTTAATTTGTTCTTTATGTATTCAATTTTATGTTAGAGGGTTTTAGTATGAGACGAAATATTATGTGATTATTAATATTAGTCCTTTGTATTCTTATATTATTCATTGTTTGTTGTTTGAATTTTGAAAAAAAAATTAAAAAGGTTTTAAAAAATATTTTGTCCTTTTTGAAAGTTCCTTGATATTTGAAGTTGGTTATTTGACAACCGTCTGACATTGCAAAGAAAATATTTAGTGATATACTAAATAATAATATAAACATAACAAGATCATCAACTAAATTTCAATTCTTGCACAAAACAAAGTTGTACATATGCTGTAATTTTTTAAAAGTGCAACTTTTAAATAATGCAAATTATATGTTATAAAATAAACAATACATATGTTCTTTATGAAATGCTAAGATCATATTTTTTCTTGTTTTCCAACTTAGGTTTTCAATGACTTCATCAAATGTCATGCAACATCAACTTCATCATGTAACTTTCACATAAAAAAACTCTACATTACCTATCTGACTATCGATTCCAAACCGTTCGGACGATTTTCTGCAAAATTGATATTCCGAAGGACCTCAAGATCCTACGAGTTGAAAATCTTATGTTAAAATTAAAACCACATGTTAAAATAGCAAAATAACTAGACACCTCAAAACTAAGTAAATCTGATGCAAAAGTAGTTAGTTTTCCTACTTAAATGATCCATGATTCTGTATGTTCATCTCCATTTCTCTAAGTAATCAGTCGGACTGGAGATACATGAATCGTATTAGTGAGAAGACAAATTGTATAGAGACTTTTTTTCTTACAATAAACAGTGTTCCTGACACATCGACGGGTTGCACGTCAAAAAATCTCCTTCTGAGATTCATTGTACTTGTTAGTAAACAATGGAATCCTTCGACCCAGAGCGCCCACCCATGAGATGCTCGATGCCGAAGGCCGGTAAGCGGCACGCTTGAATGAATGAATGCCTTATTTTACGTGGCGAGACTCAGGCCATGAGGCTTGCTCTTCCGTCTGACCACGCAAATTTCGTTACGCTCCTTTCATCTACTAGGCGAGAATATATTACTTGGGCGACGAAACAGGCACTTTGAATTTTATTCAGAGACTTCATTTAGGCTTGAGGATCTTTCACATGCAGTAAATCTAGTATCATCATGGGACAGCCGGCTTTACTTCCCCTCCGAAGGAAGGTGTATAAAGGATTTTTCCCCTTAAAAATCCACGGCTCCACCTAGGGAGTACATGACATTGTAGTTGGTGGTGGAGCTTGAGTACCCCTGTGATCCTGAAAGCTATGCCGGCGGTAGCGTAGCTACTGATAGGGCCTCCCTTGCCGGACAGGTCGAAGGAGAGGGGTCAGACGAAGAAGTACTCCAGAAGAGGACCTCAACACGAGAAGAGGACTCGCCGAAAAGGGGAGAGGAGCCTCTTAAGTCATGGAGAAGACAACTCCTCTAGGGCACGGGTAGCTCGAAAATAAAACCCCTGGTTCTCCAGATTGAGGGTTCGGGCATTGGGCTTGCTCCCCATTACCAATAAAAAAATCCAAACTGCAAAACGTCCCAACATGGAGCCTCGGAAAAGTACATGGAAACGAACTCGCGCTAGAAAAAGGACTTTGATTTTTGAAACATGGAATGTTCAGGACCTTAACACCAAAGATAAAGAAGTTTTTATTCAATTAGAAAAATTTAAAATTGACTTTGCCGTTCTCTCTGAAACGAAATCACGGAAATGAAGTAAAGGGAAATTTTGTGCATTTTTATAGTGGTGTACCTAAAGATAAAAGAGCAAAGGCGGGCATCTCAATAGCAATAAATAAAAAATGGAAGAAAAATACTAAAAACTGGGAAGAAGTAAATGAAAGAATTATGAAGTTAGAATTAGAAATAATGGGATGTAATATAATAATAATTGGAGTGTATGGACCAACTGAGAATGCAGATAAAACTCTAAAGGATGCATTTGAAAATGGACTCGCAGCTCTTCTTGATTCAATAAGTAGTAGAAAAGAACTGATAAAAATGGGTGACATGAATGCTAGGATAACGAGAAAAGTAAATGATAAAGTGGTTGGTGCTTTTGGAGAAAATTGTCTAAATGAAAATGGAAACAGATGGATTGAAATATGTAATGTCTATAATTTGAAGATCATGAATGGTTTCTATGAGCATAGAGATGTACACAAATATACTTGGGTGCAGCCAACGAAGAATCAGAAATCAATAATTGACTACGTAATTATGAGACAAACATCCTGCATTAGCGCAGTTGATGTAAGAGTTTTTAGATCGTCAGAATGTGGATCCCACTACTTATTGAAAGGTTTAATGTTCTTTCCTTTTAGAAACCAGGGAATGAAAACCAATAGTGGAAATGAAAACAAAATAGAAAAATAGTTCATCCTAAATATAAGATCAATTTACTGAATGATGACTCCATCAGATTTCTGTATCAGTTAAGACTAGCTAATAAAATAAAAGAAGTTCCAGATGGCACAAGTGAAGACTTGTACGAATGGTTAAAAACAGCAATACATGTAGCAGCCTTTGAAGCTTTAGGGGAGGAAAAAATGAACCACCTAAGCAATATTGGTGGAATTCTGAAGTAGAAATGAAGATAAAGGAGAAAAGGTGCTATTAAAAATGGTTGGCAACCCAAAATCTGGATGACAGAAAAGAATATGCAAGACTAAATAGAGAGGTGAAGAAAATGGTGAAGATATCAAAAGATGAAGGGGAAAAAAAAGAAGGGAAACATTGGTGGGGCACGAAGTAAAGAATCATGGAAACTAATAAAATGTTTGAGACAAGATAAAAGAAATCAAACAAATATACAAATCATAAAAATTGACGAATGGGTGAAATAATACTCAGATATGTTTGAAGAGAATAGACCAGAATACAAGAATGTTTTAGAAGAAATAAACAAGACACTGGATAGGAGACATGCAAACAAATGTACAGAAGACATGCATTTGAATGAGATAAAGAACTCCATCAAAAAAAATTAAAAACGAAAAATCTCCCGGTCCTGGAGGTATTCCTGTAGAACTATTTAAAAATGCTCCGATAAGTGTCCTGGAAATCCTACAAAAAAATTTTAATAAGTGTATGACAGGCGATAAGATACCTACAGAATGGAAAGAAGCCTTCCTCACGTCAATTTACAACAAAGGTAAAAAATCGGAGTGTAAAAATTACAGAGGAATAAGTAATTGGAATGTATGGACGTATTATAAACGATAGAATTGAAAGGGAGTTCACCACAGCAGAAGAGCAAAGTGGATTTACAGCTGATAAAAGTTGTATTGACAACATATTTGTTATAAGGCAGGTTTTAGAAAAGAGATTATCAAGAAATAAGGAAACATATCTTGTATTCATAGATCTTGAAACAGCTTATGACACAGTCCCTTTAGGAAAACTCTTCCAAATTCTGGAAAATACAAATATTGACAAGAAATACATTAAAAGATTGGTATCTGAATCAAGAAAGTAGGATAAAAGTAAGTGGTCAAATATCACAACCATTTGGACAAACAAAGGGCCTGAGACAAGGATGTTGCGTATCACCAAGTCTGTTCAAAATATACCTGAATGAAATACTGAAAGATTGGCAAAATAAACTCAGAGGTATGGGTATATGTATCAATGAAGATTACCTGCATACCTTACTATTCGCTGAAGATCAGGTTATTTTATGATGGTTTGATGATTTTGATGGAGATGCTAATGATGATGCAGCTAATGATGATTGCTAATGATGCATTGATAATAATGATCATTGCTGCAGCTAATTATGATTTTGATGGAGAATATATGAGACGGAAACTGAAGGAAACGTACGAGAAAGCAGGACAGAAGATCAATTTTTCCGAAACAAAATATCTGGTGGTAGGAGAAAATGCAGGTTGCAGCATACCAATAAATGGAGAGCAGATAGAAGCATGTGAGGAATTTAAATATTTAGGAGGAATCATCAGTAAAGAAGGAGACTCAGAAAGACACTATCTCAAAGATCACGCAAGGAGACAAGTCACTCGAAAGTTAAACTCTCACTTTGGGGAAATGAAATATCCAAATCAACTAAGAAAAGACTGTTTGAAACCGTCGTACAAAATGTAGTGCTGTATGGATCAGAAACGTGGGAAATAAAAAAACGAGAAAAGGAAAATTTAAAAAGCCTGCAAATGGATTTCATGAGAAGAAGTTGTTAAGTGCCTAAAATGGGCCATGTAAGAAATGATGAAATTTTGAAAAGAATGCAAATACAGAAATCGATTTTAGAGGAAATGGAAACACGAAAATTAAAATGGTTTGGTCACGTGAAAAGGCTCGGTTATGAGAGATGGCCTAAAAAATCTCTGAGTGGCTCCCCTTAGACAGAAGAAAAAGAGGTAGACCCAGAGAAGAATGGCAAAAGCAAGTTATGAAGGACATGCAGAAAAGAGGCCTTGAAGAAGACGATTGGAATGACAGAGAGGCTTGGCGATTGGGATGCGAGAGACGGCCGCAGGAACTGTAGACAACTCGCAAGAAGAAGAAGAAAAATCCACGGCTTCGATCGGGTTTGAATCCGCGAACTTGGCTATGCCAGCCCGATACGCTAACCGTTACACCATCGCCGCCGCGCCACATAAACAAATATAGCGTGTGCGCCCTGCTGCCTGAAATTGACCGACCCACCTTATGTGTGACGGTAAACCAATCTTATAATGGTAACACATCAGCTTCGTTTCATCACATAATTAGGCCTCTAGCGTGTGTTACAACACGATATGTAAACAAAATACTAATGCATAATGTGTTATAATAATGGATTTCCATAGTATTCGTACACTAGAGTAATTTACATTTTTAAGTTGGGCATAAATATGTTTAATACTGAATTATTTAAAAAATGGAGAATTTACGTGTAAAAAAGTATATACTGAGTATTAAATGCTCCTTACGTCATTATAAATACCTAACTAGAGTCCAGCATAACACACGGGGAAGCAAGGAACTATCCTTAATTTAGTTTCACAAAATCCAAAAACAAGCAGCGCGTTGACACACCTATTCGCTTACACCGTCAACAAGCAAAGTGCCATGGTCAACGAGTTAATGTCATCCATATACATCAGATGTGATGAGGTGTGGATAGTCTTCTTATTTTTACGAATTTGAAAGCCATAGTGAGTACTGTTCAGTTGTGTTGATAGGGGATTTAGAGCCAGACAGAACAACAATGGGCTTAAGGCTTTGGCGGAACTTTACATGACATTTTCAGCCCCCCAGACATTTTCAAAACTTTCTCAAAAATGGTTCCAAACTTTTTCTTTAAATCTTTGGTAGGGATAGTACCCAACTGTCTCTATCCGATGACATAAACGCCATATTGCTCTATTCCTTTGTTTTTTTAAAAATTACAAAAATGATTTCTTTTAATTCTCTGTAACGTCGGTAATATTTACATTAGAGGCGATTTCTTCACAATATTGTATTTATGAGTATATGTGATTTAAATAATGTCAAACAAAATTTTTCGAAAGCATAAGTTTTCTGTGAAAATGAGCGCAAAATTACGCATTTTCCAAAATGCTCAAACGCCATTTTCTCAAACACGGCTCCAATGTTTTTCCAACAGCAGTGTTTAATATGACGTAAAGTTCATTTTGATGTATTGTTTTGTTTTTCAAATATTAGCCAAATGTATTTTTTAATATGGTTCACCTCCCTAATATAAATTTCTATCGAAATGTATACATTATTACATTTGTGAGTAGAACACTCAATAGGTTTCTGTGAAAAAGAGCTTCAAATTTTGAATTTAGAGTAATGCTTAATCGCCTTAGGCCGTGTCCTACGTGAGCTAGGTCTTGCGTCAGCATCACGCGACAAATTCAAGCGACGAATTTCGAACACTTAGTTCCTTGTCTACCCGTCCTGCGTCGGCGACATCCGCGACGAAGCAACGAACGCGCTACATGCGGCGGCGTCCGAGATTCGAACGTGTTTGAATCTTGTCGCTACTTGTTGTCGCTCGTCGCTGCTTCTCGCTGAGTCGCTCGGATAGTTTCGCTTTTTTCTATTTAATTTATATTTTCCAAGATGCCGAATGGCGACACAACTGAATGTTTAATTGAAGAGGTGAAGAATAGAAGGGAATTGTGGGACAAAAGCTGCGAAACTACCACAATAGATTTGTGAGTAGTGAATTGTGGAAGGAAGTGGATGCCCTGAAAATAAAAAGTTTATGTATTTATTTCTTTTTTGAATTATTGAATTAGATTGTAATTTCACTGCTTAATACATACATCATAATGTATTATGTAAGATCCCTATATAATAAACCTAGGAAGTTAATGAGGTTATGTTTCCATTGTATCCACCTGTAACACTATTAAAATACTTGCAGAAAGTCTGCTTTATTTCCCAGGCTTCTGTTGTCGATGAATTGAATCTATTAGAAAATGAGAGAATAAAATATCTGTGGAAAACTTGTTGATATTTGGTTTATAACAGAATATATTCCCTCTTTATCAATAATAACGTTATGAAGCAATGTGGTGCATTGAACAATTTTCACTGAATTTTCCATTTTTGTTTCAATACATTTGTGGAGTATTCTCTATTTTGCTGACAAAATTCCAAAAGAACATTCCACTACTTTCCTTGCACTAGAAAGTTTTTGATTAAAAATAACTTTTGCTGGGTTGGGTTTCCGTTTTGGGAATGGGCGCATCAATTTTTTTAAAGGGAAATCTTCATCCCCAAGAAATACATAAGAACGTCAAATCACTATGGAGCAAAACTCTTATCATGTGGTAGTGACATTTTTTCACCTTCAAGGGTAGAAAACATCGGTGAATTCATAAAAATTCCGCCATCACTGTCCTTTTCATAGGCTTCAGTGTTCACCATACTAAATCTGTATTGATCATCAGTCACAGCTAAGAAAACAGTTGATTTTTTTTAAAAATTGTAATACATGCTGCCGGAATTGGCAGGATTGAATAATCATACATGTTTCCCATCAATGCAACCAATGTAGTTGGGAAAGTTCAATTTCTCTTCAAATTCCTTTGTTTGAAATAATTTTTGTGTTCTTAAAATAATTTGTGTCCGGCATAGGTATATGAACTGGCTGGAGAACAGTCCATGTAGCATCCATCACACATATCGTGGATAATGTCTTCCCCACACGAAATGAAAATGCCAATTGGAGAAACTGAACACCAGTTGCAAGAAACCTGTAACAATGCATTTAAATTGTTTCATTTTCAGAGGAGGAGGCGGAAAAATAAGTGGAAGTCTGTAAAGGACTCGTTTCGAAGGGAATTGAAAAAGAAACCCAAGGTGGTGAGTGGATGTTCCTCCCAAAATGTGTCAGAGCAGATGGGCCTACTTCGAATCTTTGGGTTTGTTAAGAGGTGAAACATAGGCTGTCTGTTAATAGGTTTTTTCGTAATAAAAGTTCCTATAATTACTTTTTATGGACAGTCACAAATCTATTTGTTAAAACAAAATTACTACAATGGTATCTTGAAACAAGAAACAGCGTGGCAACGTTTCAGAGGTCAAGTTGTGCCTACATCATCGGGCCTTAAACATTATGTCAACTAAAATAAGAAATTAAAGAATTAATATAAAAATAAATAAAAATTAAAAAAACTTATGATAAAACAAGTGTGTTTCACAATATAAAGAATTCACAATAAATTTAAAATGTTTAGACGAATACATACTTTACAAAGAATTGGTTGAAATAGCATGATAAAATTGACCTTGATAGGTGGAATGATGTTGAAAACAAGGTTCTTAAGAGATATTATGGAGCCCAGAGGAACGAACGGGAACATTATTTTGGAGGAAGTTCCAATCGTTGAGGAGAGTCCATTTGTATTTTCAGATGTGGAATCTTCACAAATTGAGGTAAAATGGTAAAATTAATTTATTGCTGGTAAAGAGAAATACACCAAGGTTTTATGTTCAAATTCAGCACTTCAAAGCACAAAATAAAAGAATGTTTCAGAACTCGTCAGGTATAATAATTGGCATAGGGCAAAAGCACTTTCACTGTGAAATGATTAGTGAAGAAAGGTTTTGTGTGTATTCATTTCAGTCTGTTGTAATTTTAAGTTTGGTACAATATTTCTTGACACTGAAATCTGTGTACCTGGCTATTAAAATGTTTATAACACACTTTATTTTTGTTTTTGATTTGCCGCAATCGAAAATAAAACTGATTAATACGTATGCAAGTGCCACTCTCATGACTACATATGAAAAATCACAATATGTTAAATTTGTGCTGCACAGATTTTGGAACCGCCTCCAGGGATTTCAGAGACCTCTGTGACAGAGGATGTAGCAGAAGAGTATGCAACAGGCATGGTGGAGGCAACACCTCGAAAACAAGGAAGAGACCAAATCAAGAAAAAATCATTTTAGCAGACTCTGTTGTCTCTAGAAGAAGAAAAATTAACATTATTTGAAAAGTACAAGAGGGCTGATGATGATGATGATGATGATGATGATATTTGCATTTTTTTTAATATTTAGTGCCATACATGAAAATGTTGTTCCCAGTTAGGAAACTGGCACTGAGGGGTCAAGTAAATGATTTTTTTTCTAAATGAGATAGAAAAACAATAAAGGTTGTTTAATTTCCATGCTTTCTTTTTATTATTTATTCATTTTATCCTATATCATGTTAAAATGTTTTTATGAATTTATTGAGCAGACATAATACAATAATTGGGTTCATAACATGCTAGCAAGAGGTGTGTGAAATATAATTAGAAAACTACATAAAAATTATATTCAATTGGCAAAGAAATATGAAAACTCATTACTATTTCTGCTTGAAATTTTTAAATAGTTTACCTGTTTACAAACTAAATCCAATGGATACCTTAGATTTAACAAATTAATGAGAAAATAATTTTCACTATCTTCCGACTCATTTTTGTCCAGATGTTATTTTAGATTGTCATATACATATTAAACCGAAATTAAATGAAAAGCAATTTAGATTTATCTAAATTATAGATTATATAATATAAATAATGTTTTTTATTAATTTTTTGGTTTTAAATTTAAAAAATGATTTTATTACTGCAATTGCTAGTGCTTTTAAATGTGAACTTACATTGTAAAAATATTTTTCATTATATTCTAACAATTTGTGCATTTCGGTCTTGCCGTTTTATTTAATAAATGGAGCAAACACAATTTTTTTAATATGTGATCACAATTAAGTCACGTGTACATTTTCAATCATGTACGAGTCAAATATGCAGGGAAAGAGCAATTGCATATGTTTTCTTGAGTTGCATATCAGTCTTTTATTACACATCATTTTAAATAAAAGTAGAAAGAGACATTTTAAAATTTCATAATTATTCAATCCTATGTAATAGAACTGCATGAATAGATATGATGAATCTATACATAACAGGGAAAACAAATGTTATACATTCATTAAATTTATATTATTATTGGTAGGTATACCGCTTTTCAAAAAAGGCAACAAAAATGAAATTCAAAATTATGGCCCATTTCCTTCTATCAGTTTTTTCAAAATATTAGAGAGACATTTTTACGTACGAATGGAAACCTTTCTCACTAAACACGACGCGCTTTCAGATTGCCAACATGGATTTAGAAAATCAAAATCAACGGAAACAGCTATATTTTCTTTTCTTAAAGATGTCGCCTCATCATTGGATCAAAACGAGGCACCTATTGGATTATTTTTAGATCTCTCAAAAGCTTTTGACGTCATTGATCATGACATTTTACTTTCCAAATTACCTTCATATGGAATTCGTGGTATTGCTCTAGATTGGTTATGTTCGTACCTTAAACAACGATCTCAGAGAGTTGAAATACCTTACTGGAATGATGGAACATTACGTACGCACCTTTCCGACTCTTTGCCCGTTGCATGTGGAGTTCCTCAAGGATCGATTTTAGGCCCTATTCTGTTCCTACTTTACGTAAACGATATGCCCTCGACGATTCGAAACGGAGGAACGGTGCTCTTTGCGGATGATACGAACATCCTTTGCAATAAAGAAACAGTAAATAGTACAATATCAGATGTTTCAAATTGGTTCCGAAATAACAAATTAATAGTAAACGAAAAGAAAACGGTTTTAATGCAGTTTTCCATTTCAAATAAACAATTCTGTGCTCCATTGAAAATGAACGGTGTACCATTGACTGATGTTAAGGCAACAAAATTTTTGGGTCTCTCAATTCAGTCAAACCTTAAATGGAACGTTCATTTAAATGAATTGAACATAAAATTAAGTTCATTATGCTACGCGTTCAGAATTCTTACAAATTCAGTCAGCCTTCATACTGCTCGTTGTGTATACTTCGCGAATGTTCATTCCCGCCTGAGATATGGCATAATATTCTGGGGAAATACATCTTATAGCCCCCAGGCTTTTAGATTACAAGAACGAATTGTACGAATAATAACCAAATCCCACCCACGTGATTCATGTAAGCCTCTCTTCATTAATCTAGGAATTTTACCATTACCGTGTCTTTTTATTTACGAATCAGTGGTTTTTGTAAAAAATGACTTGCTCAAGGGCGGGAATATATTTTCAGAAAATGCCGAAGTCTATTACTATAACACTCGACGTAGAAATCATATTCATCAGGTGACAGTATCAACAGCTCATTACAAAAAATTCACATACAATACATGTACATTATTTTACAACACTTTGTCAGATGACATTAAACGATTAACTTCAATAGAAAAGTTTAAATCCCAAGTGAAATCGTTTCTGCTGCATAACTGTTTCTATACAATTAGAGACTATACTGAGCATCACAAGAAAAGTAACATTAATTTTAACAATGCTACATAATGCATTATTTACAATTTGGACTGTATAAATGAGTATAAACAACCTGTAACAACTATTGTACTACAGCTTCCGGGTCAATGACCTCCATCTCGATCAGGTTTTTCGTCCAGTTTCCCTGATCCGTTGAGCAAATGCTGAGATGGCCCCTTGTTTTGCTTCTGACCATAAATGTAACTTCATTTTCAGTGCACGTCTTCTAGAATTCAGTGGGAAATACAATTATTCAAGTTATCGTTTCCATGTTGTCGCGGCAGGAAGTAATAAGAGCCAAAATTTATTGCTTACTTATCCTTGAAAATAGATTTTATTGCATGGGAGTTTTTTTTCTCCCTTTCAAAAATTCAAAATTTAAGTAGTATATGACTTAGTGTAGGGATCACAGAATTTTGAAAATGTGCACACAATTCACTTTTCCCCATAGCACGTCATACGCAGTTTTTAACTTTTTTTTACGTAAAATAAATAAATAAAAAAATAAATACATTGTTTAACATACAAATGTTGAATGTTTCCTCTGATAGGTTGGTAGAAACAACACTATTGTTGGTGAACGACATAACAATGAATATTTACTACTTAAAAATTATTACTAGTCTTTTCTCCAGGCTTATTGGTTGCTGGAAGTTGGTGGAGACGTGGCGAACTTACTGCCTCAGGCACATCACCATATAATCAAATGTCAGTATTGACATTCGCGTAATGTTCTTTCAATTTAGGGAACAGGTGATCGCCACTGCTTGCCCAGTCGCGACTATAGGGTGGGGTGATGATGTTTCACTGAAACTGTTGCAGGAGAGCAATGGTTTGCCGAGAACGTGTGGGCGAGCGTTGTCATGGACAATGTGTACGCCCTTGCTCAACATTCCTCTTCTCCGGTTCTGAATTGCCCGTTGAGTTTTTTCAGAGTCTCACAGTTCCTGTCAGCGTTAATTGGGGTCCCAGTGGGCATAAAGTTGATCAACAATAAATACCCCTTCCCGTTCCCAAAACACGGTTGTCATGACTTTACCGGCAGTCTGTTCGAATTTCCGCGGCTTTGGCGAAGAAGGATGCCGTCACATGCATGATTGTTGCTTGGTCTCAGGTGTAAAGTGGTATGCCCAGGTTTCGTCACCCGTGACAATCCAGAAAGTTGTCCTGATTGGCTGCGAGGCGGTGAAGAAATGCGCGGGAAGCATCAACTTGTTGCCGCATGTGGTCTTCAGTCAGCATGCGTGGCACCCGTCTTGCGCACGCCTTCCGGTAGTTGAATGTTTCCGTTAAAATTCTGTGAGCGGTGCTTCAGAAAACCTAGAGCAGAGATCATCCGGGATGATCCGCCGATCTTCTCGCATGCTCCACCTTCAACACTGTCTCGTCACAAATTGACGGTCTCCCGCTCCTTTGTTCGTCGTGAATTTCAGTCCGACCAACTGCAAACGCTCTACACCACTTGCGAACATTTTTGACATCCATGCACGACTCGCCATACACTTCCATCAATTGGCGATAGATTTCAATCGGCACAGTGCCCTTTGCGTTCAAACACCAAATAACTGCCCCAATTTGCACTTAGCGGTAACCTCCAACGGGAGCTCCATTCTCAACGGCTGCCAAGCCAATGATGTATATGATATAGATCGCTCACTGGCCCGCCATATTTGAAGCCGAGATGGCGCGTGGCAGCCATGACAGTTGTTGGCAAAAGGCTTTTATGAAAAGGTTATGCTGTATTATCAACGATCTAGATTATCCTAGTATATTCTAGCTCGTATATTATGCGCCCACAAGACAGACTAAAACTGCATATTCTGCTTTCTAATCACATCGAAAACTATTGATATTTAAGAAACTTAATGAAAAATAATATTTTTTTGTTTAATTATTGTCTGACTAAAACAGAACCCCTACGTCAAAGAAAAATGATGTTAGGATCTATGAGAAAGGACAATACATATATTTCATACAATGTCAAAAACAAGCTCTTATTTGCAATTTTTAAATTACTGATCTCTTAAAAGTAATTAATTTAGTCAAGGTTTGACGCTCATATTTCCCGTCTATGATTGCACAACATGTAATTATACAAAAAATGTTAATAAATATAAAAAACATTAATACTAAAATATGTACAATACAGTGGTATAAGGTGTATCAACCAGTGGTACCCACACGAGACTTTTACTTAAAGCAGGAAGGTTCAAAATGTTCTGAACATAACCTCTCTCTCGGGGTTAGTGTCCAATCCTCCTTCATCGACACAATTCACTTTTTGAGAAAATCCTCGTTTTTTAGAGGAAAGCTAAAAAATCAAGGTTAACAATAAAATTAAATGTCGCTTTTGTAGTATATTCTAAGAAAAACTCAAGCAGTATTTCAATGTCGTATCTTTGGTACATAGCTATGAAAGGAATTCCATATCCTTTTTTAACCTATTAGTGCAATTGTACGCAGCACATGAAACAGGCATACTAATGAATGCTCTCACGCAGAATACATAACAGAAAACTGCGAATATTGGCAGAAACAGTACCTATATCACAACGATAACACACGCACAAGTGTATGTTTTGCCAACAACTGGCATGGCGCAGCTGACTTCACTTTGCCCTATCCATAGAGTATATACGTGAGTCATCTATATCTTATACATCATTGTGCCAAGCCAAGACTGAACGCCTCAGCTCGGCGTGCGC
The DNA here is from genome assembly GCA_964035755.1 of Teleogryllus oceanicus. Classification (NCBI taxonomy): domain Eukaryota; kingdom Metazoa; phylum Arthropoda; class Insecta; order Orthoptera; family Gryllidae; genus Teleogryllus; species Teleogryllus oceanicus. The sequence continues at coordinate 342,953,881 of CAXIVR010000001.1, read as the reverse complement.
ATGTTTACACAGCGCGGGAAGCACTCTTCATAGCAGTGTGACCAACTGCCTCACAAACAGAGTTCCGTACTTATAAAAAATAGGAGACCTTACTTTTAGGATTACCCTCGTATATTATGAGTCGATGACCGTTTTCGTCCCCGCAACATGGCATGGTGCACACAGAGAGGGACTGTACACGCGGCGCGGCGGGTGTCGCTGGTCGCTGTCGCAGCCTCCTGTCGCTTACGTAGAACTCCACGCGCTCTGTCGCGCGGCATCGCATCTTGTCACTTGAAGCTGACGCAAGCCTTGGCTTGTCGCTGGCGCCGGTTGTAGCTCACGCAGGCCACGGCCTTATTCTTAAAAACGGCTTCAAAATTTTCAATGGAAGTTTGTATTTTGGATGAGGGTTTTTACTCTTCTTTGATATTCTTGAATCATATTTTGTTTCTAGAATTAAGAAACCGAAAAGTTGAGTAAATGTCAAGAAGTTGTATGATCGGTTACGATAGATGGCAGCTGGCCAGAGAATGGAGAAATACTTTAACGCTAGGCCACACCAAGGAAATAAGAAAAAATATTCTTCGAGAAAGTGTGTGCCATTCTGTTGCACCTCTGGTTACAATTATCTCCCTAAATAATATATTTTTTAAACGTAACTTAGAGAAACAATCGGAATACTGGAGCGTGGCGCTCATCCGTCGCCTGGAAGCTAAAACCCGAAGATAAGGTCTTCGACTTAACTTCGGGTTTTATAACGTGGCGCGTCCAGGTCTTGTCTTCACGATGGAATATGTTACGGCTTTTCGAGTCATACTAGGTCGTGCCGTTAGATGTCGTATGATCGCGCCCATATCAAGCACTGGTGATACGGTCGCGATCATGCGACATCTAGCGGCATGACGGAGAAAGAGCGAAAAGACGTGACATATTCCATCGTGAAGACAGGCCTTGACGCGCCACTTTATAAGAACCGAAGTGTAGTGCGGCGAGCGCCATGGTGTGGCACGGCTGCGCTGGACGCGGCCCGGCGAGCACTATCCCATTGGCGGTAGGGATGTGCCCTTAACACCTAAACTGTTACTTCTTAACCGTTAACGTTTCGTAACTGTTACGCGAAATAACAGTTATTTTGTTTATCCTGTTATTGGTTGTTATCGGTTGATATGCATAGAATTGCAACCTACTGGGCCTAATCCTAACTACTTCAAGCTTTTGCGGTAACCATTTTGTACGATAACAGCTTCACTGCAGCTAATCAATCATGATATGCCAGTGTTCAAATTATAGAGTCATTAATACATAATTCGTCATTATTACACACCTTGTGCCAAAATATTTATATTTTATTGTATACACTACAACAAGATGTTTGTCCTTTAAATTAAGTCCGTCCAATATGTTAACTTATTTCTGTCCCATTGCTGCTTATGTGAGATCAACTAATATTTCCCTAGGTCCGATAAAATAAAATGAGTTACGGTCAAATAACTCACATTATAATACTTGATATTCGACAGTCATTAACACTTTAGCTATAGGTAAGCAAAATAGTTTCTTCTCATTATTTTTGGCACTCGTCACTTCACTGTAAATAAGTTGCATATTTGAAAGAATATTTCCAATCTGAACCCGAATCACTTTCATTTTAGTAATATTCTATATTCTATACACATTCGCTATACATTATATGAATTACTATTCATCCTTGGCGGTTCATCCAGACTCGTTCACATCAGCTGCTTCTCTGTCCAAACATGTTAGGGAAAGTAGTGCAATAGAAAGTAGAAGAATATTCCGATAAAGAGACCACATGCCAATGCATTTTCGGAGGTTCAGTAGTTGAGGATGCCTATAAAATTAATTAAATGAATTAAAATTTTGAACAATAAATGCTTGTATAATTTGAAATTGTTAATATAGATAATAAAAATGAGATATTCGGAATCACATAGAGTTATTTAATTTTATTTAACTACTGAAATATCGAAGAATTGAAATCGTGATTAAAGAGTTGTTATTTTCTTGAGGGCATGATAATAGTGATCGAGTGATTATCTTTGCGTATCATGTAAGCAAATTTTCTTGTTATTGCTTTTGCACGGTTGTCTTCTGATTTAAATTTGTTCTTTGTGGCCAAAAAATCAATGAGTGTTGGTTGATTTGTGTTGGAGCTTGATGATCTTGACAGACTTGCCATAGGTCATTAACGTCTTCCACTTCACTTGCACGATCTGCGACGATTCCAACGGCCGGTGCAACATTATGTCATGGTTTAACACAAGGGACAATAACATAAATGGAACATATCGTAGTAAACACGATAAGCGCAACAATGGCCGAAGGAAGTGATGCGAAAACGGGATCATTTAGGGGAAAAAATATTAATACGAGTGATTGAAGTGGGAGTAGCAAAATACGTAAATGTTTCGTTCAAGTAAGAAAGGACACGTGAGAAAATTAGTGGGATAAGTAGTTTACGAAAGAAGTAAGATGACAAAGATCAAGAAATAAATAAATTAACCTGGACGAACGAACAGCCAATCAGAATAGGAGTTCGTGCGCGGAATGAAATGAAAGGCGCACAATATGAACAAAAGAGAACCGACCTGGGATTGAGGAAGACAGAGAGCAGAGCGGATGCTGATAGCAAGCGGATCGCGAGAGAGGGTTGCTCGCGATGTCGACGTAGTTATCTTTTAAACAGCGTGATTAGGTGGGAGGTTTCTTTATACCACGGAACTAAAAGACAGTAACGAAGGAAACTTGCGTGTGTGGAGTTATGGACATCGAGGGAGCATAAAATATGGTAAATGGAATGGCAACAAACAACACATCGGCCAAGAATGCAGAAAATTCAGAAAGGGAAGTAAAACGGGGACGCTTTAATTAAACATTTTTTGATGATTGATGTAAGAAGATCAAGTGTTGGTATAATTAAAATTAAATTGTATTATCATATTTTAGAATTAATTATAAAGAGGGAACGGCCGAGCTTGCAACCAGAGGGGAGGGAATTGTAAAAAAAAAAGATATTTCGTTAACAATGACAAACTGTTGTGTCAAGTGTGTATGCTTGTTTTCTTTTGTTGTTTTCTTGTTAGTGAGTCAAAGGTGATATTAGTTACAACTGGAACCAAAGCAACAGGAGCAGAACACATAATATTTCCTGTAATAAATACTAAGGGGGTGGGCTTAAAATACTACGTAATATTTTTGTTTTCACTGAATTCCTGTAGAGGCAGACTACCAAACCCCCGATAATATAAATTTACCTGATAACAGCTAATCCATATATAATAATATATTAGAGGGGGAAAGAGCTGTTACAATTAGTTGGCTTGGCTGTCCCGGGGTATTGATGTAACATGTTTTTTTATATTACTAGTATTGTGTGATTGTCCACCAAGCTAAACTGGTTTTTACAGATTCTGCAATTAGAACGATTGTCATTTTTAGAGTCCTCTTCAATATAATTCCACACCTCACTCTTTTCGTTTATGGAATGCATTCATCTAGTCGTCTTTCGGTCTCTTTAAAATGCAGAACAGAGCTCTGTCGGATGAGTCCGCGGTGGGGTGAGGACGAGAGTATCCCGGGAAGAAACGCTGCCATCGAGCATTGCTTATCGTGTCTGTCGTCACGAGATTGGCGGGAGCTCACAAGTGCTATCCCAAGAAATGGCGACAGGCGCGAGTGGGATAAAGGGGCACACATTGTGAAATACTAAAGGCTTTCTTCAGGTTTGAGAAGATTTATGTAAATGAGAATCCATTTTTCCGCGGGAAAACAAGAAAACATTACAGATTCAGATGTTTTTGCAAACTTCACTTCTTTTATCGACGATATGTTAGCTCCTGAAATTTTGAAAAACGAGTTACCGCAAAAGTAAAGAGAAATTCGAAAAGTAATTTTTTTTATGATTGACCTCCAAAAATAAACGTAATAACGTTTGCAATCTGCAACGAAATTAGGATTTGCCCAAGAATTAATTTGCACATTTGTTGAATGAAGTATTTTTTAAATTAATTCAGAAACATTTCTAACAATTAAGTGGTACCAGAAATACTTTTTTTACTCCTTCATTTGAGCAGCAGCTCGTCAATATGTTACTTTATCCAGAATTGTAAAAAAAGAAATTAAAAATATTTCTATTTCAATGTTACAATCACTGTATTTTTATTTTTACTATTATTAATATAATTATTATTATAAGCGTAATATTTCTTTGCATTAGCATAAACTGGGCCTTTTTTTATGCATACATCTCATATCAAACAAACACCGTCTCATTGTGGTCAGTGGCGCCAGTGAGGCGCCAAAGCCTTCCTTTGCAAGACTGGCCCGCGTCGGCCCTCTTCAACGCTCTTCAACGCTCTTCAACGCTCTTCAACGCTTTCTTTATTTTCCTTTTTGATATTTTGGAGATATATGTAAAAACTGAAATAGGTGTATTTAATTAAACCAATAAAATACAATTGTATTTAGTATTTCGAGTATTTTAAGCACGTATTTAGCAAATCAAATCCTAATGTATTTTGGGTATGTATTTAAATACATATATACAAAGTATTTTGGCAAAGTATTTAAATAAAGTTTGCCCATCCCCGAAATTAATAAATAAATGGTACTGGATTACTTAAAAATACATTTTAGTACCTGAAAATTCGTCGAGCATGCATTTGTTTTATCGTTAATATTATTGTTCATTAATACGTAGATTCCATAGCTAGATTATTTTTTAAGGTCTCTTTGGTTACCGAGCTCATGTCGCTTCTCACACCGGGAGCGATAGCTCAGTGCATCAACTGATGTCACTGCAGCGCCTCTCACCGGGAGGTCCTAGCTTCGAGTCCTGACGGCAGCAGGATTTTCGACACTAGCTTTTCAGCTAGGTCGAATTCAGTCGCTGTCTGGAGGAGAATTCTAGCGGCCGGCTTTTCCGATCGGTAGTTTCCCGTGGTTTCTCCGATCAACACCAGGCGAATGTCGGAGCAGTACCCTACCAAACGGGCCACGGACCGCGCGCGCTGTCCTTCCCATTCCTTGTCCTATCCTCTCCCCTTACACACACTGTCGATTTTTGAGAAGCACCCGAGAACGTCAAGACACGACAAGATGCAATTGTAGTGTTACCGAATTGCAAGAGATCGCGCCAGCAGTAAATGTTATCCCTTGCGAAAATGTATTAAAGTTTCTGAACGCACTCGCGTAGAATGAAACGACAGCCGATCAAAAACCACCCTTGAAAATATCGGCCCTAGCGCAAAGCACCGCGACGAAAAGCTTTCTCTTTCGCTGCTGACCGCCGATCTGGACACACCGCAATTCGTGCTGGACGGAGAGGAGAATTCGCCGTTTTTCGACGATAAGAAGCTTGAAAAAGATAATTCGTCTCATCATGTTAAAATAACTATACCATATATGAGAGAATTGAGAACATTAAATAATGAATATTGTGATACATTCACGTGAACGCATTACGCAGAAATATATTATTTTTCTATAAACGAGGGAATTATGTATTTCAACGTTCAAGAACGTATACTGAAGTGGAAAGCATGTGCTATAGGAAATGTTTCTTTCTATTTCCAGATTTTTTTTGTCTCTCATCTTGGCTCACCAAGTAAGAAATTCATTACGCGGAGATATTGCAGTCATATTGTATAAAATTCGAAGGACTGTGGTAACGATTCACCAGAGCACGTGTTCGCCAAAGCAAAGGGGTTGCCACGACCTTGAAAGGATCTGGGTCGCCGTCGCCTCTCCAAACTGTGGAAATATTTCTTCGAGACGACGTCGAGTCAGAATACTTCACTAGAAATTCTCAAAAAAAAGAAGAACTGTTTAAAGAAACGAGAATTATTCTACAGAGATAGAATTCACCTCACAACTCAGACGTAGATAAACGAGTAATTATATTAATATCATTTAAACGTAATCTTTTACAATATTGCAGTCGTAAAAGGAAGCCAGATAGCTAATTCCTGTAAAGAATTGTAAAAACATTTTGATTTCATTTTTCTATTATCGATAATATTTGTTATTTTAGTGTGTTTTCAATGTATTGTTTAATCGTTTAGAAATTGTTCAAAACGAATAATTGTTAAAAGAGTTATTATTAATTATACGTTGCATAACGATATTTTGTTTCTTTGCTGGATAAATTGTATAAAGTAATAATCTACGTGAAACAACGTCTTTTATATTTATTATTATCATAATATGTATTTTTTTTTTTTGTGAAGTGAAGGGTAATATAATTTAATGTGAAGTGTTTATGCGAGTGTTATAATGCAACGGCAGTTGTTAGGTAATCACGTAATTGCTAAAGGTAGAGCAAGTGATAGAATTTTTCAATTTTTGCAATGTGTAAATGCTAAATTAGAATTGTATTCAAGTATTTAACAGTATATATCTAGAACTCGGTTCATAGTTAAAAGATTAATATGCAGATTAAAAGACGAACCCCCTCCTGTAGGGCAGTTAGGACATTTAAAACCATTCCTAATTTTTGGTGTGATATTGTCATAAGTCACAGGTCAAGTAATAGTACTAGGTTACTTAAGTGACCCGCTGCACTATGGGGCAAATGACAGTAAAACCTGGCAGAAATTTAAAAAAAAATATTTAGGGTGAAAATTTCTTATGGTTTCGTGCACAGGAGAACCTGCACGAACATGTCCTAGCATGTTACGCCGCTTGGGCTGTCCGTCTCCACAGTAGAGCTTTCAGTTCATGCAGTGTTGTAGTGACGATCGGACGTGCTTTTCATTAGTGAGAATTTATCTCTAGGTTCGTGGTGTTTTTCAGTCAGTGTGTGTGTGAAGAAAACCAACTTTTTGAAATGGAAGCTTCAAGTTCAGGTATTTAATGTTATTTAGCATGTGACAAACACAAAATCTAGGACTTAATATTAATAGAAATAAAACTATAAAAAATAGCTTTTAACATTTCAAACTTACGTCTTATTTTGTGAAACACATAACTTTTTAATTATGTGTCAAAGGTCATCAAGCCTTGATCTTTGTTTCTCGCTATTCAGTAATGTTCCAAATATATTATACAGCTGTTTTTTCTTGCTACTTTTTGCTACTTTCTTCACCGGAATGAATTTTTACGGAAGTGTCTGCACGTAAAATACCGGAAATGAATTGTGTACTATGTGAGTAATTTTTTTTTGCAGGCAAGAGTTCGAATACTGTTCATATCAAGAGAAAAGAACTTTTAGATATTATCTGGAGCTCTAATGAGAGAGAAACATACAAAAAATTTAATTTCCTGACTGAAAAACTGAAGACAAGAACAAAGTGTCATCTCAAGTCTGTGTATGTAAATGTAAGTCATCTCAAGTCCCAATTCAAGTTGCGATGGATGATGGCTTGCAGAATACGTGAACAATTTGATAAAAATAATGAGGAATGGCTTGAAAGTTTCGTTTCGTTTAACCAGTATTCACTGAAGAGATGTGGGCGCCGGGAAATTTCTTTTGAATCCAGTTCTGTGCGAACAAAGCGACAAAAAACTAAAGAAATGCTACACCATCTAATATTTTAACATTCGCCACACAAATGAACATGAGAGCTGAAGGACAGCCGCAGGCTTCGAAATTACTGATGGAAATGACTTCAAGTCCGACACGTGCCCAGAAATACAGAGCAGCTTACAGAAGATCATTGGAACCAAAACAGATGACTGACGAAGATGCTCTATCAGTTTTGGTGGAAGCTAAATTGACTAGACATCAATATCACATCATAAGGACAAATGCTCCAGAAAAATTTCCCTCATATAAAATAGTTCAGAATGCGAAAAAACTCTATTACCCTACAAGTATGCACATTACGGAAAATTTTGCTCTCATTTCACTGCAAGCCTTGCTTGATCACACTGTGAAGCGCCTTCTAATGTCACTGGAATCTGTAATTGAATCACTCCCAAATTCAGTACTTCATCAACTCACTCTGATATCAAAATGGGGGTTTGATAGATCTCCGGGACACATATCTTACAAGCAGATATTTCAAAATAATGATGCTGATAATTCTTCTGTTTTCATTACAAGTATTGTTCCTTTTCGTCTGGTTTGTAATGAAATGATTGTTTGGCAAAATCCGCGACCTGCATCGACAAGATATTGTAGACCTGTTCACATACAGTTTATAAAGGAATCGAAGGAAGTATGCATTAAGGAAAAAATGAGAGTTGACGATGAAATCAAAAATATTCAAACAAGCAAGATAATGTTTGAGAGAGAGAAGTTGATCACAATATGATATTAGCCGTAGTTGATGGAAAAATATGTGATGCTCTGACTGAAACTACTTCAACTCAAAAGTGTTACATATGTAATGCCACTTCAAACAATTTCAATAATGTGAACAAAATGATTGAGAGGACAATTAAGAAAGAAAATTTGAAATTTGGTTTGTCAATCCTACATGGGTGGATACGCATGTTTGAGTGCCTAATGCATTTGGCTTCTAAGTTACCTATTAAGAAGTGGCAAGCGCGAGGGAATGATAAAAACATTGTGGCTGAAAATAAAGCTCGTATTCAGAGAGAGTTTCGAGAACGCAGTGGTTTGATTGTGGATCAGCCAAAACCAGGATCCGGTAATACAAATACCGGAAATACAGCTAGACGGTTCTTTCAGAACCCTGAACTATCTGCTGAAATTACACGCATTGATGTAAATTTAATTAAAATGATGCACATAATTATGACTGTCGTATCAAGTGGTTGTGAAATTCATGTTGAAGAGTTTCGGGCTTTTGCTCATAACACGGCTCCGTATTTTGTTGAAAAATATCCATGGTACAACATGTCACTTACACTGCACAAGTATTTTATTCATGGACCTGAGATTGTCTCGTCAGCTTTGCTTCCAATTGGACAATTAACAGAGGAAACTCAAGAAGCACTCAACAAAGATTTTAAGAAAAAGAGAGAGCACTTCTCCCGAAAATGTTCCCGTGAAAAAACTAATAGTGATATTTTAAATTGACTGCTCTTAAGATCAGATCCACCTATCACCAACAAGAGAAAATTACCTACGAAAAATGTGCAAAGCCTCCCAAAAGAAGCTCAGAAACTATTGGTTCATCCACCCAAACACATTATTCATTCTGAAAATTATGAACCCGCGCGGATGATGATTGCGATGACACAGTTCATACTATTGATAGTGATGATGATGATTTTTTCATGATTTAATATAATTTCACTATATTTATATTTGATTTTAATTTATGTAATTAGTAAAACCTTTCATTTTTTGCTCCCCCTCAATAAAACGTAATGTAACGTTATTTGTTGTTTTTATTTTCAATGCGTATTCCTAGAAAATCAACAATTTTTTTGTCAGATGAAGAGGTATCGAATTGGAAGTTACACCACTTCTTTCGACATTAATTTCTCTTTACAATGATATGCAATACTATGGGTTATAGCTGTTACTCGAATTAATGCCAGAAATGAGGCCCTCTTGCCCCACTGTGCGCTGTAGGCTTTTTAGTAAATATAGTGAAAAGGTAGAGCGGTCACAACTCACTTACACTAACATGCACTACACTACCACTTATCCCGGGAGACCGGTCGGGAGCTTAGAGCTTGTCTCGGCTGGGGCAGTTCCCCGCTGGTAGGAGAGTCCTGGTTAGAGGGAAACCCCACTAGCCGACGGTAGGTCGACGCCGGATTTCGCCATCTAGCGGGGGTAGATCACCGCCATCTCCCGAGCACAAACATGTACCACACTTACGGGACTATTGACCGAAGCAGTTGACGCGCCCAAAAACCCGAAAAACCAACCAACCAATCATCACTTCTCACACATGAAACACCGAAACTACAGCAAAGAGCGCAGTGTAATAGCTGAGACTGACGATACTGGCGAGAACAGCCAGTCGATGTGAAGATGTCGGATTTATGAGTGGGTACAATTTACAAGCTTTTGCTGTAGCTTTTTGTATGTTAGATTTGATGTGATCTTTCCAGGTTAGTCGTCTATCAATTAATATTCATATATAAGGTATTTGGCAGGGGTAGAGTTGTTTAGCCAGGGTTGTTGAGTGTTATTGATAGTCAATGAAGGTGGATTTGTTGGTTTTCTGAGAGTAAAGATTTTTGTTTGAGTTTTTACTGGATTGATTTTTAATCGCCATTTATAAAACCAGGTATTTAACATACGAAGAAATGAAGGATTTGGTCAGACGCTAAAAGTATGTCTTCGTGGGAAAAATAGATTACCGTGTCATCTGCAAATAGAGATATGTTGACATCAGGCATAGTAGAATGGTCTGACGTGTAGATGTTGAATAATGTGGGAGCAAGAACCCAACCCTCAAGAACTCCTGCAATTTTATTATGAGTATTTGAAAAGGTCTGATTGACTTTAACTTGGAAAGTTCGGTTTCTTAGATAGTTGGAGATGATTTTGTAGAGGAATTCTGGAGTACCTAATTGCTGAAGTTTGAATAGAAGTCCATTTGCCATATGCTGTCAAAGGCTTTAGTAATGTCAAGGAAGGCTGCAATTGTATGGTTTTTTGTGTAAAAACTATTTGCTATGTGTTCTATTAGTCTGAGTAGTGGGTGCGTTGTTGAATGATTGGGTTTGAAACCGAATTGAGTTTTCAGTATGGTATTGCCGGCATTAAGAAAGTTAATAAGGCGAGAAGTGTATATAAATATTATTGTTATGGCTAAATCTGAGGAGTCATTTGCTATGATAATTTGAGGTATTACAACCCCAATCTTGATTTTTACAGTTAAGATCACCTAATTATAGAGTGAGGGCATTACTTGAAAATATCTGATAAAGTTCATTGATTGGAAATTTTTGATTTGGAGGTCTGTACACTGCTGTGATTATTATTGGATGTGTTGGAGTAGAAATTTTTATTGCTACTGTTTGAAGATTAATTGATTTGGGAGTGTTTAAATTTAGTTTGAATTGCAATTGCTGTTTCTCCTGAAGCTGTAAGTCTGGATCTGTCACTTCTGTAGATGTTATAACCATATAATTTAAATTTTTCACCAGGTACTGGGTGAGTTTCCGTTATACAGGCTATGTGTATATTATGCCTGTTTAGAAAATGAAAGAATAAAATGTCTTGTTTCTTTATGCCATTCGCGTTGAAATTTAGTAAAGTTAAAGGAGGCTGATTAGCCATTTTTAGGGTGGAAGCATGTTATGGAGACAACTTTAATAAAAAGGTTACATGAATGCGAGTGAATTGTTTTGATGAGAACTTTTTGTAGAATTTTGAGCTTATTGTGAAGAAAAAATGTTAAGACAATCTTTGTCAACTTAGGAAGTTTGTACAAAAATAAAGATATGGTTCCACTTATAACTAAACAATACAAGACTATGTTATGTTTTGTTAAGATTAGTTGGAAGAGTATAATAAGTACACGGTGAAATAGTAAGCTCTTAATGTCTGAATTACTGGCCATATTGACATAAGGATAGAACAAGAGATTGTAAATGTGGCATAAGAGATATGAGAACTTGTGTTACCACCTGTGTTATAATATTAGTGATAAGAATTTCAATATTGGTAGTACTATTGTTATTATTATTGATTATATTGTTGTTTCTGGACCACTGATTTGATGTGGGATTTACTGCACTGAAGTTCGGATTGTTGGGTCTGCTTGGTAGTGATGGGAAGTGATTATTATTTAGTTGGATGTTGTTACTACTTGTGGGAGATGAATGAGTGGGGGGGAGGATGATGGTGGGAGAGGTTTTGAGGCTGAGGTATTTTATTAGAATTATGAAAATTGCGGGAGGAAGTTTTGGTTAGTTTAGCACAGAATTCTTTGTATATTGGGCATCCTTTATAGGTAGCTGTGTGGTGTTGTAAACAGTTAACACAGGTGGGCAGTTTTCCTTGTTTAGGGAGTTTGCATTCAGAGTAATAGTGTTTTCCTAAACATCTCACACATCTTGGGCTTAGCGCACAGTTAGCTTGTGTATGATCATAATTTTGGCACTTTTTGCATTGTATGGGACCTATGGTATTATTTCTTATGTTTACTCTGATTTTACAATAGAATACGTCTTTGAGGTTCTACCTATTTCATCATCTACTAAGTCTATTGCTATTATAGGCATGGTTGTCTTGTCTTTTCTATATAATCTTGAGCACTTTTTGACAGGGTAATTTTTCAAGATCAGCTCCTCACGAATGTCTTTTTCTGATAAATTGATTGGTACATCCTTAATAATTACTGACAACATTTTAATAGTCGGATCTCTATACGTGTGATACTGGATGTTTTCACTGTCGCAAAATTGTCTAAAGTTCCGAATGTCACTAATATCATGGAACATGATTTTAATATTGTTCTTTTCAGTTTTGGTATTAAAAGTACCATTTGTCACACTTTTTATGTCGTTGATTAGACGACTGTAATTGTCGACATTGTGAACTATTATGGGTGGAATTTTACTGGTTGATGGTTGATTTACACTACAGCTAAAGTTTGCACTATTAGTTTGTTCTTCATGTGATAGTATTTCGTAACGATTATTAGTTGGCACATTATAATGTGGGTTTCACTGTCATAGTGTCTTTTACGTTTTCGGGATCAGGTTTTTGGGTGGATTGGCACTGACTACATTATTTGTTGAGGTTTCATTCGGTTGCTGACCGTTTAAGCAGCAGGAGTTGCTGGTTGAGTTGCAAGTTGTCGTTGGAGTTGTAGAGGAGACAATACTGCATTTGTAGTTTGTTGCAATTGTTGATATTGGAGTATGAGTTGTTGATGTTGTTGTTGTAATTGTAGATATAATTGTCGGTGATGTAGCTGTTGATCGTTCGTAGAGCTGGAGTTATTAGGTTCATTGTTACTTACATCTTTGGTTGCAGGTTGTGGAACTTGTTGCGATGGCTGAGAAAGCGGGGGTAAGGGCGTATATCCATTTTGTTGCTGCTGTGGTAGTGGCTGTTGCAGACGGTATCGTTGCTGCATTTGCTGGAGCTGGATGCGTTCTTCGACATCCATATCGCGAGAAATTGTTCCATGGAGAGCGTGTGATACCAGAGAGCCGCTTTCTGTTAAGTTCACTTCGTAAGCACGGGCATTTTCCATCACAAAAGATCGATCGCTATCACACAGTCGACGCAGATTACACTAAACAGTACACAGAAACGTTCACACTTACAGTTAAATAATTGGCCGTTATATGCTGCAATGCAGCATTTTTGGCCGTGGACCGCCCAGAACTGGCGCGGCTTATCACTGTGCGCGTTCGAGGTTACCACCGATAAGCTGGAACTATAGCACAGACTGCAACTACTAAACGCGATAAGTTTTAGAAGTGCGGAGCTCTCGGAGAGGTGTTGCCTCTACGAGAGCTGGGCTCGAACTGTGAGATAAGAAGCGCGCGCACGACTTCCGAGGCCCCGAGTCTGCGAAACCAAAACCAGCGAGACCGATCGATAATAGAACGTGTTCTGCTCGGCCCTATTTAGAATTATACAGTCCAAATGGAAATTACATGAAATATCACTGTTATAATTAATGTTACTTTTCTTGTATTGCTCAGTATAGGCTCTAGGTGTAAGGACAGTTTTGCAGTAGAAACGATTGCACTTTGGATGTAAACGTTTCTATCGAATTTAATCGTTTAATGCCATCTGGCAAAGTGATGTAAAATAATGCACATTAATTGTATGTGATTTTTTTGTAATGAGCTGTTGATAGTGTCACCTGATGAATATAATCTCTACGTCGAGTGTTATAGTAATAGACATCGGCATTTTTTTTAAGATATTCCCGCTCTTAAGCAAGTCATTTTTGACAAAAACCACTGATTCGTAAATCAACAGACAAGGTAATGTTAAAATTCCTAAATTAATGAAGAGAAGCTTACAAGAATCACGTGGGTGAGACTTGGTTATATATATATATATATATATATATATATATATATATATATATATATATTATTCGTACAATTCTTTTATAATCTAAACGTCTGGGAGCTATAGGATGAATTTCCACAGAATATTATGACATATCTTCTCGCGTTGCGATTGGCTGAATGCGAGATGACGCAATAATTCGTGTCGTAAAAGGTTTATTTACGAACGATTTCTTGCAACAGAAAAGTTCGTTTATAATTCTGGTATACAAACTAAAAGTCTGCATTAAAATTATTTACTGCCAAATTCATAGTTATATGAACAAAACACATGTTTTATGAATCTCTTGTGAATCACAATTCGAGGTGTAATGGTCTACATCTTCAACCCAATATAAAGTCTTTGACAAGTATTTTGATAAATATACTGAGTAATACAATAATTTTCTTGCTCATGTGGCGGGTAGCAAGAACTAAGACTAGACTCTCCTTAGATGCTTATCTCTAACATTCTAGATCAGGGTTGTCCGCATGCGACCTGCGGTGCCATTTTGTGGCCCGCGATAGGTTATTAGTCAAAAGTGACAGTCCCGTGCAACCATGTCGGGTGAGAACATTGTGGCTCTAGAGTCCGCGCTCTGTTGGGATCAACACCCTTCTTAATGTAAAAATAGGCGAAGTTTAGGTTCAAGGAAATTTTTCTCGTAAATTCAGAAATTCAAAATCATCTCAAATTGATTCATTGCTTTATAAATGGTTGAGCCTTATATCAAGCATGGTTCCGTCCCCCCGATTCAGATCAGCCGGGCAAACTGCCGACAAATGACAAATATTGTGAGAAAGTCACGTGTGGCCCGAGTAATGAAAATATTGCCCACAACCATATTAAAGTTTTTAGCTGGGTCCCTTGATGCCTTGCAAGTTGGACGCCTCTGTTCCAGATGTACTCAATTCTGTCAGATTAGAAGATTCCAAAATTGTTTGTAAAATTTTAGTAAAAATTTAAGTATCTTAGTTAAAATAATTTGTTAAGTTAATTTAAAGTATTTTAGTAAAAATAATTTATCTCTTAAAACATTACAATACTATATAAACTTGCAAAAGTATATCCATCCAGAAAAATTTTCTCCGCACTGCGCGTCCATCATGTTATAATTTGAAGATATAATTTTGAAAAGCAGATTTCCTTGGGATCACATCTCTTATGTTCAACAACTGTGTAGGAAAGAAAACAAAATTTTAAACTCTTGCAGTTTTCTACATTTCCAAAATATTAATAAAAATCTCGTCCATTTTACAAATGTACTTTGTCCTATTCGATAAAACAATTTTTGAAAGAGTTCGGTGCCATTCTGATTTTTTTTCAAATGTGACTCGAACATTACCGACTCGAACCTAGGAGTTTCTCTACAAACTGTACACACCTGTCTCAAACGAGACAATAGTAATAATTAGCTACGACCTTTATTTTTTTAAGTGATCACATATTGACAACCCATAATTGCCAATATCAGTATTGCTGATTTAGAAACATAAATCATTACTAACTGTTGGCTCATCTGCCGTTGTATAAACGTATATTTATTTATTTTACGTCAAAAAAACAGTTAAAAAACTGCGTATGACGTGCTATGGGGAAAAGTGAATTGTGTGCACATTTTCAAAATTCTGTGATCCCTACACTAAGTCATATACTACTTAAATTTTAAATTTTGAAAGGAGAAAAAAAAACAAAAAAACTCCCATGTAATAAAATAATTTTCAAGGATAAATAAGCAATAAATTTTGAATTTTGAAAGGGAGAAAAACAAAAAAACTCCCATGTAATAAAATCAATTTCAAGGATAAATAAGCAATAAATTTTGAATTTTGAAAGGAAGAAAAAAACAACAAAAAAACTCCCATGTAATAAAATCTATTTTCAAGGATAAATAAGCAATAAATTTTGGCTCTTATTACTTCCTGCGGCGACAACATGGAAACGATAATTTGAAGAATTGTGTTTCCCACTGAATTCTAGAAGACGTGCACAGAAAATGAAGTTACATTTATGTCCAGAAGCAAAACAAGGGGCCATCTCAGCATTTGCTCAATGGATCAGGGAAACTGGACGAACAACCTGATCGAGATGGGGGTCATTGACCCGGAAGCTGTAGTGCAATAGTTGTTACAGGTTGTTTATACTCATTTATACAGTCCAAATGGTAAATAATGCATTATGTATCATTGGTAAAATTAATGTTACTTTTCTTGTGATGCTCAGTATAGTCTCACTATAGTAAAGATCTAATACTACTTTAGAAAACATTTCATTTATTTATTTATTTATTTATTTATTTTACGTCAAAAAAACAGTTAAAAACTGCGTATGACGTGCTATGGGGAAAAGTGAATTGTGTGCACATTTTCAAAATTCTGTGATCCCTACACTAAGTCATATACTACTTAAATTTTGAATTTTGAAACGGAGAAAAAAAAAAAACTCCCATGTAGTAAAATCATTAAAGAACTAGAGGTTGCACAGACATTCTCGTGGTTAATATTTCTAATATTCTTGGTGTGGACAGGTACTCTGCAGTCTTGCCCTTCATTCTTGCCAGCTGCCATCTATCGCCGCCCAAAGTACATTTTTTAAAAATTTTCTCAACTTTTCTGTTTTCAAATAGAACCGAAATATAATTTTAAAATATTAAAGAAAACTAAATCCTTGTCCTAAAAAGCAATTTTCATTCAAGAAGTTTCTAAGAAAACGGCGTTAATCGTCACTGTAAATGCGAAATTTGAAGCTCTTTTTCACAGGAATTTAATGAGTTTTCGGAAAACTTCGTTTCAAGTACTTTAACCATTTGCAATTACCGAAAATTGAGAGATTTTAACTACAATCAGAGTTGCGTCATTTCATTACACGTTGTTTGCTCTAACCGTCGGGGGGCGGGGGAATTAATCAAGAAATTTTGAATCCTTATATTCATTTTGAGAATGTTGTTAGATCTGTAGACCAGTTTCGAAATTTTATTTCCGTTTCAAATTCGTAGGGCCTCAATTTCGGCCACATCCATCAGGGAATATCAATTTACGATAAAACCGGTTGTTGTGAAATGTTGGAGGTGCTAACGTTGACCACAGACGCATGGCGAGAAAGTAAGTGTGGAATGCCGCACTGAGCCAACTGGTATTTTTTAGTAACTTATTTCGGACTAACTTCCGAGCTAGAATAAATTAATTCACGTTACCCAAGTTGAAATGTCTTTTTCTTTAGTAGAATAGTTTCAACAATAAGAATTCACCCAGCTTTTTACATTATCTTTTTTATTTTGTGCTTGACGAATTATTATGGCAGAAGTCGGCGATTGTTCACAGATAAAGTCGTTTGTGGTCCCCTGGGATCGAAAAAGCGGATAAATCTTGTTCTCTCAAGTTCTTGTTCTCTCAAGAAAACGTGCGCAGAAGATTTCCTTTCCAATCAGTCACATACAGTTTTTTACGGTTTTTGACTAAATTAATATTTATATATTCTTAAATGAAATAAATGAATACCCTCTATACGTGCTACAGTCTTAATTCGCGTTTTGTAACCCATTGATACCGAAAAATTGGTTGACGGCGAAACGTCTGTCTGTCAGCGTGTCTGTCTGTCCTGATATTACCAGATCGAACACCTGCGGGTTTTAAATAATTATTAATTTTTGGGGGGAACTTCACATGAAATCGCAACATGTTTCACAAACATGTCTCCAATTTTTAAGATTAAACTGTTTTCCTTGGTAGCAGACTTTGCGAGTTTTAACAACTCGCACTAGACTCATTTTCATTGAAATCACTGAATTTTTGAAAACTGCAAAATTTCAAATATCTTTCTAGACCTTTCTACAACAATATTAATAGATACAGACCTCTTCCATAATTAATGCAGGTCCTCGGGAGTGTACTTATAGGGTAATGTGAAATTTTGAGAAAACATGGTTTTCGCCTAAGTTTGCGTAAAACATATGTATTTAAAAGAAATATTTCTTAAAAGGGGTTAATTTTTTCTTTATACTTTTCATCAGTAATCATCATATATAAAGAACACCTAAAATGTTGCAGGATCCATTTTCAACGAGCTTTCTGTATTTTTGATAGTGGTAAATAACTGACACTTGAAAACTACAGAATTGATGATAAGAGATTTTTGAATTAATTAAACCTGTTCTAAAATATGAAATCGTTTAGTTATTTCAAGAACAATATTGTTTCAAAAAACGAGTATATTTTCTCGTAATTTTTGCTTGAAACATGGACAAAGAGCAATTAATATTTTTCTGTAAAAGGCTTCAATTTTGACCATACAGTTTTTTGATAGATCATAGGATACCTAAAAATGTATTCAGGTCACGTTTTATGGAAATAGATATTAGCCGTTGTTTTGTCATGTTTTATTCCACATGGTACAAGTGCTTATTTTTCCACGTTTCTAGTCGAAAAATAAACTATTATGACAAAAAATGCCTAATATCTATTTCTAAAATGATGCAAATGTCATAAACACCACACCATTTCCTACCAGATCACATTTTTTTAAAACTCCATGAATTTTCTAATATTGCAAATGTTACAATGCGAGGAAGTATTTGCTGCTGTAGTTCCACTAGTTATTGTACCTTGGAACTCTGTTTTAAAGGCATGTTTTCACACTTTGTTGTAGGAGTTTTTAATGTTTTTGTGCGCTAACGGAATCTCCAACCAGGTTTATATTATAGTAAGTTTTAACATAATTTTCCATTTTATATTTCAGTTTAAAAATTCCGTTTCAGAAACTGTGTAAAGTGGCCAAAGGTAAAAGCATACTTTGTTCTCCCCGCCATTCATATTATTATGGACAAGGAATTAGCAAAACTGGAAATTCATGAACGGTAAACATACGAGTGCATATATAAATTTACTATGAAACTCGTTTTACATAAAAAGCTGAGTCAGTTTCGAATAACTTCCTTTTCTCGACATTTTCCCTTAGTAGAAGAAATTTTTCGCTCGCCCACGCCTTTGGGCTTCAATTTTACTTTTTTTTTTTCAGAGAGTCTGACAATTTCCTTGTCTTTCCTGCCTTTAGCCCACCTTCCTGCAGTCTCCGTTTTTTCGCCTGACATGACGAAATAAATTCAGTTAAATAACTTCTTTCAGAATATTAGTGGATGCACACATATGTTACAGACGAAAGTGACACTGTTGCCATATCTCAAATATGGTATGAAATTTTTTTTTACCAGCCAGTTTCTTTCAGAAACCACTGCTGGTCCGAGGTTAAATTGATCAAAGTCTTCTGTGGGTTGTTTTCTGTTGGAGATAACATAATCCAACAGATAAAGGTTTTTTGATAAAAGTGATAAGTACATAGCCCTCCCAAAATTCCATATCTGTGCACATCTCAGTATTACCTGTAGATTAGCATTGGCGTGTTGCGTCGCTGAATTGGTAAGGACGCAATGTTTCATCGTATTAGTGGGAATTGTCTCATATTATCTTAAATAAATGCATTTATGGTGAAGTAATAATTATCACTATTTTATGCAAACGCGTTTTAGAGTGAGTGACGAAAACGGCGTCATAAAATTACTTATCAGGATCAAGAATGAATACAATTATTAAACACTACAAGGAAATACTTTGGGCAGTAAGTACGCGGTGTACCGAGTGTGATTTTATTAAGTGTTCTCCAAATGGTTTTGGAATCAGGGAGAAGCGCTTTGTCAAGTAAGTTGATCTAACTGTATTTATCAATTTTATTGGTTATATTTTCCTGTGGATATTAGAAAATTGAATACATCGTATACATATAAAAACAAATTAAAATATTTTATATTATCCCATTGATTTTATAGATGCATTTTCGACTGATATAATTGTTGTAACACAGGCTTGTTTAGACTGAATTAATAGTTACCTAGTGCGCATTACTTCCTTCAACGAGACACTATGCTGCCGAATGCAAAAAGTTTCAACATCAATGAAGCAAGCAGAAAATATTTACAACACATCCGTGTATCTTAAATGTTTACGAGTGTTACATCCCATTAAGGGTCCAAGATAAAAATAATATAATAGAAATGCTGTATAGTATTTACTCTAGAGAACACAAAAAATAGGTAATTCATTTTTTTAAAATTATAATTTAGAAAAGTTTGCTGTTGCGAAAGCAACATTGGCCACTTGCAGGTTGAATTACATCTCTTTTTTAAATAATATTCTTCAATGCATTTTAAATTAAATAACAATGACACATTTTTACTTTGATGCAGCTGTACTGTGGCACAATTTATACCTACCTGAACTGTTATCTGATTGTACACAAATGTGGCATCATATCATATTATGTTCCAAACTTTGGTTTTACGTGGGTTTCCTCCAGTTTAAATAATTTTTGCCGTATTTCAGTTTTTAGTAGTCATCTGGGAACATAACTTTTAAAATACAGCTGGCTTATGGATCTCTCTGGTGACAGTTTGGAAAACGTTTAACAATTGACCATACAACTGTCTAAGGAGTTGCTAAATAACGGCTAAGAGCGCATTTATTCTCTCTCCCTAACTTCGTAAGAAAAGAAAGAATTGTTATCGTACGCCAGAAAACGGCGAATTTTGGACAGAAAAATTCATTTGTTAACAGGGACCTGCAATAAAAGTGAATCATTTTTGGTCCTATATATAGTACCGTCGCCGACACGTAAAATGAGTAACGGCCAATTTCTGAAACCCCAGTACCTCTGTACATTCTGGCAGCACTGTACGGAGCACTGTACGGAGCACTGTACAACAACGCCATCTGCTTCTTTCATATTTAACTATTACAAAAGAACAATCTCAACCAACTGCCAACGACTGAGACGCTGATAGGCCGGATTTCGCCCAATCATGATATCTAGCATGATGGTTCCATATGATAGGTGTGTTTATCCTAAGAGTTGAGAGAAGGCACAAGGAAGCGGGAATGATCGCATTGCGTCCTAGTGCAACCCATTCGATGGCCTACATGAAATACATAAATAAAGATAATATTATACATTACGACATAAATATATTCAGCACATGCAATAGAATTAGTGGATGTTTAATTACATTTTTCACATAATCCAGATTTACTTGCGAAAAATCAATTGAATTAATTTTAATGCAATACAACTTAAGTATATGAACGAATTAGAGTCGAAGAAGTGATGTGTGCGAAGGCGGCTCCAGGATCGGGAAAATGTTTGGGGGTGGGACGTTTTGGCGAAGTAATAGTGTTTAAGATTCCAGGTTTACCAAATATAACATTTTTGTATCAATTAAACTAGGTATTTAGTAATAATTTAGCATCTCTTGTCAGAATTGTTATTTTGCAATATTCACCTCGGAGACAAATTGAGGACCCTCCCGATCCGAACAGCACACGTTTCGAAATTGTTTATAAAGTGTTTAATTGTTGCAAAATTGTTAATTCGTAGTTTTCTGTTCTGAGATATCAGGCAACTCTTCCGACTTCAGAATTGCAGACATTGAAAATTGTTTATAAATTTGCAAATATTGAACTTTTTTATTGTTTTCTCTAAACTGTCTTTAAACGAGATGCAAAATTCCACAATACGATCAGCGGTATCTCCTTTCATTATCGAGTATGTAACTGTTTATAAGAAATTAGTTCGTCATGACAAGTCACATTTGTTTGAGAGTCAATCTTTTCGCAGTTTCCTCACAAATCTACACTTCAAGTGGTTTTGCAAATGCAACGTGCATTTAGCGACACTCTTTTTCCATCCGACCCTATCACCACAATGCTATTTGAAACTACCTTCAGAATGCAAGTCGATGGAGGTCATTGCTTATCGAGTCAAAAGCATGGAAACTTGAGTTCTTACAATTGTTCCCTAAATACGTAAATGCCAAGAGGTCATCTAAGATCGCACAAATTCTCGGAGCATATAAAAGAATCAGTCGTTTCAACTAGGAACCCGCTACCCTATAATAGTCATAACATTCACAAATATTTATTTTTCAAAAATCGCCCGTGTCTCTGGAAAAGCAAACACCATGCACTACCATTTGAAGTAATAATAACAATTCTTAGAATGAATAAGTTTGTTTTTTTTAATTTGTTGTGCCTTCCTAACGCGTCTCCAAGACCTTTTGGGGGCATTGGGCGCTTAATATAACGCTCTTTGAAATATGTTTTTATTGTAGTCAGTCATTTACTTTAGTTTCTTCGGCCAGGGGCATGTTCATATCTCCTTTTGATCGTTTATAGAAAATCATCTCAAATTATATTATTAGCAACGGAGTTGTAGAGTTTTATTGAATTTGAAATGACTGTTTGGATATTTTGGGACATAATGAACAAAATATAGCTACCTGAACTTGACGCTATGAAAAGTAAACGCAAAATGCGACAAATATCAGTATATAATCAATATTTGTGCAAATGTTATTAATATACCGAAGTTAATAGAATTTCTTAACTAATACATGTATGTAAAGGAATTCACAAATCTAATTCATAGAGACTAAGTAAAAATAAAACCATACACAGTACTGAAGAATACAGAAACATAATTAAAGTACTGGATGAAAAGATATGGAATACCACATATATCAAACAAAATAAAACAGAGCATTCCGGGTAGTACTTCGTTATATTCAGTGTCTGTGAACAAAGAAGTCAAAGATGAACGTAAATCTCAGAACCTCCTTGTTCGTAACATACAGAAAGTGCGATATCGGGTAACCAAAAATATTTTAGACCACCTTTTTTCCACCTTCACATTATAGAGTTAGAAACACACAAAAACAACAAAGAAATTTACAAAATTGACAAACGTTTGAATGCAAGCATCAAATTTGAACCACAATATAAAAAGAAAACACCAGTTCAATGTCATCGGTGCCAAAATTACGGTCAAACTACTGTAAAGCAACGCGTAGATGCGTAAAATGCGGCTTTGAGTATTTAACAAATGAATGTCGAATGGATAAATCACAGCCGGCTACATGCATGCAGAGTTCACGAAATCATCCAGCAAATTACAAGGGTTGTCAAGTATACCAAAATTATATTAATAAACGAAACAGATAAAAGGAAGATATCACCACCACTTAAAAATGGAACTTTGAAATTTTCGAAAATTCTGAGACTTTGACGAAAATGACATCTGCGCCATTCTTTTAAGGTTTTATTGTTCTATTTTTGAAAACATGTTAAGAAAATATTTGAGACGCTTTTTGACCAGTTAGCTTTGTTTTTTTGACCAGTTAGCAACCAGTTAGCTTTGTTGTAATTCAATTTATGGGGATTCATAGTTAGAATTGGTATGCGACTAGGGCTTCTGATGTCGATAAAGATGGGAAAATGATCAGTGTCGTGCGGATCATCTATGGCGTACCAGTTGCATTTTGGTGCAATTGTAGTGGAGAATAAGGTGAGATCAATAGCACTGAGGTTACCATTGCTCACATTAAAGTGAGTTGGTTGCCCATTGTTTAATAGTGTTAGATCAAGCTCTTCAATGAGTGCTTCAATGGAATTGACCCTGGAATCATTCGTTTTTGAACCCCATAAGGTGTTATGGCAATTAAAATCTCCGAGTAGGATAAAAGATTTGGGGAGTTGTTTGATTATATCTTTGATCTCATTAATCTCAAAGTTGTGGTTGTTAGGTAGGTAAATGTTACAGAAACACACTGGGTTATGATTTTGAATTATTACAGCTACAACCTCGACGTTAGATTGGATGTCAAGTTGTTTAACTGTTAAGAACATAAGTTGCGACACCTCCCCTTGCAATGCTCGATGTGGATCGATTTTTATGAAAAGGTTTAATCCTTTTATAATACCTACATGGTTGGCTATAATGTTGGTTTCTTGAATGCAAATGATTTCAGGTTTATGGTTTATGCATAATAATTGTAGTCTTTCTAATCTGCAATAGAATCCGTTGACATACCATTGTAAAATATTCATACAAATTTATAGAAAATGTATGATTTTATTCAGACATATCAGATCCTGACTCTTCTGATAATTGGTTATGTTTCTTTAATTTATTAATTATTCTTGTGATTCTGTTTTTGATCGATCTTTCATTTAGTAGGGGGTAAATTTCATTTAGCATTTCAATGATGGATTGAATATCATCAGTATAATTTTTAGCTATAACGATGGGGTTGTTAGAACCAAAAGAGTTTTCAAGAAAGTTTTCCAGCTGTTCATAGGTAAGAGGGAACCTTTCAGGATTATTAGAGATAGTATTTTTAATGGGTGCAATAACCTCTTTTACTTTCTTGATATGAGCATTTTCATGCATTGAGTTGTCATAACTTTTGTCTTGTTTCTTTTTCTTCTTTAATTTAGATTTTGTGGATTCATTTTTACAAGTTTGATTTTTGTCATTTTCTGTTTCTAATTGTGATGAAGAATCTGAAGGTAATGGTCTTTTTTGTAAAGTTGGGAAATTTTTTCTGCTAATAAGAGGTTCTTCGGATATGTTAGGCATATCGACAGATCCGGATGGGTGATGTGATGATTGGGTTATAGGACATTTGTTTACTTCATTTGGAGCATGTTCTTCTGTTATCTGGGGTGAAGTAGGGCACTGTCTGACAAGATGCCCGGTTGATTTACACAGGAAGCAAGCCATATCATCAGTTGAGAGAAAGATTCTATAATTAGTTCCTTCATGGAATACTGTTGTTGTTTCAGGGAGTTTGTTTACATCTTCAGGGGCTACAAATACTTGTCTCCTAAAGCTCATGATATGGGAAAAGCCAGGGTCAGGTATTCCAGCTTTAAGGAACGAAATTTTTTATTGAATTTCTATGCTTCTTTTGGAGAGTTCCTTGCAATTACATCATGTGGTATTATGGGGCAGACATTTGAGATGATAACCCTTTTGAGTTTATTAATAAGGGGTCTTATGCTCACTATGCGATCTTTAATGTTTACCGTACTGTGATTTGCTGTTAGGTTTTCTGGCTCTTGTGTACTACTTAAAAACACACATATTCTACTGTTAGATATTCGTGAAACAAACCTTATGTCACTGGCGTTTTTAATGGTTGCAAGTTTAGTAATGTAGTCTTTGAGAGTTAATCCATCTTAGGACTCGAACACAACAGCTTGTTCTTTGCTGGGGAAGACATCGGTAGATGTAACGTTGGCGTAAGACATCTTTTCATCAGTTTCAGGTTGAACATTCGAAGAAACTGGGGTTATGTTTCCCCTGTACTCAGAAGAATTCATAACGTCAAATTAACAGCTGCGGGAGCAGCTGGGTTAATACACGGAAGTGTCTTAAAGTAGTTCTAATCACTGACAGATTTCAACTCGCGGCACAGAATAAATAAACTTTTCACAAACAGACAGCACAGGGACGGAGACCGCAAGATGACCGTCTGGTTGCCAAGCCGTTGTTCGTGATCCTAAGTTACATTTGTTTAACAATTACAGCATAAATTTTAAAATACTACTCGAGTCGGCTACCGAACAATCTTCAACATGGGAGCAAGAAAGAGTTATCAATTGGCTTCCAGAAATACCCCCCCCCCGGTGAAAATTGCGTCCTTCCTCCACACGTTTCAAGGCGAAATAAGCTGAGCTTGTAAGCGTAAATCGTAACATTCGCTTTCCCTCGTGAAAGCCTTTATCCACCTTCTTAGGAAGCCAATTCTTTACATATAAAATTGTGGAACATTTTTCAAATTAAATGTACAAGAAAACAATAATTTTGCATTAATTGTCTTCACGTATAAATATAGACATTAAAGCTTCCGGCTCCTCAGTATTCACACGTTCCAAATACGAAATACATTGTTATAACATCCACAATTTCATTCTAACCAATAAGTCTGCTGTCTTTAGAAGCAAATATCATCAGCATGGAATATGCGAAAAAGTAATAATACTATTATAATATAGTATTCACTTATGTTTATTTATCGATAATTTGTAATTGAAGGAATGTGAACTTACGTATACAGTTAAGTAAATTTAAATGAAAGTGCAAAGTTTGCAAATAAACATGTTTTTAAAATTCAATTATTCCAAGTTCAGAATAATTGCTAGAAGCATTCTTTTCCATTCGACACTAACACGCCAATGCTTTTTGACACTACCCTCTGAATGTAAGTGGATTGTTTGAGGTCATCGCTTATCGCGTCAAAATCATGGAAGTTTACACGTCTTCGAAACGTGTCATCTTCATGAAACACAGAAAATCTCATATCAAAGAATCAGTCGGCATTTCAACAATGAAGCTACTACGACATAATAATCATAATATCATCCATTTCGTTTACTTATTGTGTTCTTTCGAGCGTGCTCCGTGTCTCTGAGTAGCAAACATTAACATAATCCTTAAAATTAAAAGTAACGATTTAGGATGAAAATTTATGATGAAGAAGTTCACATCTCATAATTGTTTGTAGAGAGTAGTATCAGGTTAGTATTATTGTCAATAAAATTGTAGTTTTAATTTGAAATAACTGCTTGGATATTTTGGGGTTTAATTTCGAAAATATAGCTACCCGAATTTGACGCTATGAAAAGTAAACATTTCGAGGATTCCACTACGAGACGTATTTCGTCATAATTATTCATTCCCTTAGTATACTGCAATCGCTTTCATTTATCATCGGTCATGTTACATAGGGTTTCTAATGTTTATATAATACCGGGTGTCCCACCACATATAGACAACCACCATAACTTCTAAACGGTTCAGGGTATCGAGTTGCAGTTTTCGCTGAACAATGCAGAATCATGGGACAGGTAACATGCTGGTAGAGGAATTCTCTATAATAGTTTTAGTTTTCGAGAAATTTAATCATCTTTGATTTTTTAAATTGAACTATAATTTTTTCATCAGCAATGGATAGATCATGAACATTGGAATAAAATGATCTTTCATATGTTAGTATTTTAAGAGGAATTTGAGTATAAAATTAGATTTTTTGGCATCACATTTTCAAGTAAACGGGCAGCCTTTGCAACAGTCGCCGTTTTGGGAAGGTGGCCTTCACGACGTTGATACTGTTTTGTGAAGAGAGGAGTGTGAGATGGATGGCCGTGTAGGATAAAGGTGTAATTGCAGCACGTCATGATCTTGACATGAAGAACATATGACAAAACATTAATTTTAACGATCTGAATGAGAATTTTTTCCCAGTTGTTCATCTGAGTTGAACTTTTCTTCTTCTGAAATTCCAAATCAACGATAATCGAAAAGAACGAAATAAAAATATATTGTAGCAAAAACGATGATGATAATAATAATAATAATAATAATAATAATAATAATAATAATAATAATAATAATAATAATAATAATAAAATAATAATAAAGGTCATTTCTAAATTTACAAAATTCGAACTCAGTGCAGAAACAAGCCATCATTCTAATACATGGGAAGCGAATGAATTCTTAAAGATTTTCATTGTAATATCTTGATTAATTCATCAAATAATAGATAGGTAGACATTTTCTCTTAGTATTCACGGTAACTAAACTTCCTATTGAAACACGTACTACCAGAAGAACAAAATAATAAAAAACTCTAAATACTCTTGACTTACCAAACTTTAACAAAATTCATATCTGCATTCGCTATTGCTCATACTGGTTAGAGAGTTTCTCATTTCATAGCGCCAAGTGCTGCCTCAAACTTGAAAATGCAGAAGACGGAAGTGTACCGTTTTCTTTTCCATTCAAGAACAGCAGTCGTATGGTTGCAAAGTGGACGAGTGATCATTTTAATTAAAAATGGCATTTACCAACAAAGAGACGGTGGTTTGCTTCTTGTTAAGTTTGAAAATGATATTTATTATTATTATTATTATTATTATTATTATTATTATCTTCTTTACGCTACCAATTTTTTTATACCGTTCTTTGGAACGATCAATGTTTTGAAATTTTCGTAGAAGGCAAGTTAAATCCAAATAAATAAATGGAAAAAATCTCCCATTCTGATTGTTAAAATTGGTATTTCTTAGTGTGTTGTCTGTGCCATCACCAAGAATTGCTGTAATTATGCCTCTTATCCCCCACTGCCACTCCTCTCAGTCAAGACTCAACAGTCTAGACGCCGTGATGGCCACCTTCCCCAAAAGCGAGAGTTGCAAGGGCTGCTACACGATTACCCGTTTAATTCAAAACCACATGTAAGAAAGCCTAATTTTATACTCAAGTTACTATCAAAATATTAGCATATGATACATAATTTTAATCTTTTCATGGTCTATCTATTGCTGGTGATAAAAATATATAGTTCCATTTAAAAAATCGAAGATGATTACATTTCTAGAAAACTAAAAATATTATAGACAATTTCTCTACGGCTTGTTTCTTGCCCCATGATTCCGCATTGTTCAGCAAAACCTGCATTTCGTTATCCTGAACCGTTTAGAAGTTGTGGGGGTGGTCCATAGTAAAACAGGTGGGACCCCTGTTTATGTAAAACCATTACAACTGCATTCTGACGGGCAGGAATTCGAGTTCTGTAATTGGTGTTCTTTTTTGCGTGTAACCTACTCTGTGGTGTATGAAAGTGTATTAATTTAGATATTTATTTTTACTTTCTCGTAAGCATTCAGAGTAATATTTAGAGAGGTATGTATGTAATGTTGCAGTAAATCCATGTCGAGATTTTAATGGAAATACACCTTTTGGGGTCTTAAGTTACCAAGAGAGTGTTGTTATTATTTCAAAACGTCCGTCTCTCCGTCCATGTGTCCGCTGGTCGTCTGTCTGTTTCTCTGTGAACACTAGTGTGTAAACTATTCGTAGAATTTTTGTCAAAATTAATTTTCCATTAACGATCTGGCCCGAATCGAGGCCCTGCGAATTTTAAAATAATTCTTTAAATTTTGAGGTTAATTTAGTTGAAGTCACTGGGAAGAATTTTCAAACTCGATCAGGTTTTTTGTCCAGTTTCCCTGATCCATTGAGCAAATGCTGAGATGGCCCCTTGTTTTGCTTCTGGGCATAAATGTAACTTCATTTTCTGTGCACGTCTTCTAGAATTCAGTGGGAAGTACAATTATTCAAATTATCGTTTCCATGTAGTTGCGGCAGGAAGTAATAAGAGCCAACATGTGTTGCTTATTTATCCTTGCAAATAGATTTTATTACATGGGAGTTTTTTTGTTTTTTCTCCCTTTCAAAATTCAAAATTTATTGCTTGTTTATCTTTGAAAATAGATTTTATTACATGGGAGTTTTTTTCTCCCTTTCAAAAATTCAAAAATTCAAAATTTAAGTAGTATATGACTTAGTGTAGGGATCACAGAATTTTGAAAATGTGCACACAATTCACTTTTCCCCATAGCACGTCATACGCAGTTTTTAACTGTTTTTTGACGTAAAATAAATAAATAAATAAAACAAATAAATAAACTTTTCTTCAAAACGTTTCCAAAGATTTTCGACCTACATATGTAACCACAGTCGGACCTCCGCCAACGTCGGAACTGGAACTCTAGGGCCTCGCGGTCAGTAACGCAAAGGTTGCGATAGCTCAGTGGCATCGTTACAGTTTTCCCTGTAGGGAAAACTGTAACGATGCCACTGAGCTATCGCAACCTTTGCAACGTGTACTTAAAAACATAGTGAGTCTTATTTGCATTGCAAAATTGTAATTTTTCAATATTCAATTGTTTCATATTATTCGTGCGCATAGTAAATTTAACTTAAAGTTTCCTGCTTGAATCGTGTGTAACAAATGTGACAAACTGTATATTTGAAAAAATTATTACAATACAATTAATCAGTTATTACAATTAATACAATGAATATCTAATGTGTAATAAAATGATATTCCTCTAAAACTGAAAGATGTACAGAAACGAATGTTTGCTATTCTGGCAGTTTTCTGTGTACAATTCCTTACTTCTGTGAATCTTGTCTGATGAATACACTGCGTTAGACGAAATATAATTATACATATTTCTTTCTTCATGCAATCTGGCAATCTGCTCTTCAATATTAGTCTTTCAAATTATCTCATGTGCACGATTCTTAAAATATGAGTGCTTTTTGCAAAAGTTTGAGTTATATGGTGACAATATATATGTTTTCGAACACCATCAATACACATGCTGGAGATTTATTTCCAAGTGCAATCATTTTAAATACTAAATTTTAACATACGTTTTATTTAGAATTTTGTCTAAAAAAAGACCAGTAGCTTTTGCGATTTTTCGAAAGAATTTTCTGGCATCAAGAACATTGTAATATTCAAAACACTACATAAGTGGGCTGCCCACGGACAATATCGTAGCGTATTCGGTTGGGTGGCTTTTTCTTGTTCTGAAGATCTCGGGATCAAATCCTAGCCTGCACTACTTATTTTTTATTCTGTACATTAGAGTATGTATCCGACAAATAACTTTGAAATCAATTGTAGACGTAGAATTTTATATATCGTTTGGCTTTTCAATAATTATTTTTTTTTGTCTCTCAGCTGTGTCGCTGTCGTTTCCTTAAGGTTTATTAGAAGAATGAAGTGTTAGTAGTGTAAAAGTTGTAATATATTACGTAACCGTTACCAATAATACGAAAATAAGACCGTTTCTTTCATTGTTTGTATTAGTAGTGAGATGAATAGAACGTGAATAACTGCGTCAATGGTAGGTTTTTTTTTCAATTAAATATTTTTGAGAATTCACTAATTATCAGCTGCACTGAAACTTATTTTCCGACAGAAAGCTGTAACGACTATTCAGGCCAGCAGTGTGAATTTTGTTATCCTAGCTGAGAAGCGATAACCGAGCTAGTGGCAACAGCTCAGCATTTGGCAACAGGGCATTGGCCATAGGAGGCCTGTGGCTGCTGCTTGCCCTTTAACACAAGGATGGATTCTTCATTGTAGGGAAGAAAGTGAGAGGGAATTTTGTGAGCTTATTGCACTCGTCGGTCACAAATCATGTTCGACCGCGCCATGTGTCCGCCTGTAATGCTACATCTTCTATATTACTATCGTTTTAACATTTGTTTAATTTTTTGTTATTCAATTGGTCAATTTTCGTAGAATTTGGGATTTCGTCCCTTCTACCAAGAAACCGACCAAATACTTATTACTTTCATATTTTATAATCTTTAGATCACCATTGGAATATTAATTATAAATAAGTAGAAATTATAACAAAATTATATATATATATATATTATATATTATATATATATTATATATACATATATATATATATATAGATATAGATATATATTATATATACATATATATATATTATATATAATATTACATGCGCTAGACGTTTAAAGATCTGGCACCAATATCTGTGGAGGAAATTAGAATCTAATGTCATTTGCTCGTGAGAATATGAGAAAGAATACTCATATGTATTTGAGAAAAATAAACTAGTTTAGAGAGGGAAATTTAAAAAACTCATCCTGTAAAGTGAGCATAGTGATGTGGGATTAAGTCAGTGAGCCCACCTAAAATGTTTTTTTAAATTTATTTTAAGTCGCATGGACATCTATGGTATTTAGTGACTATAGGGAAAAAACATGCCTAAAGAAAATAGTGCAGAAAACAGGTGTTGAGAAAGTTAAAATGTTCTTGAAGTGAAAAATTATTTGAATTTGTATTAAAGGGTGGCTCCTGGCACATTTAAAGCTGTTATGTCGCTGGATGTGGTAGCCGATTAAGGAGATATTTCGCTTTTAAATGTGAGGTGAGTGCAATTTTCTCGATAATTTAATTAAAACTTACACATCAATAAATATAAAAATAAGAACTTATATTAATGAAACGGATGTAGTTTTCGCCGCCTATAATGCTTAAAGTTTAGTTATAATAACGTAGTAAAAGTTATTATTTATTATTTATTTATTTATTTTACGTCAAAAAAACAGTTAAAAACTGCGTATGACGTCCTATGGGGAAAAGTGAATTGTGTGCACATTTTCAAAATTCTGTGATCCCCCACCACCTACTTAAATTTTGAATTTTGAAAGGGAGAAAAAAAAACAAAAACTCCCATGTAGTAAAATCTATTTTCAAGGATAAACATGCAATAAATTTTGAATTTTGAAAGAGAGAAAAAAACAAAAACTCCCATGTAGTAAAATCTATTTTCAAGGATAAATAGCAATAAATTTTGAATTTTGAAAGAATTTAGAAAGAATATTAGAAGTTCATGTTAAGGCGGTTAGCTGGGACAAATCTTTTGAGATTAGGTGGACAGTGGCTCAGTTAAGTCCTCAAAAACCTTTCTGTATAAAAATCTTAATATTTTTAATTGAGAATTCAGGAGAAATATAGTGACAGCAAGATCAACAAAAAGCAACTTACACCCAAGAGCACCGGCTGATACGGTTCAGTGACAACCATCATTGCTACTGCAGCGTCTGTGGTAGAGCGACGGTGATGAATATTCAATACTACTTTGTTCAATGGTAATCGAATTCAGCCTGTATTGAGGAGTTTTAGTGACCTGCTGCTCACAACGACAGTTGTGATAGCCTAAATAATTACGGAGAATGATATACTAGATCATAACTATCTAAATAATTACGAAGTTAATAATTACGATACTAAATCATTACGAAGAATGATATATAGAATTAAAATACTCTAAATTTTTTTTAAAATGTTTAAAAACGCAAACATAAAATGACATACAAAATTGATAAAAAAAAGGTCGGATAAACTACTCAAGCTTTTGAATACTTACTGAGGTAAGAGACATGAGTCTGCTACCTTTCGTTCAAGTGAACTTCACTTGAAAATTTTTGGATTGAACTGGACTAGGAAATCTCTGTCTTTAGTTTTCGTGAAATCCACGGCACCAACAATGGTGTTGATAGGCGTCACAGGAACCTTAGATTTCGTACGATTGACATTAAAATTTGTGAAAGAAGAAATGGAATACGTTACTCAGGAATTGTGTGAAGAATATTTGTTGCATCTCGTAAAATTATTTTAAATACTATTAAAATTATGTGAAAATAGATGAAATATGCGAAAAATGTTTTAAAAGGACGAAAAAAAGGTATCTAGAAGTGCTACCAAATGGCACAGACTTTCTCGTAGCAAATTTGTCTAATTTCTCTTGTGTGGACTGGCTTTAAGGTCTTCCTACATTCTCTCGCCAGCTGTCATCTATCGTCACCCAAAACACATTTTTTGACATTTTTCTCTTTTCGGTTTCCAAATAGTAGAACCTATATAGAATATTAACATTCGAGAATATTAAAGAAGAAAACTTTGTCCTAAATAGAAATTTTCATTGAAAAATTTGAAGCCGTGTTTTAAGAAAATGGCGATTAAGCTTTACTGTAAAGAAGGAATTTGAAACTCTTTTCAGAGGAATCTCTTGAGTTTTCGAAAAACTTCATTCGAAGTCATTGGAAACACTTCCACTTATAACTGCAATAATGTATACAAATCAATGCAAATGTTAATATTAACGGTGTGAGAGGTACATAAAAATTACATCTGGTATTTAAAAAACCGAAAGAGTACACAAAAATAATTTAACGTCTACTAAACAGTGCAATTAGTACTATTTGTTGAAAGAGTATGAAACAAAAAATTGGAGCAATTTTTGAGAAAATGGCGTTTGAGTGTTTCTGAAAATGCGAAATTTTGTGCTCATTTTCACAAAAAAAGCTGTTTAGTTTTCGAGAAATTTTATTCAACATGAGAATATGTATACATAAATACAATAATGTGAACAAATTGTGTCTAATGAAAGTATGAGCTACGTGAGAGACAAGACAGAGTTCATCTTTTTTTAACTGAAAATATTGTACGCCATAATGCCAGGAAACTATTAAAATGTTCAAAACAATTTGCAAGACCTTAATGAAAGGAGTAATTATGGACAACAAATTTCATTTGAAGGGAAAATTTGCAATTTTTTCTGTTGTGGGAAGACCTATAAACAATTGCGTATCTCGAAAACGAAAGGCTATAGCTCCAGTTGGATTGCGGAATTTTGCATCTTGTGTAAAAGGAATTGAGATGAGAGAATAAAAAATAATTGCAAAATTTGTAAAATTATAAACAATTTCCAATTTCTGCAATTCAAAAGTGGGAAGAGTTCTCTGATGTCCCAGAACCAAAAAATGAATTAATTTTGCAACAATTATCAATTTTATAAATAATTCCGAAATGTAATTCTTGCCGAGGAGTGTCCCCAAGTTGTCCCTGATTTGATGATAGCAAAATAACAGTTTTGACATGAGATGCAAATTAATTGCTTAATATCTAGTTTAATTGTTACTTTAATGACAAATATACAGTTGGTTTTTGAATTTTACTTTCTTTTATTGAAATGTTTCCCTAGCAATCCTAACGATTCGAGAAAGACAGTACTTTGCATTTTTGCAAATGTAACATACATATATTTCAATGAATTTACTTTCATGTTCATACAAGTGTTTCATCCATGTATTTTTTGAAAATACTTCCACATCTGAGCTAGCGGCGCCCGCCATTTTGTACGACGTAATTTTGTTAGGGCACTCTCCCTTGCGTTGAGATTGGCTACGATGGTTTGTGAGGCTCCGCCGGCGACGTTTCGTCATGACAAGGGCTGGCCAAGCCGTGCAAAGCTGAACTTAGCCGCAGACGGCCGCTATCAATTTATGTTTCCAGTACTGTACCAAATGCACCCTATCCGATGACAAACGCCATATTGCTCTTTTTGTGTTTCTTCAAATTTTTCAAAAATGGAATTTTTTGACATGCCTCTCACGTCGGTAATTTAGCTGCGATTTCTTCTCATTATTAGATATATACGTACATGTGCTTTAAATAATGTCAAATATAGTTTTTCAAAAACTCAATAGTTTTCTGTAAAAATGATTTTCAGAAACGCTCAAACGCTATTTTCTCGAAAAAGGCTCCAATTTTTTTCTTGAAATTTTTGCAATAGATAGTGCTAGTTGGACTGTTTAATATAACGTAAAGTTCATTTCAGTGTATTCATTTGTTTTTTTAAAAAATTACACAAATGTAATTTTTTTAAATACCTCTCACACCGTTAATATAGACATTGCCATCGATCTGTATACATTATTACATTTACAACACTTTCTCTTGTCTCGAAGTATGATAAAGTAAAAATGTTTCAAAGGCGTCAATAGTTAGTAGCTGGGATGAGGATGGGAAAAACGGAAAATCTAACTCACTAAATGTATTAAGAGACTAACAAGCACGAAAATGTCTGTGTGACTTTTGGAGCAACTACTGTTGCTTAATCTTTGTTAAGTAAGTTTGGTAAGTTAATCTTTGAATCTGAGAGAGAGGAAAGCAGAATTCTCGTAACAAGAAAAGCTGGAGCAATACCGAATAGCTGTGAGCTATATACTGCTAGTTATTTCTAAAAAGCAGTATTTTCCGCCTCTGAAACAGACAGGTCTCCCTTCCACTAATGAGATAACTAGCTCTTGTATGACTTGGCTTTTGTATAATGAATAGGAAGTAGTTCAGTTTTCTTGGCGGTGAGTGAAAATATTGATTTTTCTTATCTTACCTAGTGGCAACGCTGTATATGGTCTTATCTCATTTTACTTGGAGTCGAAAGTACTTCCGAAGACAATTGACAGGTTGGAAGTTGTTCAATCTCGCGTTTAAATTTGCCACCAAGGCGCAGCCCCTAAAAGCTTTCTTCCCGCGCGGCCACCCACCATTAAGTCCATACTTTCACCAACCCTCCTCTAGTCGCTCTCAGTGCATGCCAGCACGCTGCTGCACATTGCAAATCCAACAAAAGAGCAATAAAGGCATTTACCGAGTATCTTCCGCGCAAACCGCCGTTCCCACGGGCTCACGCCCGCCGAGAACATTGACCGCCGCTTCTCGGCGCCACCACAGCTGAGGATTAAGCCCTCATTAGCCTAGGGCTGGGCCACCCCGGCGCGCGACGCCCTTCACACCCCCATCGCTCGCTCCCTGACAAGCAACCCAGAAATGTACACAAATATTTCTGCGAATCGCTTCGGGCCTCCCTCGCAAATACAACCCCGTTAACGCATCTCGCCGACAAAGAGAGCTTGAGGTGCACTGCCGGCGCGCCGCCCAGCTCCTTGGCCACCTGCAAGCCAGATGCCTCAATTCCCGTTGGAACGAAATCTCAAAGACAAACGGGCCGCCATCGCGGGACCTCACGTGCCACCCACCGCCTTCGCTTCCGATCGCCGCCAATGTCACGTGACACTCCTCTCCCCGGGCCGAAGGCGCATCACGAATAGGGAGCTGATCGCGAGCACGTCAAACTTTCCCGCCTTACCATAGGCCCAAGTCATAGCCACGTGATTCTCCCCTCCACGGTTTCAATCACACCCTCAAATGAAATAAATACTGCGACTTCGCTCCCACATGACAGAATGACAGAATGACAGAATGAGCAGAAACGACAGAGCATCAACAGAATGAGAGAACAGAAAAATCGATAGAGAACCTACAGAGAGAATCAACAGAACTTCTCAAACTACACTGCTCAGAACTTCTTAAACAAGCTGACCAACAAAACTCAACAGAGTCGGCTGTTCCTGCTTCGCCTATCAAGGCGATTAGTACGGCCAAATCAAGCCTGCCTCAAATTCGTGCCACTCACGGGCCGCAGCCGCCGCCTGGCCGAATTCACGGCAAACTCCACCACCAGCTCCGGTCATCTGCGCCATGCCAATTCGCACCACCGAACTGCCTGGAGCCAACCTCAGCCCGGACAGCGACACACTCAGCTGAGTGATTTGGGTTGGTGCCTTCCTTGCTACAAAATTGTAAGTAAACTAAACCCAAGTGTACGTCAAGAAAGAAGAGCCGTCAGTAAACTTTATAAGCTTTTAATGGTCGGCTTACTATCAACCAAAACCAGTTGTATTCATAGTTATTATGCAATTAAATTTATACTCATTCTTATTGCATATAGTCTATCATTCCCCTAAAGGCAAACAATCCCCTGAAACCCGTTCTGATCCCCGTATGTAGTCGCACTCGCAGCACGGCACCTCCCACGTGCTGCATCTGCTACAGAATCGCAGTAGCTTCAGGAATATGGGGGAAAATCGATAATCTCTCTCAACAAAGATGATTTTATTCAACTCTTTTCTGAACTATAATATCCTAGAAAACAGAAAGACGTCATTAATATTGTCGCCTTGTGTATAACTAAAAGCAGCAATTTTTTGTGTTAATTTTGGTCGAAATATTTTTTTGAAATGAAACAAATCTCTGTTAATTTTTATTCAAAATTTGTATTATATTTGTTGTGTTTTAAAAAATTGAAAACAAAATATATTTATACCTACTGATCTGTCTACATACGTAATTAATACCAATAGCAACCAATGTTCAGGAACATTTCCACATTCAAAACTTTTTCGACAAATTTAATTTTATAATTTATTTAATTTTAATTTAAAGCTATGAAATTTCAATTTACAATCTAAGCCTCTCTCATGAAGACAAGGCATTCCAGAAATATTTATCAGACCTACTTTCTGGAAACCGTATTATCTTCAAAGTAGACATTGCAAATACGTCTTGACACATTAAGAATAATTGTAACTGTAACATCAACAGTTCCATCTTTATTCACATTATCTATGAAAAGCGTTTTTGAATCAGTACATGCATTTACTATTTTGTTTCTTTCTCTGTAAAGGAGAAAAGTAGTATAGTAAGAATAAAACTCGTATCAAGGTAGGCAGGAGGTCCACACGGGATTTATTGAATTACATACAGATACAATAAAAACTATGATATTTCTTCGTTATACAGCTAGAATTTTGAGATATGTCTTGCTAAACGACTTTCTTAAGAGGTACTACGTATATCTTCGAGGTATCCGAAACAATTTCGATCGCAATTTCATAGTAAATTTTGTGCTGTAAGACAGTTTTGTTCGTGTAAAAATGAAAATAACAGTACAATATTTTAAAATACTTGTTATTCCCGATTTAAAATCGTGTTATTTTGATCTCAATGCTGCACATCTATTACAATTTTTTTAGAATTCCTTGTTCTCTTTCGCGAATTTTGCCCATTTCAAGCATAACGTTGAGTAGACAAATGTAGAATTTTGTCAATTAGTGGATTGTTTTGGTAATAGAATTGATAAAAATATCTACACAAACAGAGAATCGAACCCATTACTCCCCGAATAATGGTGTGGCACATTGACACAGCCACCCATTCCCTACTTTAAAGTTTATTTTATAAAAACACATTTTATATTAATGAAACTTGAAAGCAAAATTATTTACTAGAGTAGTACTAATGGCACAGACTTTCTCGTACTAGTTAACTTTCTGATTTCTTTGCTGTAACCTAGTTTTTTGTCTTGACACATACTTCTGCCAGCTGCCATCTATCGCCATTCAAAGTACATTTTTTTAAAAATTGGTCAACTTTTCAATTTCCTAATAGTACAATCGAAATATTACATTAAGACTATTAAAGAATAATAAAACTTTGTCCTAATAGTAATTCATTGAAAAATTTAGAGCCGTTTTTAACAAAATGGCGTTTAAGCGTTTCATTAAATGCAAAATTTTGAAGCTCGTTTTCACAAAAAAATTGAATTTTCAAAAAACTCGCTTTCAAAAAAATAATGTTTAGAATTACTGAGGTCCTAGATTCGAGTCCCGACTGTAGGAAGATTTTCGACACTAGCTTGTCAGGTAAGTCGAATTCTGTCGCTGGCTAGGGGAAAATTCTAAGAGTGCTCTGGTCGCTTGTTTTCCGTGGTTTCTCCGATCAACACCAGGCGAATGCCGGAGCAGTACCCTAACAAACGAATCACGCACAGCGCGCGATCGTACCTTCGTATTCCTTGTATTATCTGCACCCCTAACATGCACTTACACTAGCATGCACTACTCTACCACGCATGCCGGAAGACCGGTGAGGATCTTCGACATTCTTCCAGCTTCTTTTGGCTGGGGCGTTGCCCCGCTGATACTTGGTTGAAGCTCACTAGAAGCTCACTAGTTAGGACTCCCCGTTAACCCACGGGAAGTCCGCACCGGATATCCCCATCCAGTGGGGGGAAATCAGATGAATAAAACATGCACTACACTTAATGGATAAATGATTTTAGTAGTTGACGCACCCGACCAACCAAGAAATTGCTGAAAATGTGCATATTACGGCCAGAGAGGTATTTAAAAAAATCACATTTCTGTAATTTTTGAAAAAAAAAGTATACGCTAAAATGAACCTGAGGTCAGATTAAACAATGCAATCAGCACTATCCGTTGGTAAAATTTGAAGGAACTATTTGGAGTAATTTTTGAGAAAATGGCATTTCAGCATTTCTCAAAATGCTGTTTGATCTCGTTTTCACAGAAAACTGTTGAGCTTTCGAGGAATTTTATGACATTATTTGAAGCACATGCATTCATAATTATAATGTAAACAAATTGTCGCTAATGTAAATATTAACGATGTAACAAACGCGTCAAAAACTTTACATTTTTCTAATTTTTGAAAATAAAAGCAATATGGCGTTTATGCCATCTTATAGGGTACATTCAGCACTATCCCTTCAAGAGTTTAAAGATAACTAGAGATGCTACAGAATGGTACAGACTTTCTCATAGTTAAGTTATCTATTTTCCTTGGTGTAGACTGGCTGTACGTCTTCCCTCATTCTCTCGCCAACTGCCATCTATCGCCGCCGAAAATACATTTTTTGACATTTTCTCAACTTTTCGCTTTCTTAATACTAGTACCGAAATTATACTTCAAGAATATTAAAGAAGAGTAAACCCTTGTTCTTAATAACAATTTTCATTGAAAAATTTAAAACTATTTATAAGAAAATGGGGTAATTTTAAAAGAAATTTAAAGTCTTTTTCACAGGAATCTATTGAGTTTTCGAAGAACTTCATTTGAAGTCATTTGAACCACTTCTCAAAATGCAATAATGTATACAAATTGATAGAAATGTGCGTATAAGGGAGTGAGATATAATTTCGAAAAAATTACATTTGTGTAATTTTTTTAAAAAAGCAAACAAATAAATACACCAGAATTAACTTTACGTCAAATTAAACAGTGCAATTAGCACTATGGAGTCTAAAAATTTGAAGAAAAAATTTGGAGCCATTTTTGAGAAAATGGCGTTTCAGCGTTTCGGAAAATGCGGCATTTTGAGCTTATTTGCACTGAAAACTGTTGAGTTTTCGTGGAACTTTGATATTATTTGAACCACATGTACCCGTACATATAATAATGTGAAGAAACCGTCTATAATGTAAATATTACCGACGTGAGAGACAAGTCAAACAAATTACATATTTTAATTTTGAAAAAAATAAAAGACTAGAGCAATATGGTGTTTATGACATCGCATAGGGTATATTTGG
The DNA here is from genome assembly GCA_964035755.1 of Teleogryllus oceanicus. Taxonomy (NCBI): domain Eukaryota; kingdom Metazoa; phylum Arthropoda; class Insecta; order Orthoptera; family Gryllidae; genus Teleogryllus; species Teleogryllus oceanicus. The sequence goes on along the minus strand of CAXIVR010000001.1, from coordinate 342,913,680 downwards.
CGCTACCATTACCAACAATTTAAAGAAAAAATTTGGAGCCGTTTTTTAGAACATCTTGTTTTAATAATTTTTTAAAATTCGAAATATTTCACGCACTATTGCACGAAAACTACTAAAGTTTCAACAAAATGTACTTGACCTTAAAGAAAGAACTATTTATGGACAACAAATTTCATTTGAAGGAAAATACTATATCTTATATATTGTAGTTATAAGAGAAGCCGGAAAAAAATCATTCTTTTACAATTTCCAATAATTCAGAGTTATTCCTGAAAATCGAATCTATGCCACCTTTATAAGTGTATTTTACTCTATTCTTTCAAAAGATTTAAAGAACAAGATTGGAGTCGTTTTGGAAACATTTTGACAATGTCCGGAAGGCTTCATGTAAAGTATCCCCAAATTTAAAAGAATGTTTTTCAAAATTCCAAAGCTTCAACTAAGAGCAGATCGACCGCGGTTTTCTGCAATTTCGAAAAGATAATTTGGAAAAGACAGACGGACGGACGGACAGACAGACAGACGGGCGTTTTGCTTCCATTTGGTTTCTTGGCAACAAAGACCCACAAAACAGATTCCGGCTACACCACTTGCTAGAGGATTTTTTTCTCTTAATTAAGCAACTGGTTTGATTCACGTTTTCGTCACCAGAGCGCGGCAATGAATTTTTCCGTCGAAAATCAGCCGTTTTTTCGCGCAGTATTACATAACTTTCTCTTTACTACGTATATTACCCCGTATATACGTACGTATTCAAGAAAGTAAAAATAGCCAGAATTAGATCACAGTTGGGAAGAGGAAGATGCAAAACCAGAAACCTAATCTAGACTAAAGAGATCAGAAGACAACTAGTACCGTACGAGGGTTTGTGGAGGGTTTCGACTGCAGCTGAGGATGATCGCCTGGTCGAGGCTCGATCGCTACCTTTCGCAAATGCCGTGCAGTTGCAACGGAGTGTCTCTTTTCCTGGAAGTTCTAGAACTGTGCTGAGACGTTTGAAGGAGGCAGGACTAAATTCCCGACGCGCCGCAAAAAAGGAGAAGCTCAGAGATGAGCATAAACTGTACCACCTTGCGTTTGCTGAGGATAACATAAATCGTGATTGGGAAGATGTTATCTTTTCAGACGAATGTGTGTTTTCTTCTGCTAACGATGAGCCGGAATATGTGGCTAAGGCTTATAGCGCCGGTCGCGTATCCGTGGCGCGTTGGGGGTGGCTGAGCGCGCGCGGTTTAGATATGTTGCACAGAATAGACCAAGGCCCCAATGGGCGAGGATTGACCGGCGGGGAATATGTGCACATCCTAGAAAATGTTATGGTCCCTTCCGTACGGGTGCTTTATCCCGACGGTGTAATACGTTTTCAGCAGGACCAGTCTCCAGTCCATAAATCTCAGTTGGTTCAGGAATGGTTTGCAAGGCAGGAACAAGTCGCGCTTCTCGATTGGCCGCCTTATGGCGCCGATATGAACCCAATTGCGAACGTGTGGGCCGAGACAAAAAGAACCCTTTCTGAAAATTGGCCCAACCCGCAGCCAATGAATGCAGATGCCCTGTGGGAACTGGTATCAGACGCTTTGGATGAGATAGCAAATAGTGAAGGTTACGTTGCTAACCTGATTCTCTACCACGGCGAATGCGTCAGGTAGTAGAGAACGAGGGCTTCTGGTCATCCTATTGAAGAATAGCCTGATGACCGGCGCTTTTGAGGGCCACAAAAACATTGAAACAAAAATTGATTATATGATAATGAATCTTACACCTGGCTACTTCTCATGTATGAAAAAAAATCAAAAAATCTTAACGAGTACGGTTCGACCTCACTAAGATACGACTACCATTCTGGTCGCAATATTAACCGTTAGCCTAACAAAGCGCTTCTGCAGGGTTTACTCTTCGAGGAATATCAACTGGCAAATACAACATTAAATTAATTTTTGAGAAAATATTTTTTATTATTTTTGAAACATTGGTACTATTTATTACAAAAATACGCGAAAAATATAAATATTATGAAAAATGTACACTATAAAATTCAAAGATTTTATAGTGTACTGGCAAGAGATTTCACTTAAGAAAACAGTTTTTTTCAATTTTGATGCTATAAGTCAGCATCACAAAAATTCAAATAGAATTTCCGAATTCCAGAGAATTTATTAATAATCGAAGATAAATCATAATTGTAAGAACATTTTACTCACATTGAACTCACAGTTAAAAAGAATTGGAGAAGATAGTGAGTAAATTTTAAAGATTTCGTATTGACTTATATTAAGTGCCCCCCAAAATTATATTATCCGAATCAAATTCGACTCGCAACGAGTTAGGTTGAGCATTTTCATCAAAATGTCGAAAAAATATCTTGGATAATTACTTCCTCTTTACTACGCAAAAAGCCGTTCTCGATCCCCATGTTCAGTCAAAGGGTAGAGAACGGGGGTTCCTAATCGTTTAATTGTAGAACGACAAAAAGATCCTTTTTATTTCGTATCGGTACATTTTTTCGACATTAGCTTCGAAATCGACACATTCGTCCATTTAGCACTATTCTTACCAATAGATAAAGAAAAAATTTGGAGCAGTTTTGTGAAAATCGTGTTTTTGGCAAATAACGAAAATTTTGCAGGCAATATTGCCCGAAAAAATTCAAAAAATTTATATGACCTTAATGAGAACTAATTATGGACAACAAATGTGATTCGATCTAAAAATCACTTTAATATTGTAGTGTTAGGAAGTCGCCGAAAAAAATCAAACTTTTGCAATTGTCGAAATTTGAGAGGTAACTGTGAAAATCGGACCTACGCCACCTTTATAAGTGTATTTTACTCTATTCTTCCAAGAAATTTAAAAATGTTCGAGAAAATTTGAAAATGTCTGGGTGCGTCATATAAAGAACCCCAAATTTTAAAGAAAGTTTTAAAAATCGCAGCGTCTCATCAACTTTTGCATTTTAATTTGCGAATATTTTTTTGCGTTTGAAAGTATCAAAAATTGTTTTTCTAACAGTATACAATGTTTGCTTATTTTTCAATTTTTTTCAATCTGATAAAAATGTTAACTTAACAAAAAACTAAAATTGAAAAATCCGTTTTTGGCTGTAGAAGTTTGTGGTGATAGTAGACAGGCTAAGAAATCTTTCAGAACTTTTATTATTAGGTTTGTAGTAATGGATTCACTATTCATATGACATTTGGTTTTAGGGGACTTTTTACAATCTGATCCGAGATTACCCTTTCCTTTCAAGGAAACCCTAATTTGTATAAATAGTTTAGCGTACAAAAAACCGTACTCTCTATACAATGCAAATTTTTTGATTACAGGTATCTGTGACGTAGGCTTCACTTCCCCGAGAGAGTTATTCCACTGAGAAAGACACCCTTCGAAATGAAGCGTAACGTTGTGTGTGTCGCTGTGGCTTTGTTGTTGTTGCTGTCGATGAGCCTCCTCTACGTGAGTGACAAGAGGTCGACTTGCTCAAAAGAAGTCGAATTTCTGCCGTCCCGAATGCCGGTTCAAGGAGACCACAACATTTTCTTCGTCGAGACGTCCTGTGTTGTTAAGAAGAAACCTTTTTCAAATTATTCATATAGTAAGTTCTATTGTCTTAAGCATCTTCCTACACCTACAATATTGAAGATAGAGACTTTTTGTATTAATATCTGCTTTTTAGAAATATCTTGAAGTATGGTCATGTACAATTTTCCGAAAATGATTAGTAGGGAATTTTTAGACAATTATTTTCAAAACAAAACTGTTCAAAAGTTGAAGTTGCAAAGTACAATAATGATAATAGAGATTGTTTTGGGACAGAAAATCTGTATCTAAAAAAAGTGCGAATAGAATTATTTAGACAAAACAGAAATTTTCTAGTAGTTTCTACTTGAATTTGATGCAAATAATAAAGAAACATTTTTTCAGAAAGCTGGTCTGCTGACTCGTCTTCTGACGATAATGTTTTATCAATGAAAAATGGACGTATGTCTTTTTGCGGAAGGAATAAATAGGCATAAATTTTAGATGAGACTACTTTTATCTTTTCACCGCTTTTTATCCTTCTGTGTACGTAGATAATTTTTAATTTCAAATATTTAATAAGCCAGTGTATTTCCCGAACGACCATCAATCGAACTCGATCTGTTGGGAAATGAGTTGTAATCGAGAAAAACATTAACAGGGAGTCACAAACATCCAGCAATCCGATGGAATTTTAGTTTTTTAATGTTTGTCGCACACAAGCAAATCAGTGGAGAACCAAAATTGTTCGTGGATCAATGTACAGTTGCAGCAGAACCGATTAAGCAGTTTTGTACTAGGCCATTCAGCAGTTATTGTCTAAGTGCACCACTGGGAAGCTCGAACTAGTGCTAGCAAGTGATCGTTCAAACTATCACGTTTTGCTGTGATCTGAAGGGAGTGGGGTGCGCAGGTACCAACCGCAAAGTGTGTCGTAAAATGTACCTGGGATCCAGTCTCGATCTAAGCGTAAGGTGCAAGGTTGAAGATGGAGGCTTGGTTTGAGCTATGTGCGGACGGTGTAGGATCGAGTTTTGATCCGAGCGTTGGGCGCGCGCAGTGTCCTTGAACTGTGAGCCTTGCTACGCGCAGGCGCTGAGTGCTGTGCGCGTCCTGTCCAGGCTCCGGGCTGGTGCTGACGCCGCGGGCGGCGTGTGCCATCGAGTCCGCCGCTTTGGCGCACCCGCTGCGCCCGGTGTTCGTGGTGCACTCGTGCCTGGTGGACGAGGCGGCCCTGCGCGGGGCGCCGCCCTTCGCCCGAGTGCTCTTCGCGCTGCCCAACGTCTTCCTCTGGAACGCGCCCTTCGAACTGCACTTTAAGGTACTCGAGCGCCTTGAGGCTAGGGCCTGCCGTGGCGTTCCAGCCTCACGGCTAGGGACATGCTCCACCATATATTTGATATTCGCTATTTGAGAGACTTTCATATTGTCCAACATTGATGTGCAATGGACAACTGCCTCATCCGGGAAGAAAATTAATAAAAATAAAAAAAAAAAAAAAAAAATCAGGGAAAGAGAGATTGCCAGGTAGGCGTGGGTGCACTTTAAGAGATATAGAAATCGAATACGAGTTAGGTTCTTGTAAATAAATGATGACGTAAATAAATAAAAATATAAATAAATACTAAGTAAATACTAAGAAAATTTAAAAAAAAAAAAAAATAAATACCAAAAATAAATACAAAAAATAAACACTACATAAATGATAAATTATGATATGATAAAAATATTGTAACTTACTGTACTCTTGCAAACTTTCCGCACTTTTTTAATCGAAAAACCATACAACGTGGATTCTCACAACAAACGCCGTTCAATGGCCTATAAATGAATTTCACTGTTTGGTTTTTGTTATTTAAGGTCGCATCAACATCTAGGTCATTAGCGACCACTATTTTAGTTAACGGCATGGTAACTATAATGATGATAAAGGGTGAAAGGACGAACACAAATACAACCATTCCCCAGGCGGGACTCGAACCCACGACCTTTCGGTCCGAGATCGCTGACTCTGCCGCCTCCACGACCTCGGCCACCGGATCAGTCACATGTTTGATTCAACTAGTTTTATGCTCAATATTTAATTTAAGACAACTCCCTAAACAACACAAATATTATTATTATTATTATTATTATTATTATTATTATTGAACCATACGTAGTTATATAAATAAGTAAGACTTGAATAAATCATTCATTATGCATTGAAGTTCATTGTATCACAGTATCAAAAACTTATGAATTAGTACTATACCTAATGTGACGAATACACACTGTATGTTTCGTAAAAATATTACAAGTAGTAATGAAAACTTTGAATGTTCAAAGATAGGCCAAATTATTTCAAAGAGCACTGAAATAAAATTCCAAAGTAAATCACAAAACGGTACTAAAGAAAGAGTATTTGACTTCTTCCCATGCTGGTGCTAGCAATCAATACTAAATAGTCACGTATTCTAGGTTCATGTATTTCATGATTCATCCCTTGAAAAAGAAAAGAGTGAATAACTCCCGCTAATATGCACTATATATGGGCTTGTACAAGACTACGAATAGTTCCGTTGTATTGACTGTGAATATACAAGAATTAAAGTTCTTTAATATCCGGAAACAATGCTTTTAAGACCCACAAAGTTACTTACACGCAAAACAAATTGCCGTTACTTTAACATGATAATTGTTAGTAACAAATACTGTGTAGATCTCGACATATTCGATACATTTTGAATAATTTTACTAAACAGTGACTATACAACACAAGAAAATAATTTACTACACCAGAGCAATTGGAACAAGAAAAATCAACCGTTTGGGTGTCAGGCCCTACAAAATGAGTTTATTACTGTCGGTAAATCAGCACTCATCCATTCAGTATTACACATCTTTCTCTACGTATACAATAGTATAGAAGAAGTTAAAAACCCATTATTGCACCAAATACTGTATGTTTCTTCAAAGAAATATTACATACCAGGGGACATGCACGAAAATTCCTGTTTGAAAATCACAATTCTTCAAATTCTGAAAATATCCCGTTTGTTGACAGAAGTGTTAATTTTTAGAACTCAGTTGTAAGTCTCGGATAAGTCATGCCAAGGGCAGATGTGTCCCTCAAAATATAATCCTCTCTCTAGATAGGTATTATTTCATAAGAAACAACGTGGATAAATAGTAACCGAAGCGGACTAGACCTTTAACACCGTATTTAAATGTCCCTACAGTATACGTATCATAAATACGTATACCGTGGAGTCCCTCTTGGAGCATGTTTCCTTTAACATAATCTTCAAAATTAGTGTTTTTGGAACTTTTTAATACATTTTAACGGAAACTCCTACAATGAAGCTCAGGTTGCAGCAACGAACGATTTTATTCTGTTCCAGAATAGGTGAATTTAAAATGTAATAGTGCCTGACACATTTTATTCACCGCATCGGAAGATACTTCGGCTGCAAGAGTTTTCTTGACTGACCGATCCATAAAATCATTTAGAAATAAAATTAACATTTCCTAAAATAATAGAACTTGAAGCTTTAATTCTTCAAGTGGCTAAAATATCTAGCGGCATAATTAAGCTATTTCTACTTTTAAGACATTTGAAATGAACGATCTGTTAGGGAATTCGATTTTAACGAACAATTAAATATTTGTGCCCAGGACGTTTAGATCTTCTGGATATTTACACTTCGTTGAACAGGTGATCCGAAATGTGCTGAGTCTTGAAATCTAGGAAAAACACAATTGACACTGAAATTACGGTGCAATTTAACCACACAGCAAATCTAAGTCTTTCTATTTGTTAATAATCGCATAGCAGTAATAGAATGTGTAATGCTGTGTAAAGCTATGTTGAACTTTAAATCAATTATTTACAAAGCGTGGAATATTTGCTCTCGTCCGATCAGTAATTGAGCTTATTTTCAAAGTCGCATATCTCTATATCCTTTTGTTTTCTAATTCTACACATCAATATATTTTTAAATCGCTTCTCCATCTGGCTGTCAAATGTGTTAAAGCATATAGTTTGTCGTATGTTCTACGATGTTCGAAAACTATACAATCCTATTTTGATCTGTAAAGGTGAAAGTCAATGATTTTTCCTTCCTGAAAAAGAAATTTTCTTGTAGGATACGTCAGCATTAAAAAAAGAGATCAAGTCAAACAAGTCGTACGAGAAAATGGATATGAGCTTTTCTTTTCGCAGGGTTCGCCACTTGAAGATCTGATCGCTAGCGGAGTTCTGAAGCAAAGTAAGTGGCCAGAGTCGCACGGGAGCGATATCCTCCGCTATTTCCTGCTGTGGAAGTACGGAGGCACTTACTTGGACACGGACGTGCTCGTGCTCAGGTGAGTCTCGAGGATTTGCAATATACACTAGTACTTGTACTGTGAGTCCTTCAAACAATTATAATTACACGAACGTAATGTCATGAAAAAATCCATGGCAGTATTGTACATGAAGGTGAAGGTCATCGAGGCGCAATCTCTTAATTGTGTGGAATAGAGTCCTGCACGAGACGATTTTGCTCTAGCGTCACGGGCGTTAAAGCTAAATCCCCCTGATTTCAGGTGATTATGACAGATTTTCCCACCAAACCACCCTCCCGAGAAAACCACCGCCAACATCGCCGCGGACTCTGCAACGACTCTGACCGGAAGCTCCTGGGGTCCGAGGCTCGACGGTGGCAGTTTTCTGACACTACCTAAACACCTGGGTTGAATTCAGCCGTCAGCAAAGAATTTTAGCGATCGGCTTTTTTCAATGCCACCATATATTTTTCTCACTAGCAATAGATATATTATAAATAGACGAATAATAAATAGACGAATAAATATTATAAATAGACGAATGAAATGATGTTACATAAGTTAATGTTTTGATAGTATTTTGAGTATAAAATTACAATTTCTGACATGTGATTTTAAATTAAATTTGGGAGATTTCCTGTAGCAACGCTTTCAACTTTTGCCTTCGGGAAAGGTTTCCTTCGCGGCGCCGGGGAGGGGGGAAAGAGTTGCGGGGAGAGGGGAGCCGCGAAGGCCGACTTCCCCCGACGATAGTCGCGACGGCTGCTACGGGAAAAATTGCGCCTTCAATTTAAAATCCCATGTCAGAAAGCATACAAAAATACTATCAAAATATTAACATATGTTATATCATTACATTCCTCGTTTTATGATCTGTCTAGTGAGGTAAATACATTGACTGGAAGCGGTAGCTCAGTGCATCAACTGATGTGCCTCTGACCGGGAGGTCTTAGGTTCGATTTCCGATGGCGGTCAGGGACTTGTCTCGGTTGGGGCGGTGTCCTGTTGGTGGGAAATACTTGGTAGGAGAAAACCCTGTTAGCCGACGGTAGGTCGGCGCCGAATCTGGCCATCTGGAGGGGGAACACCACCGCCATCTCCCGAGCAGAAACACGCACTACACTTACGGGACTAATGACCATAGTAGTTGACTCGCCCGTAATCATTAACAATCAATCATAATATATGATTCCATTTAAAAGATCAAAGATGGTTTTTCGAAAAGTAAAAATATTTCAAACAATATCTGTACAGCACATTACTTGTCCCATGATTTCGCATTGTTGAGTGAAAACTGTGTTTCAATTTCGGGAACCGTTTAGAAGTTATGGGAGTGGCCTATAGTTGGTGGGCCTCTCTGTATAATTGTTATAGTTATGGTGTATCCTCTCATACGTCTTTTGGTTTATGGGAGCTTTTTACCATCTTATTCGGGGGTTTCCGCCTTTGTCCAGGTGAGAATGAGAACATATATTAAACTATAATATGTATTAACATGTAAGGTGTAAAAGGCCTTTTATGGCTGGTAAGTACATTCTTCTGGGGCGAAAACCCCATAGAAAGAACATCATAACCCATAGCAAGAACACCATATCCTACCTCGCAAGTTAGCGAATACCATACAATTGACTTGAGGTACCAACCTGAACCTAGTGGCTACTAAGTGAAATGAGTCTTAGGGACTGTAGTTGTGACTCCAGTCGAGTCACAATTTCAAGAGTCAAAAGCAAGGTGTAAGAAGCCGCAATGTTGAAACATCAAAACATCGAGAACCATGGAAATGAGAAACGAGTTTTACCGTACTGAAATAATTAGAAAATTTTATATTTTTATTGCAAATCCAGGAAGAAAAATAATCTAATTGCAGCGGATCAATCTCATATTAGGAAAATGAAGCAATATTGATTAGAAAAGAAATGATGTTCTTCTGTTTCCTAGTTTCGGAAAGAAATCCAAACATTTATAATTGCATTTCCATTACACATTTATTTTTTATATGTAGTAAATGTAGCTATAGAATATGTATCCTGCGTATATAGAATGTGTGGCATGACAAATTCATCATGTTTGATTCTTACATAGTAATACCTTCAGTCTGCAACACTATCGCTTGTCAGTTCTTATTCCTCCCTCAACAGGCGAAGCGGAGTCTTGAGTATTAATTTTTTTACCCATCTGTTTCTGTCAAAGCGAAACTCTAACAAACGGGTCACGGACGCGCGGAAGATTTTCTTGATTAATACTTGGTCTTCTCCTCTCAAAACAATTAAGCTTAGGTGCAATACAATGTCACACATGTCGAAAGCATGAAGATTGTCCCTACTGGGATGGCGCACAGCTGGGGGAAAATTCTGGAGAGAGAAAAATCCCGCAAACAACTTGAAGGTGGGCTCCGGATCTTGCTATCAAGGTAGGGTTTTTCATTGATTAATTTTTTCGTGTTTCCGGGCGCGTCAACTGCTTTGGTCATTAGTCCCGTTAGTGCAGTGCATGTTGTTCCTCGGGAGATGGTGGTGATCTTCCCCAGTTGGATGGCGAGATCCGGCGCCGACCTACCGTCGGCTAGTGGGGTTTCCCCCTAACCAGGACTCTCCCACCAGCGGGGCACCGCCCCAACCGGGACAAACTGTAAACTCCCGACCGAACTCCCGGAATATGTGATAGTGTGGTGGATGTTAGTGTAAGTGTGTGTGTGTAAGAGGAGAGGATAGGACAAGGAAGAGGAAGGACAGATCGCGCGTGGTCCGTGGCCCGTTTGGTAGGGTACTGCTCCGGCATTCGCCTGGTGTTGATCGGAGAAACCACGGAAAACTATCGATCAGAGCAGCCGGCCGCTAGAATTCTCCTCCAGACAGCGACTGAATTCGACCTAGCTGAAAAGCAAGTGTTGAAAATTCTGCCACCGTCAGGACTCGAACCTAGGACTTCCCGGTCAGATCAAGGTAGGGTTCGTCACCTCTCGGGCTATACCAAGATGCACTATGTGTGATAGTATTGACCAATCAAGTTAACGCGCCCGGAAACACTAGATAGCTCTCACGTAAGAGCCACCATTGGATGTGAATATTCGACGTACTTGGACTCCGTCCCTTCCTTGCCTCATTACTGCAAATAGCCAATCCGTCGGAACAAGATCCTATGTGTATTACGAATTGAAGAATATGTCATCATAATGAGGTCGCTCTACCGTGACGCGTTAACATGTCCTGTGAGCGAATGTCTATTGGTTCTAGGAACGTGCCGATAAGTGCGGTGAACGTGCAGGGACCTTTGGATGTACTGATGTTCCCCGCTGGAAAGTAAAATACGTTGCTGACTTATACGTCAGCATGCGGGGTTTTTCATCCTCAATGTATCTTTCCCAGCAACATTCCACCCCCATCTAATTGAGCAGTGCAAGTACGTGTAAATGTGAGTATGAAAGGGGTGGGAAGGGGACGAGGTGGAGTAAGAAAAGATCGTGCGTTGTCCACGCCCCGTCTGTTAGGAGAGTGCTTCGGCATGCCCCTGGTGTTGATTCGAAGTACTACAGAAAACCGGATCGGCGAAACCCTGATCAGAACAGCAGTCCTCTAGTATTTTCCTGTAGAATGTGGAATGAATTCAATCCAACTATGTATTTTGTGACAAAAATCCCCCATGACCCGGACTCAAACTTTCCGATGAACAGGGGCTTTGTTGCCGACGAACCATCGCAAACGGTGAAAACATTTCTTTCTGGAAAACCTTCGATTCATTTTCTGTTAAACTACTGCAACTGGACATCGAAACTTTTCTCGTCTTATTATTAAAAAATTATTCATCGTTTAAAGAATATATATGCCATCTTTTCAAGAACTGTAATACAGGGGTAAATTGCATTGAAAATATATCTGGCCTTAATGTTGAAGATGTGAAATGTTCGAAAACTAGTTGAACTTCAAATTTACAAAGTTTTAGATATTTAATAAAAATCGGAACTATACCATATTTATAAATGCATTTTTCTCTATTCAAGCAAACATTTTATAGAAAATATTTGCAGATATATTTTCAGAAAATTCTGAAAATATCTCAGGGCCTTTAAGTAAAGTACTCCCAAAAAGTAAAGTATCTTAATTATCCCCGGAACGGCACCACTAAATCTTACTTCTGACGTATTTATTGCGTTTCAGTCGATAACTTTCTAATCTGATCGTTGTGACTGACACATCCATTCATCCGTCCGTCCGTCCGTCATCCATCCGTCATCCATCCGTCATCCATCCGTCATCCATCCGTCATCCATCCATCATCCATCCGTCATCCATCCTTCATCCATCCATCATCCATTCATCCGTCCGTCCGTCCGTCATCCATCCGTCATCCATCCGTCATCCATCCGTCATCCATTCTTCATCCATCCATCCTCATCCATCCTCTCCGTCCGTCCGTCCGTCCATCCATCTATCCTGATTTTCGTGTGAAAAAAATTGCATGCATCTCCATGCCACATATATCAATCTTAATCATCTTTGGAAAGGTACTGAAAGACCTTAACCCTGACGTGTCTACGAAATTGCTGCTAAATAGAATCTTACATATGGATTTTACGACCGAATATTCACGATAATATTGTTGAGATGAGCGATTACTCGTAGAAAATACTACTTTGACAGATACTGCTGAAAAAATAATTGCAAGCTGTGTCCATGCACTCAATTCGTCAGTGCGTTCATTTGCAGCTGTTTCTCTTGCAAATGGCTTCGACACTGCCTCTTGCAATGTCATCGCCAGACAGGACTTTCATTTGCTTCCGATCTATCAAAGCAGTCCCTTCTTAGAGTAACGTAACTTCTCTTTTCCTGCATCTTCTATAATAGAGGGATAAAAAGTGAAAATGGCCGGCGGCGTTTCGCAGGCCGCTGGACGAGCTGCACGACTTCTCGTGTGCGGAGTCGGCCGAGACCGTGTCAGCCGGCGCTATGGACTTCTCGTGGAGGGCGGCGGGCCGCGTGATGGCCGAGAGGTGCCTCAAGGAGATCCTGCACTTCGACCCCAACGTGTGGGCGCCAACGGGCCCGGGGTCATCACGCGCTCCTTGAAGGCGGTGTGCGAAGTGGACAAGGTGAGGGAGCGCACAGCAACTACTCTTGTCTCGTGAGTGAAGGGAATGTTTTTGTTGGAGATGGTAGTGTTCCTTCCCCGCTGGATGGTCCGGCACCGACCTATGTGTCTGCTGGCGGGGGATATTCCAGGTATTTTCCCAGCGGGGCACCACCCAAGCGCTAAACTCCCTACTGGACTTCCGAAATATGTTGTAGTGTTATGCGTGTTAGTGTAATGAAAGGGAGAGGATAGATCAAGAATGAGGAACGAAAGACCGTGCGCGGTCCGTGAGGCGATTGTTAAGGTACTGCTTCGGCATTCGCCTGGTATTGATGGAAGACACACAAAATGTACGTCAGAGCAGTAATCTAGAATTCTGACAGCTGCTGAATTCGACAAAGATACTGCCAACGTCGGGACTCGAACCTAGGCACACGCGGTCGGAGCCACAGCCGAGACAGCGGTATTACTGGTTCTGAGTAAAACGCAGCCGCTAGAAATTACGGAAAATTGTTTTTATTATTATATTGTAAACATCGTAATGGTTCTGGTTTACACGAAACCTTAATTAGCTTGGCCTCGAACCTACCAGTGGGCATGGCATTTTCGCAAGCTACATAGATACCGTAAACGATTTTATCAAAAACATCTATATTTTAATGATTGATTCGTTTCAGGTGAAGGAGGTGACAGTTGACAAGTGCCAGGGATTCCAGTTGCTCCCGACTGCCGCCATTTACCCAGTGTATTACCCCAAATGGAAAACCATCTTCGACGAACCTTTTGCAAAGGAAGTCATGAACGCAATCAACGGAAGCTACGCTCTTCACGTCTGGAATGCGCTCTCAAAAGACGCACAAGTAAACACTTCATCCAATCAGGCGTACGCACAGGTAGCAAGGAGAGTGTGCCCGGCTGTGATTTCCAACGTTGGAGAATTCATGTAGACTTCGCTGAAACCCGAAAGAACTAAATACAGCGGACCGAACCTTTTTTGTTCTAGCATTTTTATACCGTGATGACGTCAACACACGACCAGACAGCTAGATGAATGTGACCAGCTGTGATTGCCAACCTCGGATAATTTATGTAGTCTTCTTTGAGCTTGCAAGTACTTTAGACTGCGTACCAATTTTCTAGGTGCTTCGAGTTTTGGTCGCATGAAGAGAAGCGGTAGACGTCTATATTTTGATTTATTTAACGTGGTGCCTCAAGGTCACGAGCTCGTGCACGTTGTCATCCATTCGGTAGCCGAGCCAAAAGTTTAAATCGTAACGAAGCTCCCGATAGGACGACAACGTTCCCTCTTCGTCCAGCACGTGGCCTTGAGGCGCCACGTTAAATGAATCGGAGTATACATTCACTGCGATTTTCCCTGCCAGCACTCGCTCCCCCATCTCTCTCGTGAGAGCAATGCGCTCGACCGCCGTGGCAGCCGGTTTCGGGCTCCTAGTCGCCGCTTCCTGGCCGCGACCGCCGAGCGCGCGATCGGTCGCCAGGATCCGGGGGACTCCGTTCCCGCGAAATGCGCGTCGCACGACTCAGTTGCCACTTCGGAGAGGGCATCAGATACTACGTAGCACGGTCAAGAAGAAATTCTGGCTTTTAATTCAAATAATTTAACGGCAGTTTCCATTTTATACAACTTAATTTCTAAACCAAGAATGAAATATAATTTTTAATTAATATTATTCACAACAGATACCTCATTGCGGCGGAGAGCCGACGTATTCAGCAGAAGTTTTGGAAGTACTCGAGTTCGTAAATTAAAAGAAAGTGGCTTCACATGTTACAGATTTTGAAATACGATTCGTTCATTTAATGACGGCTCATCAGATGTCTAGGAAAATGCCAAGTGGAAGAGCAGGCCTTATGGCATGAGCCTTGCCACACGAAGACAATTTTTGTTGTTGTTATTATTATTATTATTATTATTATTATTATTATTATTATTATTATTTGCTCGCGAATAGGCCATAGAAAATAAACCCATTCCAGTTGTTGCAGCAGAATTCCGCAGGAATGAACCATGAGAGACTATATTAACAATTAACTAAATATGTAACAATAAAGTGAAAACAGAACCAAGACGAAGATTCTTCCGGCCCTATTCAATGTCAAAGATGCCTTGACTACGGACACACAAATAAGAGTTGTAACAATGTAATAAATTGTGCGTATTGCGCAGGAAATCACTACAAATTTACATGCCAAAGTAAAAATACAAATGTAAGTGTTCTAACTGCAACGGGGAACACGAAACAGATGTTAGAGAACCAAACTGTTCTTATTATAAAGCTATAAATGAAAGAAATACTAATAAAGTAAACAGAAGAAACAAATCTGGCTCCATACGTGAAACCTCATCCCCACCTTCTAATAATTTAACATCTCAATTTCCATTCTTGCCAACTACTCAACCCCTCCGCAATTGTACCCATAGTAACAATGCACCACCCCCAAATCAGAACAACGTCCAAAATTCAACATTCTAACAGCTTGAAAGTAATACGCACTCCTCCCAATCAAATAATCCCTTCCTAAACACAGGATTACATCATCTATCATGAACTTCATTAACTCATTAATCCCTATTATCATTACAACAATTCAAAACTTAATATCCTCGTATTTAAGCAACAGTTATGGCAGTTTATCTCCATAGTAACTTAACTCTCATAAATTGGAATGCAAATGGCATTACAAATAAAGAAACAGAACTAATTAACCTTCATTCTCAAAAAGTCGAAATATCATGCATAACCTAAACGCACTTAAACAATAAAAATAAACTGCATATTCTAGGCAACACCATTCACAGAGCAGATAGAAAAAACAACACTGGAGGTGGTGTTATGATAGCTATAAAATCAATGATCGACTACCATAAAACGCACATTTTCGATACTCAAGGTATAGAAACAATTGCAATCACAATAAGAATAAATAATCAAAATTGGAACGCCATAGCAGCATATATACCACCTTCAGCCAAAATGGCCACAGAAAGCATCGAAAACATCTTCCAACCCCATACTAATACAATTCTTCTCGGTGACCTTAACGCAAATATTACCCAACAGAGATGCAATTCAAATAAAAAAAGGGGGCAAAATATTTGAAAGAATAGTAAATCAACACAACCTAAAAATAATTGCAACTGCGGAACCGAATTACTACCCATATGACCGACCAAGAAGACCAGACATTTTCGACAACCGAATAACCAACACAAATCTCCTTTTTTTCTAACCCCAATTTTTTTAATTTGACTCCGATCATATAATAACATATTAATCCGATCATATTAATAACAACGCGCCAATTACCATCCCCACACCCTCCGCCGGAACAAAATACCTTGAAGGTAAATTGGCATACATTTCAGAAAACTTTACGGGGAGACGGAAGCGATTTGGGCCCAAAAAAGTTTCTTTTTTTGTTTTTATGTAATTTCAAATATCCCAGTTTATTGGGCATAAGTTGGTACATATTTCATAATGATTGGGTAAATACTTTTTGAGATATGAGGATTTGAATATGTGACAGCACCACATGTGCCACGCCCCCTTTTACTAAGTGTCAAGAATTTCTTGAAATATTTTATTAAAAATTATTGTAATGTCAGAGTTTGCAATATTTCCTTTCATCGATGTTTCCGACACTGTTTTTAAGCTGGTTCAAAATCCTGAACTCTTGAAGAAATGTCTTCATAGAAGCACCCAGTACATGAATGAAAGTTTCAATGTTGTAGTCTGGTCTAGACTCCCTAAAAGTGTTTTTGTCAGAATGAAGACCTTAAAATTTGGTGTTCATGATGCAGTGATTTGCTCCAACAATGGTGTTTTGAAGAAAAAAGAAGTGCTAAACAAACTTGAAATATATTGTGGCTATAATACAATCAAGGGACTTCAACAAATTGACATGGAGAGAATACGTAAAACTGAAATACCAGTTCAATGTATGACCAAAGAAACCAGAAAAAAGAAAAGAGTGCTCAAAAGAAGAGAAGTGGCAGATGAGGGAGTTAAACAGATTATGGAGCTGGGGTGCATTGAATTACGAAACCTCTTACATTACAACTATGAAAATTGAAAATGAAAATTTTAAACTGTTTTTTCTCAAAACTTTATTTTTTATTTTTTCAGGAACCATTATCTCAAAAAGTTTTCAAGTTAATAATTAGAATTTTTACTGTGTAAAGCGATATGACATTAAAATAGTGTGCATTTTCATTTATTTTCATTCATTAGTTCCTTCTGTAAATATTATAATGTTCCAAAAATGTGATAAAATAACAATTAATAAAAACCTACAAATATATTATTTTTTTGAAAGAAGAATATTAGTTACAAAAAATTGAAACAGCATGATTTGCAAGAATAATGTCTCCAGAATAAGTGAAATAAATTTCAATTTTTTCCCCAGTTTTTTCAAAAAATGCTCTGAAACATGAGTGATTTTAACATGGGTTTACATGGACCTTCCGTATCCCCTTAGATAATGAAATTCCTAAATTTAAACTTTTAAATCATCCGCTAGAAATAGAGAAGGCAGTTTCAACATTTAACACAATAATTCAAGCTACCCGCGAATCCACGCGATATTTCACATACATCTAAAAACTTATAACCAAACAGATTACCCCTTAACATTCTAAATGCTATAAAATTAAAAAATAAAACACGAAGGCTATGGACAATTACTAGAAACCCTGATTTAAAAATCGAACTTAATCAAATTACGAATGTAGTTAAAAGACACATGAAACATTAATGATCGCCAATACGCAAGAAAAATCCAATCTCTTAACACACAAAATAATTGGATATGCCATTTTACAAAAAAAACAAAAAAAAAACAATAATACCACCTCTTAACACGTCATCTAGCAAAGCTTACACAAAAAAAGCTAGGAAGAGCTTGCTTCATTCTTCGAATCGACATTCACAACAAACAACACATAACCACCCGGAACACTACAATAATTAAATTAAGTGATTAATTATTAATTAAATATTTAATAATCTAATAATTAATAACAATAATTAATATAATTAATAATAATAATTAATATAATTAATATTAATAAATATAAAATAATAAATAATAATAAATATAATTAATAAATTAATTAATATAATTAATATTAATAATAATTAATAACTAATAACAATTTAATATTTAAATTATTAATTAAATAAATTAATTAAAAAATAAATATTCGTCCGGTTTAGATGAATTCCCGGATTCTTTTTTAAAGACCTGTGCGTATACCATTATACACCCGTTAACTCACATATTTAATTCATCGTTATGCACCGGAGCGTTTCCAGATATTTTCAAAACAGCTAAAATTAAGCCGCTCTTCAAAAAAGGCAACAAAAATGAAATTCAAAATTATCGGCCCATTTCTCTTCTATCGTTTTCAAAAATATTAGAGAGACTTTTTACGTACGAATGGAAACCTTTCTCAGTAAACACGACGCGCTTTCAGATTGCCAACATGGATTTAGAAAATCAAAATCAACGGAAACAACTATATTTTCTTTTCTTAAAGATGTCGCCTCATCATTGGATCAAAACGAGGCACCTATTGGGTATTTTTAGATCTCTCAAAAACTTTTGACGTCATTGATCATGACATTTTACTTTCAAAATTACCTTCATATGGAATCCGTGGTATTGCTCTAGATTGGTATGTTCTACCTTAAACAACGATCTCAGAGAGTTGAAATACCTTACTGGAATGATGGAACATTACGTACGCACCTTTCCGACTCTTTGCCCATTGCACGTGGAGTTCCTCAAGGATCGATTTTAGGCCCTATTCTGTTCCTACTTTACGTAAACGATATGCACTCGACGATTCGAGACGGAAGAACGGTTCTCTTTGCAGATGATACGAACATCCTTTGCAATAAAGAAACCGCAAATAGTACAATATCAGATGTTTCAAATTGGTTTCGAAATAACAAATTAATAGTAAACGAAAATAAAACGGTTTTGATGCAGTTTTCCATTTCAAATAAACAGTTCTGTGCTCCTTTGAAAATGAACGGTGTACCATCGACTGATGTTAAGGCAACAAAATTTTTAGGTCTCTCAATTCAGTCAAACCTTAAATGGAACGTTCATTTAAATGAATTGAACACAAAATTAAGTTCATTATGCTACACGTTCATAATTCCTGCAAATTCAGTCAGCCTTCATACTGCTCGTTGTGTATATTTCGCGAATGTTCATTCCCGCCTGAGATATGGCATAACATTCTGGGGAAATACATCTTATAGCTCCCAGACTTTTAGATTACAAAAACGAATTGTACGAATACGAATTGTACCAAATCCCACCCACATGATTGATGTAAGCATCTCTTCATTAATCTAGTAATTTTACCATTACCTTGTCTGTTTATTTACGAATCAGTGGTTTTTGTCAAAAATGACCTGCTTAAGGGCGGGAATATATTTTCAGAAAATCCCGAAGTCTATTACTATAACACTCGAACACTGAATCATATTCATCAGGTGACAGTATCAACAGCCCATTACAAAAAATTCACATACAATACATGTACATTATTTTACAACACTTTGCCAGATGACATTAAACGATCAAAATAGAAAAGTTTAAATCCCAAGTGAAACAGTTTCTGCTGCATAACTGTTTCTATACAATTAGAGACTATACTGAGCATCACAAGAAAAGTAACATTAACTTTAACAATTATACAGAATGCATTATTTAATATTTGAACTGTATAAATATGTATAAACAACCTGAAACAAGTATTGTATTGCAGCCTCCGGGCCAATGACCCCCATCTCGATCAGGTTTTTCGTCCAGTTTCCCTGATCCATTGATCAAATGCTGAGATGGCCCCTTGTTTTGCTTCTGGACATAAATGTAACTTCATTTTCTGTGTACGTCTTCTAGAATGCAGTGGGAAATACAATTATTCAAATTATCGTTTCCATGTTGTCGCGGCAGGAAGTATTATTCCGAAGGCCAACACGGATAAAAGCCAAAATTTTGAAAATGTGCACACAATTCACTTTTCCCAATTGCTCGTCATGCGCAGTTTTTAACTGCTTTTTTGACGTTAAATAAATAAATAAATAAATAAATAAATAAATAAATAAATAAATAAATAAATAAATAAATAAATAAATAAATAAATAAATAAATAAATAAATAAATAAATAAATAAATAAATAAATAAATAAATAAATAAATAAATAAATAAATAAATAAATAAATAAATAAATAAATAAATAAATAAATAAATAAATAAATAAATAAATAAATAAATAAATAAATAAATAAATAAATAAATAAATAAATAAATAGCGCAACCCCAATGTGACCCCGTCAAAGAATACACTTCACGTCACCAAGTGAAATCAAAAGTATAATAAAAAATTTGCCGAACAAAAAAATCTCCCGGGCATGATAACAAATAATTTAATAATAAAAAATTTACCCCCAAGTGCAATAGCATTTCTAACAAACAAATATAATTCCTGTCTGAGAATAAGCCACTTTCCGCATTTATGGAAATACGCAATAGTTATTCCAGTACCAAAAATTAGCAAGAACACAACAATGGCGAATAATTACAGACCAATAAATTTATTGCCCACTCTATGGAAAATATTTAAAAAATAGTATTACATTGGTTAAGCAAACACCTAATAAGCACCAAGGTAATACCTAAAAGCAATTTGGTTTCATGAAACAAATCTCGAACACTAACTCCTGAGAATCACGGAACACATGTACTCGTCATTTAAAAAAATCCCACTATAGCCTTATTTATAGACATAACCCAAGCATTCGATAAGAGTCTGGCACAATGCATTAAATGATAAAATCCGAAAAGTTGGGATACATTGCAGAAATAATAAAAAAACTTCCTAAATGACCAATCATTTTCAGTTATAGTACACAATCATCAATCCAACCCCAAAATAATAAAGGCTGGTTTACCCCAAGGCTGGTTTACGCCCACTCTCTTCAACCTATATGTAGCAGACATTCCGAAACAAAATGGAGTTCATATTACACAGTTTGCTAACGATACAGCCATATCCTCATCCGGAACTACATAAACAGACATAAAAATCAAAATTCAACTATACCTACACCAAATTGAAAGCTGAGCTTGCAAATCTAAAATTCTCCTGAATCCAAATAAAACAGCAGCAAAAATGTTCACTCTCAGACCGTACACGCCCCCTCCTCCCTTAATCTTAAACAATGTCCAAATAAGCTGGTATCCTCCAAATAAACCAATAAGATACCTTGGATTAAACATTGACACACACCTTCACTGAAAACAACATATTGACATCAAAATTAACGAGTCAAAATTGAATTACACCAACTTAAACTTAATAGCATATAAACAGAAATAGCCACATCCCAGACAACACTGATCTGATATTATTCAAAACAATAATAAGATTCCTATAGTTGTACGCCTTTCCGATATGGTTAAATGTATCCAAAACATTCATAAAACGCAAATTATCCAAAAACAATATCCAAGGGCAATAACCATTGGTAACCAAGGGCAATAACCATGGTATGTTACAAACAATCAACTACATAAAGAATTTAATCTAAAGCAATTAGCTTATCACATCATATACCTTTTCGCAAACTTATAGAAACCTCGAGCAAATACCATCTCCATCCGAATTCCCGCTGTGCAGAAACCCAACACGCAATACAAGAATTTATTTATTTATTTATTTATTTATTTGCGTCAAAAAAACAGTTAAAAACTGCGTATGACGTGCTATGGGGAAAAGTGAATTGTGTGCACATTTTCAAAATTCTGCGATCTCTACACCAAGTCATATACTACTTAAATTTTGAATTTTGAAAGGGAGAAAAAAACAACAAAAAACTCCCATGTAATAAAATCCATTTTCAAGGATAAATAAGCAATAAATTTTGAATTTTGAAAGGAGAAAAAAACAAAAAACTCCCATGTAATAAAATCCATTTTCAAGGATAAATAAGCAATAAATTTTGAATTTTGAAAGGAGAAAAAACAACAAAAAACTCCCATGTAATAAAATCTATTTTCAAAGAAAATAAGCAATAAATTTTGGCTCTTATTACTTCCTGCCGCGACAACATGGAAACGATAATTTGAATAAATGTATTTCCCACTGAATTCTAGAAGACGTGCACAGAAATGAAATTACATTTATGTCCAGAAGCAAAACAAGGGGCCATCTCAGCATTTGCTCAATGGATCAGGGAAACTGGACGAAAAACCTGATCGAGATGGGGGTCATTGAATCAAATTGGGGTCATCGAATCAAAATGGGGGTCATTGAATCAAAAACAAGTATCAATTCCATGTATTTCTAAACTTGTTCTCCGAAATGGAATAAACGGAGGTGCCTTTATACGTTTCCTTAGCCAATGTATTAGCTGTAAGACATTAGTTATAAGTCTTACATTAGTTAACCCATTAATACATGTGAAAAAGTTGATATAACTGAACCATGTAAACTTCTTAAAATGTAATAAATAAATTTAAAAGAATAATTAAAACATTCAAAGTTTCTTCACTTCTTTCCTATTGTCACTTCTCCCTAATTAAAAAAAAACAACTAATGTTTAATGACTTTAAAGAACTATTGGTGCTACAGAATGGCACAGACTTTCTCGTAGGAAATTTTTCTTGTTTCCTTGGTGTACACTGGCTTGAAGGTGCGAGGTCAGCTGCCATCTGAGGTCAGCTGCCATCTATCGCCACCGAAAGTACATTTTCTTGACATTCTCTCAACTTTTCGGTTTCTTAATAGAAGAAACGAAATGTGACTTCATGAATACTAAAGAGTAAGAGTAAACCCTCGTCCTAAATTGAAATTTTCATTGAAAATCTTGTAGCCGTTTTTAAGAAAAAGGTGATTAAGCATTACTGTAAATTGAAAATTTGAAGCTCTTTTTCACAGGAATCAATTGAGTTTTCGAAAAACTTGAAGTCCTTTCAAGCACTTCCACTCACAACTGTAATAATGTATACAAAGCGATGGAAATGTGCATATTAACGACGTGAGCGATATTTAAAAAATATTGAATTTGTGCAATTTTTGGAATAAAAAGCAGAAAAATACACCAAAATTAACTTTACGTCATATTAAACAGTGCGATTAGCACTATTGCAGAAATTTGAAGAAAACATTTGAATCAACTTTTGAGAAAATGGCGTTTGAGCAAATCTGAAAATTCGGAATCTTGGGCACATTTTTACAGAAAATTGTTGAGTTTTCGAGAAAATTTATTTGACATTATTTAAAGCATATGTACTCATAAATCTAATAGTGCGAAAAAATTGCCTCTAAGCGAAATATTACCAACGTGAGAGACAAAAAAATATCATTTTCGTAATTTTTGAGAAAAAAGAATAGAGTAATATGACACTTGTCATTGGATTGAGTTGGTTAGGTTCTAAACCCTACCAAAAATGTAAAGAAAGAAATTGGAGCCGGTTTTGAGAAAATCGTGTTTTTGTAATTTTCTAAAATTGCAAATATTGCACACTCTATTGCACAAAAACTACTAAAATTTTCGAAAACGTCTGCATGACCTTAAAGAACTATTGATGGGTAACAAATTTAATTTGTAGGAAATATCTGTGTCTTCAGTTTTATAGTTGTAAGAAGACCCCCAAAAATTCAAACTTAAAAAAAAATTCAGAGTAATCCGTGGAAATGGGACCTACGCCACCTTTATAAGTGTTTCTCCATTTTATTCTTACAAGAAATTTAAAGAAAAAATTGACGCTGTTTTTGAGAAAATTTTTAAAATGTCCGGGGGGCTTCATATAAAGTATGTTTTATAAACCCAATTTTAAAGAATGTTTTTCAAAATTATAAAGCTTCAACTAGAGCCAGATTGACAGGGGTTTCTTCAATTTGGAAAAGATCGTACGTGTGGTTTAGGCGCTTGATTTGTTCACGTACGACAGACAGACGGACATCGGACGGACCGACGGACGGACGGATGGACGTTTTGAAGAAAACTACTTTTTCGGTACCAGGGTACCGATTTTCCTACACTTTCTCTATACTTCATATATTACTCCCATGTATACGTATGTGTACGAGAAAGTAAAGATAATGTATATTTTAACAAAACAATGATACAGTATAATAAATTAGCTTACATTTGTATTGTGTAATTTAAAAAAGTCTTAATATGCCTAAAACAAGTAATGTACTTTAGTTTCCGGGTCAATGACCTCCGTCTCGATCGGATTCTTTGTTCAGTATCCTTGATCCATTGAGCAATTGCTGAGATGGCCCCTTGATTTGCATCTGAACGTAAATGTAGCTTCATTCTGCGCAGGTTTCTGTTGAGCTCTCCCTTTGCTTGTAGTTGTAGTAGAGCTGCGGGTGAGTTACTATTTTGTTAGCAATGCAGAAAAATCAAACCTGCAGTTCATTTACCGTTGTAAATAAGTTTTCTGTAACTCGGGAACGAAAATAATTGGTTTTTAAAATGTTGTTAATCTCGCGTTTATTGTTGTTGTTATTATTATTATTATTATTATTATTATTATTATTATTATTATTATTATTTTACACCTTTTTCCATCTTTCAACTATATATAGTTAAAATGTTGGGAAAGGATTTTTGAACCGAAGAAAGCGTGCGCAAATGATTTCTTTCCTATACATCACATACAAGTTTTTTAATTGTTTTTGACTAAATAAATAATAAACAATCAGCCGAGGTGGCCAGACGCTCCGTCCGCTCCAGGCAAAATCACGTTGTGCGTGCGTTGACTGACTCAGTGGTTGTCAGTCTTATGCAAAATCGTTGTAGATACTGAGATGCGGTTTTCACTAAAACTACTATATGCAAGGGGCACATACGGTCATGCATAATATATTATTCTATTGCATTGCATTCTATTGCAGAGATATTGACCCAACTTCAATTTTTTAAATGGAACCCTATAGATTTTTTAGCTCATCATAACAAGCGTGAAGAGACGAGTTCATAAATATGCATATCGTCATATGTTACATTACAAAATTTTCGAGAAATTAAGAGTTTTAAAGACGCACGCCGACTGCTGGTTTACGTAATCTGAACGAGAAATTCCGGGTGATATGCGAAATTAATCCCGTCTATATCCTTAGCTACCGAAAAACCATCCGAACCTCCTCAGTAACAACAGTGATCCGTTGAACCGTCAATTCCTATGGATGAGCTCCGTTTTAAAAATAGTAAAAACTCCCACCAGTCCGGATAATATTCCTAATATTTTCTTGAAGAATCTTCCAACTTGTGCCATAGAATACCTCTTAAAAATGTATAATGGTATCTGGACCTCCCAATCCTTCCCTGAGCAATGGAGTAAAGCTCCTGTAATTGCTGTACCGAAATCGGGTAAATACCCATCTAAAACCAATAATTTTAGACCAATATCATTGACGTGTACTCTTTGCAAATTACTAGAAAACATTATTGGCAAGCGTCTCAGATGGCTCCTAGAAACAAGAAACTTGCTATCTCCTTTCAAAATGGATTTGTGAACATAGATCAACAACGACCATCTAATAAGAATCGGCACAGAAACTTGTGATGCACTAGCACGTAACCAACATGCAATTGTTGTTTCTCTTGATATTGAAAAAGCATATGAAATGATTTTTAAAGCTCGATTACGTAATCTCATCTCAATGAACATTAAAGGTCAGTTATTGGCTTTTTGGAAAAATGTTCTGCATCGTAGATATCTGCGTGTACGTATGTTTAATAAAATATTAACACTCAGGGAAATGGTGAATGGTCTCCCTCAGGGTTCAGTTATTAGTGTGCTCCTGTTTTTGATCGCATTTAATGAAATAAGTAATATCGAAGAAACTCCAAGTAAATTATTTCTCTTCGCTGATATTTCTATTGTAAGCTGCGGTCAAGATCTAAGCATAACAACTAAAATAATCCAAGAAAATTTGAACAAAATTCAAACATGTGCAAGTTCTTCTGGTTTCACCCTTTCAAGAATTAAATCGAAATTCATTATCATCCCCATAAGCTCAAAAATTTTAAATCAAAATCCTGCCCTCTTTATTGGAGACCACCAAATACGTAGAACATATTCTTGTAAAATCTTGGGTATTATCTTCGATCAAAAGCAAACATGGAAGAAGCACATTTTCCGGCTAAAGACCGAATGCAAATCCAGGCTGCACATATTGAAAATATGAGCATCTCGAAAAAGGGGAGCAGAGTGAAAATGTTTATTTAATGCTTATCGTTCTATTATTCAAACCAAATTAGATTATGGAGCGGTTATCTACAGTTCAGATAGTAAATCTACACTACAGATGCTGTATTCTATTATGTATTCTATTATAAATTCAGCATGTCGAATAAGTTTAGGTGCCTTTCAGTCAGCCCTATCAACAGCCTTATTGTAGAAGCGGAATTACCCCCCTCGATTTGCAGCGTAAACTACTATATCTAAAAATTGGCATCTTTAAATTCTTCAACTAATCCGACCTTAAAATATATCTTCAGCGCTCTTAAAATAGATTACCATTCAATCCATGTGAAGTATCTAAAACCACTGAGGGAAAGAATTCCAACTAATCAAATTAATTGAATATTGATACCCCTCACATTCTACAGAAAAAGATTCACTCTATCCCCCCTGACAATCCTTTAAACCTGAGGTTGCACAGATTCCCATATCCTTAATTTCTCCAAACATTGTTACATCTCATTTGAATTTTATTTATGAAGACTACCATGATTTAAAAAAAGTATTTACGGATGGATCAAAATACGAAAACAAAGCGGATGTGCAATTGTTTCCACAAACCCTCATTAATACCTTCAAATTCAAGTTACCGGAATATTTTTCTAGCTCCTCTTTCAAAGCCTGGTCCATTCTGAAAGTCATTGAATGTCTCCCAAAAAGAAGAAAACCGCAAAATAGTGATTCACTCAGAGTCAATGGCTACCTTGAATGCAATTGTCAACAGATTCTCAAAAAACCTCATAATCCAAAGGGCAAGAACTTTACTCTACCCAAATAAACAACGACACCTTCGTCTCTATTGTTTGGATTCCAGCCCATAGAGGTATAGTAGGGAATGAAAAAGCAAATAAAGCGGCCAAAGCAGCAACTTTGTTAACAACAATGCAGTGTGAAGGGAGTTCTTTCAGATATGAAATTACACCTTCAAAATATGGTTACGAAACAGTGGAATGAAAAATGGTTCACTACTTTCTCCAAACTTTACCTCGTAAGGAAATCAGTTATCGAACCCGCTCTCTCTAACCTCCAACTCACTAGATTTCAACAAGTCCAAATTACCAGACTACGAATTGGCCATTTTAATCTCTCCCACATTTACCTAATAAAAAAACTGACTCATAACTCTCTCCTAAATGTGGAGCCCAAGTATTTACATCCCATATTATTCTAGAGTGCCCTAAATAAGTCAGTTCTTAAACTTCAAAGATTCTTTATTGAATTCCTTCTCCTCCCCAGAAGAATGTATAAAAGTATTACAATTTTTAAAAATCTCAAAAATGGAAATCTTAATATAAATCCATCCTTTACCTACATTTCACCCATTACAACCCTTCAAACGTATTATGAATATGAAAGGAATTGTATTGTAAATAAATAAATATGGGTATCCATCGCAATGATGTAAATACCCAAAAAATTGACGCTGAATTACAATTTAATGTTTGTATGAACTGTATATTATTGTGTAAAGAAATAATTGTAAAACTCGTGTAAATTCTAAATTGGTTAAAGAGCCACCTTAAATAAATAAATGTTAAAAAATACTAAATAAAAGCCTGTGGTCCAAATTCTCCCTTGTGAGCCCCCTCCTGGAACTTTAGATAGCATTATGTATTGTTTCAAATGGAAATAAACTCATATTATATAACATTGTGAAAAATATTATGCTCCCAAAATGTTAAAACGTTTATTTCTAAAAATGTTATGAAATAGAAGAATGGAAGTGGAATTACAGCACTGCTTATGATAAATAGTCAGATATTGCCTTAAGTTATGTAATAATGTGTGTGTTATTATTTCATTTTCTTATTTTTATTGACTTAATGGAAATAAAGCTGCAATGAAGTAGTCAAAGCAATCCGCGTTAGTGAGCTGCAGAGCAGGCAGACAGGCATTGATTGCAATGAATGCAGAAAAAATGTTATTTACTATAGAAATAAATGTAAACAAATTTTAGAATTGCACTAACAGTTCAAAAACAAATAAAATAATCTTGAAACCTTCTATTTTAAAAATTAAAAAAGTTTTAAATTTATTACTATACGGTATATTTAAAAAGTTTTTTTTTAATTTTTAAAATTTATCATGACAACCGAAAACTTAAATTTTTTTTTTTACGAAATTTCTATTGGAGTAAATGTATTTTGTTTGGTTGTAAATGTTTTATAAATTTGATACATGTACCCTTTTTACACATTTGTTACATACTCTTGTAGTTTTCATTACATACAAGCATATTTGGTCGTTTCGTACCACATAAGAGGTACGTACTACATCCCTCATACGAGATACCTCCGTACTCATTTGAGGTACTTACTACGTAATACAAATTTATTTTTCCGGACTCTAATTATCATACAGTTACAATGGGTATTATTTCCACAAAAGACTTAGCAAACGTTTTACATGTATGAATACCTTTTGTAGATACCAGCGCCAGATACATTTTTTGAGATTGTACGTTTTGTTGACAAGAAAATCTAGTTCAGTCGATGCACCTTTAACGTAGCTGGGTGCCGACAAACACACAAGTATAACCTCGGCACCCGGTTATCGCTTATCAAACTCTTATCGCTCCAACTACCAAACTTCACCTGCCTCACTCACGCCCAAAGACGATAGCAATCCCGCCTCGCACACACGCAATAAATACTTCATTAGCCCTGATAATTTCCCCCACTCCAATAAACCGCATTTCAATCCATCCTCCTTGCAGAAACCACCTCATCTAACACTAATTCCTTTAATCTAAATAATAACAGGAATTCTAAATAATAACAGGACATTATTGACGAAGTAAAGCAAAAAATATCCAACTTCGTTAATCAATTTCTATTGTCCTTCAGTTCATTCATTGCCAAAAGTATAAAGACTATTATTTAGTTATTGAATCCTCAAAGTGTCCTAGCCACTCCTTAACCCCGCATCGCGGCAGCTAATTTTCAGTTCTTCAGCGCGGTGTTCGCCTGCTCAACTTTTTCTGTTTTCTAAAAGATTTCACCGAATATGAGTATGTTTAATCTTAAAAAACATCGAGATTATAAATTAATTATCGCATAAAAAATAAATAGAAAAAGTACTCAAACTAACTTAAAACAATCAAAATATGTAAACATTAACCGTTATCTGTGGTGAAGTTAGAATTTAGCACTTTAAAATTTAAAAAATATCACATTTTAAAAATATGGCAATAATATTTTATAGCATAAAAATTACGATTTAGCATTTGTTGACAAAATGATCATTAAGGGACGCCTGATATAAAACATACTGCAATGTTTTTTAGGTTGTCTCAATAAAATCAGAAAATAAGGAAAACTAATTTCATATTTCGCCATTTGTGAACTTAAAAAATCCTAGAAGCGTAAGAAGTATCGCATGCGCCTTATGCCTTCAGCTTTTCCCCGAGAATTTCTCCGTTCAGTGAACTGAGGAAGCTGAAACCCATTGAGATAACCCTAAGCGCTCTGACTTTCAGGATCAGTTTTTTAAATGGTTATTAGTCTTTTATTTTGTTTTTCCGTTTTATTCTTAATTATAAATTAATAAATATGTACACTCTCAAATGAAATGTTTTCAAATTTCGATGTATTGTCATCTGTGTCGCATTCACGACCATTTCACACTTTGTACGTGATTTAGCATTTTAATGCAAATTGAAGCCCTTCAGAAATACGAGTATACTGCACCGACCGTCAAACGCAATTACTTTTTTTTTAACGTTTGGTTACATTTCGTATTTTTACCAATTGCTCAAATGTACCATTTCTAGTTATTCGCTAACATCGTTACACGCGTTTTAGAATATATCTTACAAATCGGCATTTATTTCAGCAGCATTTACGATTTTCATCACACTGAGGTACAGCTCCGGCATGCTTCCTACCAGATTCAGCTCTGCATCTGCCATTCTTATCAGTTCTGCGAAAGGTTGTGACAAAGCGCTCATGAATGCGGCGCGTCGACGCGTGGATATTTTTTCACATCACATCAGTCGCAGTAGTAATAGCCACACTCATATCGTAGCGCGTGGTTAGAATTCTCTCCTGTGCATTCGCATATTTAAATTTTTATTTAGACAAGATATTGGTCTACGAAATGGTTACCTTTAGGATACTTATGTGCAATTTTTTTGTGTTATGATTAAGTACGCAGTTTATTATAGAAAGTGTAGCGCCTGACCGGGAGGTCCTAGGTTCGAGTCCTAACGGCGGCAGGATATTCGATACTAACTTTTCAACTAGGTCGAATTCAGTCGCTGTCTGGAGGAGAATTCTAGCGGCCAGCTGCTCTGATCGGTAGTTTTCCGTGTTTTCCCCGATCAACACCAGGCGAATGCCGGAGCAGTACCCTGCCAAACGGGCCACGGACCGCGCGCTATCTGTCCTTCCTTTTCCTTGTCGTACCCTCTCCCCTTACACACACACACACACACACTAACATGCACTACACTACCACATATTCCGGGTGACCGGTCGGGAGCTTAGAACTTGTCCCGGCTTAGGCGGTGCCCCGCTGGTGGGAGAGTCCTGGTTAGGGGGAAAACCCCACTAGCCGACGGTAGGTCGGTGCCGGATCTCGCCAGGAAGCGGGGGAAGATCACCACCATCTTCCGAGAAAAAAACATGCACTACACTCTAGAAACTTGAAAACCTGGCCAGAAAGGAAAAAATGTTTCTAGATGGAAATTTTGGACTGTCAAGTTTGCTACTGTAATGTTGGGACTACTGAATGCCAGTTGTGCGGGCTTTGAGCGGTTCATTTTGTTCGTTGTATTCCAGGTTAAACTTGGCAATTCTTTGTCAGCAGTGCGTGGAGCCGGCCAGGCTACAAAATAGTCTATTTATTTATTTATTTATTTTCGTCAAAAAACAGTTAAAAACTGCGTATGACGTGCTATGGGGAAAAGTGCATTGTGTGCACATTTTCAAAATTCTGTGATCCCTACACCAAGTCATATAGTGAAGTCTTGTCGGTAAATGTAAATATTTGTGTTCTGTGTAAGTGAAGCGAATATTTTCAATATGAAGGGCGTTCTAGGAGGTATGTACTAATTAAAAACATTTACATTATTATTTTATGATTAATTATTCATGCTCTTTTTAGAAAATTTACTGAATACCGCAAAATTTACGAGAAAATTGTAAAATGTGGTTAAGAACAGAAATGTTACGAATTCCACGACATTTCACTTTCTTTGGCACTGTGTCCGTAAGCTTATATTATTACCTTTGTAAATTAACCTTCAAATTAATCGACTAGTACCGACTCCGGCTTTGGGCCATGTCTTAAGCAACATTTGCAAAATTTCGTTCTTGGGACATCTTGGAAAACGACAATAGAATCAATTAATTATGAGCTACATTTGTTCAATTTCAATTATAGTCGATCCCTAGAAGCATTATAAAGAATATAATAAGCAGAAAAGGGACGGAAACAACGCGTCCTCCTTCGCAGTGGGATGAATAACGTAGAAAAGGACAAAAGTCGCCGCGTCGCGATTACCATTATACAATCTTCAAGAAATGATTGCATTCCGGTTTCTTATATTAAACTGAATATTTTGGTTATATTTTACGCCGTAGAAACTGACAGACACTACTTCAAAGAATACCTACGGTACAACATGCCAACAGCAGTCCACAGATTGTTTATCCACGGACCAGACATTATTTCTTCGGCCATTTTACCCATCGGTCAACTGCCGGAGGATGCTCAAGTATCAACAAATAAGTTTATAAAGCAATATCACCAGAGTTTTTTTCGAAAGTTTTCCAGAGTCAAGACTATGGATGACGTGTTCAGAAGATTCTTGGCAACCACAAATTCCTACGTTTCTTCTCAACGCAAATCTTCACCAAAAAACTGTAGTGTGTCGGCAGAAGCCGTTGCCCTCTTAGTTCCTGTGGCGGAAGATCGTGAAGATTCCGATGCACATAATGAGGAAAGTCTTTGAAGATGATTCAGTTTAAGAAGCAGAAGAAAGAGAAGATAATGATGTTGATGAAAAAGAAAAAAACGACAACTTCTGATTATAGTTACAATTTATTTAATAGAATAATTGTAATTGGAAATAAATGTCTTTTTTTTTTCATTAATTCCCCCCAAAAATATTTATGTGAATAAAATGACTTTTATCAATATTTGTTGTCCATCTCGGATCCACCATTTTGTTTTCTTCACTTTTTGATATCATATTCTTAATCAACAACTTCGATAACGTTTACATACTAACTTTGGTACAAATTTAAGGACTCTTTATATTATGGCCAGCTTTTTGGGATTCTAACCCATCTTGCGCCGCCTCGTGATCTTGTTCAGTTTGCTTTGCACCTCTCGCGGCTTTCGGCAGCTTTTCCACGCCAGCCGGTGCTTCTCAATGGCAGCAATCACTCCACATACAGAGCGTTCTGGGCAGTAGACGATTTTAATGACAGCTTGTATGACAGATGAGCGTCGCCGGAGACCGCATCGCTCTCCGAAAAATATTCTTCCGCCGGTCAACTGAGTATCAGTATCAGGTGACTGGATTTTGTAATTGAATGTATTTTTCCTGATGTGACGGTTAAATATAGTTTCCACGAGCAATTTATTGTATTCCGCTATCATTAATAACGAAAAATGCTACGTGTTGGTGCAAATAATTTCGAAATGCTGTTGATAATGCGTGTGACGAGTGAATTAAACCCTCAGACAGGAGAATGATGAATTTACTACTAAAACCCACGTAGACCTTGTGAAAACTATCAGAATTCTGTTCTTACTTTTTAATCTTGCATGTTCAGAACTTACAAATTAATGTATGTTGTGTGTAAAGTTTTGCAATTAGAATAATTTGTTTTTAATTTCTTTTCTATTGATTAATCATTATGACTATGATCAACTGAATGGGTGAAGACCAGAACAATGTAAGTGTCATTTTATAATTTCTGAGACAACTGTTTATTTAATTCAATATCACTGAAAAATTGGGTTACTTTGTTTCATTATTAAAACCATGGCATTTCCATTGTTTATTAAAAAAAATTTACTGATAATTCTCAGAATTTATAAAATGTCACTTATACCGTTGCTTAATTGAAATGTTAGTCATGTATAATTAACTAGAAACCACAATTAATTGCCATATTTTATTAAATGTTGGATTCTTTCGGTTATACAACCTTGGAAAATATTTACACTATGTTAAACGATTTCTGTGAGGAAAGAAATTCAAGGTAGTTGAACATTCCCTGAGTATTTGTTGGCAAAATAATTAATCAAATAGTTAATCAAAAGATTAACCTCCAAGTAAATTTCTAAAATATGAAAATCAGCAGAGTTCTTAAAATTTAAAAAGTTAAATAATAAATTCTAATTTAAGAAAGATGAATGCTTTCCATTTTCACTTTGAAAATTTTAGGCATAAGAAATTAAAATTGAAAGGTTTCATACCTTCAGTAACTTTATTATCTATAAATGAAAGTCAATTTGAACATGAGTGAAAAGGTATCATAAAGGCAAACATATAAATGAAAAAATATTTCCCTTTGTTTGGATTTCTTTGAGGGATACAACTGTTGAACCGAATATCTTGGAAATGGTGTCCATTTTGATTATTTCAAGTCAAACTTTATAACATTGACATTACTTTTTTAAGTACTTTTAGACCTTATCTTCTAACTGTTCACGGCCTACTATTAACTAGCTCAAAACCCAGATCACCAATTTTGCCTGGATAGGAGTAAAATGTTCTATTTTGAAATAAAATTTATTTCAAAATGAGCAATATTTGTGTTAAAACATCTCATATAACAACATTTTATTGGTTATCAAACCTGATCTAACAGAATTATTTTATAACTTTTAAACTCATATTGTATTAAGTTGTCCTATTATACTAATTTCATAATTAAGTAATAAACTCCTCAAAAGATAAAACTTTTCTTTTAATTAACTCTACATTTCTAATTCTCTTTTATTCATATGAAGAATATTTTTCTATTATCTGAAGTTAATTTTTATGTACATGGTGTATGTATTCAAAATATATTTTCAATGCACATTCATACACATCAAAAATTAACTTCACATAATTGAAAAAGTTTAATTAAAAAGATTTAGAATTATCTTTTAATTACTAAAAGAATTTATAAAGGTAGTAAACATCAGCAGATTTACTGAAGTGACTACTTATATCTTCTGAGAAGTATACCTCTCGATACAGTAATTACTGGGAACACACATAATAAATAATTAAAATATTCATACATACATGAGGAAAGATTCAGCAATTACAAGAAAAAACTAAAGGCAAAGACCACTTATCTTGCAAAAAATAATAAAAAAATACCCCTAAATGTTTTGTAGCGAAAACTAATTTCTGAAATTAATTTTTAAAAAATGCTAGACATTAATTAAAAGAAAAATTAAATTACATAAAATCCATTCATGACTACTATTTACTATACATGATTTACTATAACTCCAATCACCAACAAACCAATACAGAACCACATACTTTCTAACTACACAATATTTATTTTCAGAGGTTATTGAGAGGTACATTCACATACACAGATACAAACATGTTGCAAATTAGATAAAGATAAAAATATTTGCTAAAATATCAACTGATACCCAGTCCCAACCCCTCAACCAAAAAAACTCAAACTTGAGTTTTAGCAGTTTTCTCTACTTATAATGCTACATTCTTTTCTCAACCTCATATATGTACTATGAAGACAATATTTGAAAGCCTTCTGGAAGTTTTTATCTGGATGTTGAAAGATAAGTTGCTGTTGTTAAAGATCTGAAGTATAAAAATGTATCTACATATATCTCATTTCATAAATGTTTATTGAAAATTAAATTCAATAACAGTTATTATGCTTTTATAATAATAATACTAAAAACACATTTCAATAAGCTAAGATCAGCTTAATAATAAACCATATTCACTATTCCACCTGGAATATAACCACTCACTTGCTCTTGATGGAATAATGGAAATTTACAACTTGCAACTCTGCACCTGAGAAGAATAAAAGTGGTCACAAATTTTCCAACCCAATTTCAAGGGCATCTATATTCCTATTAATTAGAAACAGAGGAATGGGAACGCTGAGGGGATCTTTGTCATCATCTGAAGCCTCCTTTCTTACTACTACTACTCATCAGAAATCTGTATTCTTTGCAGTATGTGGCACACAATTATCCCAAATATAGCACTGTTCAGAATAAGTGAGTATGGTGAGTGGGGTAAGAGTATGTTACATTAGTAACATTTCTGCAAAATATCTCAAGAAACGCACTTGGAGACTTCATTATAATACTAGAACTTAAACATAGGGATTGAATTTCCTGATGGTGCCAAGAGTTGATTTTAGTTCTAGATTGCACTAAGAACGGAGAGTATTTATTGAGTTATTTCACTGCTCGCACTATGAGTGATACAAGGTGAAACATTTTTTCTTTAAACTTTTTGTTTCTATGAGAATAGTTAAATGACATTACATTTTTATCAGTAAAGTCAAATGTCTTTAAAATATTACAATTTAGCTGAGCTGGAAACAATTTTTCTAAAATGTTCCGCAATAAGGAGTCAAAGACAAATCCACTGTTGGCTTTTCCAATAATGGAACACCGGGCAAATATGGGTTAATGGTATAAACAGTTTGTACATGCATCTGACAATTGGCCACAATATTGATTAAAACAAAAGTTTTAAATGCCATGAAGATGCATGTTTTTGTGTTTTTTGGTTTGGTTTTATGGTTTTGACAGTGACTATGTGATATTCATTTGATTAGCAGATTGTCATGTGTCCTGTTCCACTAGTGGTGCCAATAACATTGGAACACCAGGCATGAATGGTACCATTAATTATTATTTCAAAAATCATCTAATATATTTTTCTTCTTAGATTATTAACAACAGAACAAATAATTGCAATTTTGGTGGAAGATAATGTTTACTTCAGTGCATTTATCTTTATAATGCCTCCAGACAATGTATCAGTGAGGAGGACAGCGGGGATGAAGATAGACAGCACACTGAAAAACCTGGAACCCAACTTAGATCAGAAAGTGAGGCACTAATTATGCGATTCAGTGAAACTGAAAGACTCACATCTGAGACAGCTAGAGAGTAATATTGGCTCTGGACACTATGATGAGTGCATTCATGAGAATATTCTCTCTACGCCTGTCTCTTTTCAACGTAAGAAATAACAAAGAAAGTGAGGGAAAACTGACATAAATCCTGAATTTACAAATTTCAACAATTTTATGAGCGACATAAGTGTAGTACCAAATGTGACTGATATGATGAGCGACATAAGTGTAGTAACAAACCAGTGTTGTTTTGAACATTTTTTTGATGATAATGTTTGGGACTTTCTTACAAAAAATGTTTATACTATACAATATCAGAAAGGTGATTACACATTTACACTTTCTTCAGAAGAAGTAAAATGATTCGTTGGTATTCTGATTTATCAGCATACAATATCGTATCAGATAAATGTTTTGGGAAACACACTCAAGAGACTTATAATAAAGATGTTAGTTCGCAATCAGAAGAAACAGGTTTGAAAAAAAATATACTCATCGCGCAGGCAATGACCTAAAACAAAATGACATATTTGCAAAACAAAAACTTTGCATTTCCTTACTGAATAAATGTTATGCAAAATACAAAAAAGTTCTTATTGTACAAAGTAACACAGTAGGAAAATATAACATATTCATGGGAGATGTTGACAGAATGGATGAAAATTTGCTAAGTGCTATAGAATTGAAATCAGATTGAAAAAGTTGTGATGGCGCCCTGTATTTATGTTTTACATTGATACTGCTACTCACAAGGGCTAGCAGCTATTTAGAAAAAGCAAGGTCAAAAAATGGATCATCTATCTTTCAAATTTAGTGTTCAAAATTATCTTCAAAAGTATAAAAGTTTAACTTCATCAGGTGGAAGACACAATACTAACAAATGAATGATATTTTGGATATTAACTTCTGAGGGATTCGATTAGAACAAGACACTGGATTTCAATAACCACAAAACAAGGAAGATGTGCATGTAAATAGAACACAAATAATCAATTTCAAAAATTTAAACACAAAATTGCATGAAAACTATTTCATACTCCATACTAATTATTAACTCTAATTTTGATACAGAAAATAACCAAATTGTAGTATTTTTTAAATTTCAAATAAAGAAAAAATATTATAGATGTGACCTGACTTGTTGAAAAACTCTGGACTCATCTGTGCCTAGAGTTCCAATACTGAAACAGTCCATATTTTGAAAAATACAACAGAAAAAATTACAAATTTCATTTAGAACATAACTATATATCACCTATATCATATTTGTTTGCTAAAATTATAATTTTGTAAAAAATAAATAAACTCGGGCATGACAGGGTTAACGGTATTCCTGCATTCTGGGCAAGCAGGCATGATTGCAGGTACAATAGTCAACCCAAAAAATAGGTATATTCAAATCTTTACACAAATATTTTTAATAATAATCATACATTTAATTTCATTAGCCATACATGCACTCTGAATTGTGCTTCCAAAGACTTCTGCGTCACTAATAACATGAAAACAGTTTATATTTAGTATACTAATTTTGGAACTACATTCCTAAACGCAGGTGCATACTTTTGCTAACCACCTGCAAATGGATAAGGTAGGCTCGCCTTCATCTGCTGAAGTCTTCCCTATAGCAGTGCTCTTCAAATATACTGAAAACAGAAAACTTCCTTGTATACTGAAAACAGAAAACAAATTAATATTTCTCGATTTCAGATTACTGATTCTCTAAAATTAAATACCTACATTATTTCCTGAGGGTTGATAATTGTCATCAAATCTCTCTTCAAATTCACTATTTTCTCTAATCATTTTATTCCAACAAATCTCATGACTATCTCCTCACACACTCTGCTCAGTAGCATTAGAAATTTCTACCTCAAATGATATCTGTGGCTGCTATTATGCATTTGGTGCCAAATACTCCCCTTCAGAGAGACAGCTGGTGAATGTATTAGTTCCCTATATCAAATAAAATGACAAATTAGTTTAAAAAATCAGCATGCATCTGTGGTAAAATGCAAACATACATAGAATATTCATGTATAAAGTATCTCTTTAATTTTACATACATACACTCATCCAGAAAGGATCTCATTCATTTTAATGGAAACCCAATTACCGAGTCAAGTCATTCTTTATCACACCTCATCCAAAGATTCCAGCCCTTTCCTTAACATTAGACCATCCCTATCAGTGGATATTGTGTAATATTATTTTAGAATTAAAAAAGCTTTGAAATCCCAATGATTCTTGCAAACTGAATAAAATTTACAATTTTACAATAAATTCTGGAAAAAATCTTAATTTTTTGTAAATGACTAAAAAAATTTCTTTTGTATAAACAATTTCTTTTAATACTTCGGGGAGAGAAATGCAATTATTCTAAAATTTTCTACTTAATATTGCCATTATTTCATACAACTGCATCCCTAAAATTATTATTCATTTTTTCTTTTTCTTTTAGAAATAATCTGAGAGAATCTGATGAACAATAACCCACATTAGTTCTTTTCACAAGAATATACTGCAATATCTATACAATAATACATTTATTGTAAATAATTACACAAAAAGTACACAACAAGCAATTTAAATGTTCATTTAAATACCTTAGAAATTTTTAAGCATGCTTATGGCCACTCACTGAACTATCAACTTTGCATGTTCTAAAAACCTTGATTTGGAGATTCAGCAAGAAATTAAAAATATTCCTATTTCTATGAAATTGCTAATACAGATTTTTAAAATGCTTCCTTCCATTCTTACTACTTCAAAACTGTACATAATAATTAATAACAAATTTAATAAAAGCTGTAATGCATATTTTCAATACTCTAACAATGTTTTTATATTTGCTCTATATTCAGTATAAACAACAAGCTCAGCATGTATACCACGAGAACTGTTATCCAGACACACTTTCTATGAAGAGCGAGAACATACTTCCCTAGTGCAGTCCTTTCCAAAACTTCTTGTATAAACTAAAAACAGAAAACAAAACAATATTTTTGTTTTTGTACTACTGTTCTCTAAAATTCATTACTTACATTTCTTCTGCTGGTTGATTGTTTTCTTCATATTTCTCCATTTACTCTGATATTTTTGTTCCGATTAATCTCAGGACTGCTAAATTTATTTCCTGACACTCCCTCTGCTCACTAGCAATTACCTCATTCAACGATTCCAGTCCTACCCTAAACATAAAGCATGCTTAACAATACAATGGTGGAAATTGAGTCAGGATACTTTTTTAAGAACAGAAGAGCATTATAATACCTTATAATCCTTTATATAATTAATAATTAATAATTTATATATTATTAATTTATATAATTAATAATTATAATACCTATATAATCCTTGCTATCTAGATGAAGTTCACAATTACATGATCAGGATGGGAAAAGAATGGAGCTTTTTGTAAAAAAAATTACCAACAAATAAAAATTCTGATGTAAATCTAATTTGTTTATATTTTTGGGAAAATGCAATTATCATAAAATAATGCTTTTATTTCCTTTGTGATTTCTACTGTAGTCTACATTTTTATGATTTTAATTATTAAAATGATAATTTTTCAGACATTGATTTTCAAATAAGACAAGTATGTAAATAATAACTTTGCATCATTGCTTCCCAAATACATTTCTTGCTTCAAATACTAATAGCCATAAGTCAACAGAAGAATTTCCACTTTTTGAATTGTGCACTCCTTATACTCTGGTGATTTTACTGTTGGAAAAATAATTGAACTAAGTATTGTTTGTCCCTCTTCTTCGACCCATCCATCTCAGCTTCCTAAATAAATTAAACTATCATACACATGAATTACCTATTTAAACAATCTATTAAACACATTCTGATTAGGGAATTAGAAGTTTGGTTCAAAATGATATGTACATTTTATAAAACATAGTTGCTATCATTTATTTTACAATGGAAAACAGGTATTGGAAACATGCAAATGAGACAAATATCATTAACCTCACAGACAGAAGGCTGAATATAAAACACCATGGGAATGAACCTATTATACAGAATGGGGATCAAAGGAATGGATAGAAAAACGTGCGCGTTCTTATTTCAATAACAACGTGACGTGATCTTTCTAAAATATACCAGTTTCGAAATCGGAACATTTAAACAAAGTATGCTCTTCGTATTAAACACTACACAGCAATAGTATTTACACTTACCAGCAAAGTTTTCAATCAAATGTGGAAACTTCATGTTTGTTAGTACTTCTCTGCACTTAAGAGTCCATTCTTTACTGCTTAAACACTAACACGCACTTCTCTATAACACAATACGACACAACGCACAGCCGAAAGCATTCACGAATGCAGGACGATGCGGGAACTCCCGCGTTTCCTCGCGGGAAGGGCTTCCCGCCGAAGGACGTGTGGGCAGTGTTACCAACACCATGGACTGAAATACTATGCGCTCAAGCGGCAACCACTTAGAACGTAATGTGAATTAATTGGTGGTTACAGTCCCCTCGTACTTTTCAACCTCCATGGCTTGGAATTATGAACAATCAACCACCGTCACGTCATCTGTGATGGCGTCTGTGATGGCGTCATCTGTGATACCTATGGTTATAGGTATATGGTTCTGAGTGAGACATTTTTTTTTAGTGTAGGTGCCGGAGACGTAGCACAAGCAGCAATAGTAAATAGATCAGGATCAGCAAAATCAGCTGCGGTAGCGGCAGCAGCAGCAATAATAAAAGGATCGAGCGGCGGCGATGGTGTAGCGGTTAGCGTATCGGACTGCTATACTCAAGTTCGCGGGTTCAAACCCTTCCCGTGGATTTTGAAGGGCGAATAAATCCTTCGTACGTCTTCCTTCGGAGGGGAAGTAAAGCCGGCTGTCCCATGTTAGTAGATTTACTGCATGTAAAAGATCCTCAAGTCTAAATGATGCCTCTGAGCTAAATTCAAATTGCCAGTATCGTCGCCCAAGTAATACCTTCTTTCTCTTGTTGAAAGGAGTGTAACGAAATTTGCGTAGTCAGACGGAAGAGCAGGCCTCATGGCCTAAGTCTCGCCACGTAAAATAAGGCAAAATTCAATTCAAGGATCAGCAGCAGCAGGATCACTAGCCTAGCAACAGCATCCTCAAATGTTTCCATTCTCACATTCACTGAATCAAGATAGTTTATTTCCACACTCATGTGTGACGAGATTTCTAGGATCTCAGCATATATTGCATTGGTTGGGCGGCTGGGGCCACCTCCAGTTTCCCTTCTCTGAACTTTCTCAGCATCAAAAGAATTTTCTTCGTTGAACGTTTCAAACAATCTTGTCCCAGCACCTGCAATTAAATATTACAATCAAGTCCACATGCATATCAAGAAAATTAATTGAAAATAATTGTAAATAAACCTATTAGCACCGATGTAAACGCAATCATACCTTTTTAGCTGCATCGTATCTCGCCTAGTAACGCCTTCATGGTAATATAAGTGTTTGTAATTTGCACCCATGCTTTGTTCTTCTTTTGCTTTGTGGAGTCATCTGAAGCTTTACTTTCAACAATCTTTGTTCTTTGATACCAGTTGGCACAAATGAACTTTTTCAAATTCCGAAGAGGAAAGTTGGGTTTAAAGGGAAAAAAACAAAATGAACGAAACCAAAGAAAATTCCAAAAGAGAGAAGTCGGTCGTTGTAATGTAAAAAGTAGTATAATAAAACTAGAACCGAAAAAGGTTGTTATAATGGAGAAAAATACAAAAACAGAATCAAATTAAAGTTCCGGGGGTCATTATAATGGGGGGAAATTCTAAAAAAAATAGAACAGTAATCGAAAATAGAGAAAGTACCAAGAGAGAAAAGCCGTGTCGTTATAAGAAAGAAATACAAAGAAAACCACTACGAACACTATCAGTAACCAAACACACACCATCAACACCAGAACTCGAATGCACATGGATCAGTTGGAATACGGAAACAGTCTGGTCTGCAAACGCATCTGTCATACCAACGATTACACAAAATACAATTGGGAGTGTGTTATTGGTTTCAGACAGGAATGTACACAAATTAACTGAGTATTATACAATGTATATCAACGTTCATGATTCACTTTCATGATAAAATAGAGTTCAAAGTAGAGAGAAAAATAATTTCACTTACATTTATTGTGTTGGTACACTACTTCATCTATCTTGCGAGTCTCGCTTAAGTCGTTCCACCAATCAGAGCAAGCTCCCATTCTGGGGCAAAGCTGGAAGTGATTTCTAAATACAATCGGCCATGTTGTCGCTAGCAGCCCCCCGGCATGGCAGCAAGGGTTCCCCAAGCAGCAGGCTACCAGGGGGTTGCTCGAAAGCGGTTCGAAAATACGACCTGGACGGAGCGGGTTGCTTTCCACGGGTCACTAGTTCGATATCCGAAGATCGAAGGACCATGGACGTGGCGGGTTACCTTTGCTTGTAGTGGACTGTATTATTGGTTGTTGAAAGTAGGTAGGCAATCCACTCAGTCCCTTTCGACGCTCGTTAGGAATTTTGTAATAATGTGGATTATCATGGAAACACACTTCTCACCTTGCAGAATGATGTTTATTTGCCTTTGAGTTATCACAATTGTTCTTTACAATAAAATCACTAATTTTTTACAAATAAATTAAAAATGTGGCTTTCACTTGGCCACAACATAGCACAGAATATTACTTTCTGTATAAGAATTTACGTGATTTTTAAACAAGGAGCCCGAGAATCTTCTCGCACTGGCTTCTTCTCAGCGACTGATTTATA
Organism: Teleogryllus oceanicus; assembly: GCA_964035755.1. NCBI lineage: Eukaryota > Metazoa > Arthropoda > Insecta > Orthoptera > Gryllidae > Teleogryllus > Teleogryllus oceanicus. The sequence continues at coordinate 342,870,635 of CAXIVR010000001.1, read as the reverse complement.
CACAATGCTGAACTACAACAAATTAAAACAATGTGGCTTTTCACTTGGCCACAACATAAGCACAGAATATTACTTTCTGTATAAGAATTTACGTGATCTTTTAACACGGAGCCCGAGACATGCTTCTAGCAAGGGTACTACTCAGCGACTGGTTTCTGTCCAGCTCTGCTATACAGCACAGTTCCGTGTGGCCGCTAAGTGCAATGCAGCCACACTTCCCTGCTGTGGAGCCATCCCTATCCTTGCGGACATCTATGGCTGATCTGAAAAATGGAGAAAAACATGGTCAGAAATGACAATAGCCGTTCGGCGCGCTTGTGGCGTTGTTTACCGCAATTTTCTTGCCAGTATTGGCGTTAAGCCCGTTTTATTCTATCATATCTCGCGGGCGTTTGTACGTTGCCGAAGTGTCCGGCTCGTACAGGGCTAAGTTAGCAATTAATTGATTGTTTGATTTGTCTAATTTTGAAAAGAAATTTTTTGCTAGTTCTTTAAAATGATCTTCTAAGAATTGGATTTTTAAAACTGAATGAATTTCTGTATTTCTAATGAAAAGTGGTGCGCAAAGAATTTTTCGTAGGCACGCATTTTGAACTATTTGCAGCTTCTGTAAATGCGCATGCGCCGCGATTCCCCAACTTGGGCAGGCGTAGTCCATAATGGGCCTAATCATTACTTTATAAAGAAGCAGGCTGTTCGCTGTGGACAATTTGCTCCGCTTATGAAATAAGCTTCGCAGCATGCCCAGGCGTTGCCACGCTTTTTTAGAAGTCGCGTCCGCGTGCTCGCGGAAAGTTAAGGCGCGATCGAGCGTGATTCCTAGGTATTTGGTACTTGGTTTCTGTTCGGTTTGCGAGTTCTATCGGCCACGCGAAGAGGGGATTTGAACTGATTTGAACTGGCCAATTAGCGACTGCTTTTCTAGCAGTTGCAGTATGGCGAGGTGGGGTGAATTTGAACAGTCCAATAGGCAACTGTTAGAATTTGAAAATGTTCTAGAGCGGTTTAGAAGATTCGGGTCGCGAAAGCTAATATCACGCGGTGCAGTGGTGCCGCTTGGCATGGCTTTCCATGCCGCGCTTCCGGTGTTGCCGCTTAGGGCGTAGGAAGCGTTTTATTTTTATACGTCCCTTTCTGCTTTTGCGTGTGGGCCCGAACACGACCCTAAACAGAAGAAGGCGCCGGGCCTTGCTTTGTGCCTCGCGGAGATAGTTGCCGTCTCGGCAGGGACGGGGACCTGTCTGTAAGTGCCGTATAGGCGTAGAGGCTACCGGCCCTTCGGGGAATGCCTTGGTGGCAGCGGGGCGGGGCAGGCGGCGGGGAGGGTGGGAGCGCCGGGTGAACGCGATGGGCACGGCCAGGCTCCGAAGGAGGGAGAGATGACACGCCGACGAGGGCGTTGTGGCGAGTACGGAACAATTGCTTCCATTAATTGTTCATTTATCACGAGATTGGTTATCATACCCTCCGTATCCGCTAGGGCATCAATCTTCATCTCGCAACAATATTTCGTAATATCAAGCATTGCGACTTGTTCAAATTTTTCCAATTTTCTTTCTTTCAATAGAACACCTCTCGTCACCAATAACTAAATACTGTTCATACTTGTACCCGTTTCAACTCTTCATTTTGTATGTTGCTTTTCCTAAACGTTGCATAGTCAGTTATGAACACGTAATCTATAATGGGCCCAATATTCACCAAGAACACCTGCTGATTGTTCATAAACAGTTCCCTTAACTCGTACTTGTACCTCTCGTTCGATATCTCTGCTTCATCCACCTGCCTCTATATCCAGTTCTCCACTTTTTCTCCCTATACAGTTACATGTATTTACGTTAAAAATAATGTTGATTCTTTCTCCTTGGCGGAATTAATGTGTATTCCGTTGAAAATGTTTTCGAAATTTCTGTTGTACATCTTACTTCGCTTAAAGCGATATTGTTTGCATCTACAGACCTCCAACAAAGAGAGTTGCAGATTATTTTCTTTTTCTTAGAAAAACTGGAGGTAACACTTCACAAAGTCAGCTATCACTCTTTTGAATCCATTGTTGTATGCGGAGATTTTAACATTTTTACAATTTTCTGGTCAAATCTTGCACAAAAGAAAGAACAGTTTTTCAATTCAATTAATTCCTTCAATTTAGACATTACAATTAATGTACCTACAAGTATCACACAAAATTCGATGAAGGCAATTGATCAGATTATAATTAACAAAATTACTACTCAATATGAAGTTGAAACGAAAGATTTAGGATATAGTGACCACGATGCACAAATTCTTACCATTATAAGAAATGCGAACACTGGCACAATAAATAATACACGTATGACTAGATTGTTTACAAAAAGTAAAACAAAATTATGCATTGATTACTTGAGGCAGGAGTCATGGCCCATTTGGTTTTATTTGTTTCTACCCGTTCGTTCTCTGTAATATAATACAAGAATGTTGTGGGAGGTTGCATAATTATTCCATATTTAACAATAATTATTTAATAAATAAATCAGGATTCACTGGATAGATCAAACATTACAAGAGAAACGATGATTCCAGTCAATTTAAATATATTCGAAGCAGACGTTTTGACCTAAATTGTAAGGCCCTCTTCAGTGTCTGAAAGGTCAACATCAACCAATAAGTTACAATCTTACATATTATTTTAATATTATTACTGTTACGTGGAAGTGGTGAATTAAAAGTCTCGTATTATTTTAACAAAAACGTTTATTTTGTTTCTTAACACAATCACTGAAAACACTTGATTATTTATTTACACTACACTTCTCTTTAGTTATTTACACTACACTTCTCTTGCTTTATTTACACTACACTTTTCTTGCTTTATTTACACTACACTTCTCTTGATTACTTATTTACTCTACACACTCGCACAGTCCTAAGCACTGGCCACAGTTCACTGCACTGATCACAGTTCGATGCACTGGTCACAGTTCAAGTCACTGAGCACACTCACTGCACTGCTATTCATCGCGGTGCACACACTTCACAGTTCAGCTTCCACTGCGGACTTAAACTGACTCGCCGTCGCCGGCCGTCGCGTATTTATACTCGCCAAGACAATCCAGAACCCTCCGGACACCGCGCACTTTCTGGAGTAATCCGCCGGCAGGTGATGCAATCCGCGCTCACAGGCAGCTCGTGGTCGCCGGCAGATGACGTAACCCGCGATCACAGGCACCTCGGGGTGGCGCCGGCGGATGACGCAATATTCGTTACATTACTATAAAACAAAAACAATGGGACAAGGACGTGGTACCTGTAAATTTCCTAGGTTATGTTACACCATGATGTAGAGATATAATATAAAACCAGGCACTTCTAATCTTAAACAATGGTGGTCTAAAGGACCAACAATTATTTATCAAACGCCAACCGTAATGTTTGTTTAAAGTAATTAGTATGCAATGTGTATGTATTTAACCATTTGTTTTAAAATGATTGTGCTCGTTCGTTCTAATTTTTATCGTAATTGAAAACTCTTGCAGAGTTGGATAATTATGATTTTGAATACTTTTTAAGAAACGTCGAGAGCAATAAATTTCTCTTTGGCGTAATCAATTGGTAATGAATGTGCATTTATTTATCCATTTGAATGTATTTGTTTGCGCCAGTTCACTCTCCGTATTATAATACATGAATGCTGTGAGATGTTGCATAAGTCTGCTATATTTAATATTTATTATTTACTAAAAAACAGTAATAAATTTGTTGAGGGTAATAAATTAGTGTGGAATGGTTATTTAATCGACCATTTGGCTGATGTTGATTGTGCTCTTACGTTGTATATTAACCCCTCTGCGCGGGGACATTTAAATACCCGGCCGTACCCTGGCGCGGGAGCATTTCCCGAGGATTTTAACTACTCACGCAGCAATCTAAACAAAACACAGCAGCGTGTCTAATTTTAAATGATTTTCGTTCATTTTAAAGTTATGAATAAGGAAAAGTTATGAAATAAGAATGTAACAAATTGACATTTATTAAAGGATATTTTCAGGAATTTAGAAATTTGTTTTTGTATGGTAGTCTTTGAAGCATGAGTCCACACACAGTCCAACTTTGCACTCTGGACACCAGTAGACAGGCTCCTTTCTTCTTCCATTTTTTGAACACACGACACACTTCTTTTGAGGCTGGGCTTTCTTTCCTGTGGGAGGGATTCTTTCAATGAAGTGCCTTCCAGTGAGACGTGCGACTGTGTTGTCTGAAGAACGCCTGCCCGGAACTTTTTTTTCATTTGCGTGAGTTGTTAGAAGTTTTTCTACGAGTTCTACACGGAATTTCAAAGTATCTAATCTGGCTCCAGAATTTTTGCGGCAAATTATCATGGTGTTCAGGATTGCCACATTCATCAAACGTTTAAACATTTTTATATTCCATTTCTTCGACCTCTTTCTTTCAATTTCGTACATTTGCAAATACTGGTCTTTCAAATCCACACCGCCCATGCATTTGTTATATTCAATCACACTCTTGGGCTTTAGTTTTTCTTCCTTCTTCTTTGTTGTGGTAAGCTGCATTGAGGCATCATGAAAAGTGCTGATCATTGTAACAGCTTTTTTGTCCATCCATTTGGTCACTGACACTGCACCACTGTGTTGCGCAATGCATTCACCGCGCTTCAGTTTCGTTTCCTTCACTGCTTTTGGTACATTCTTTCTGTCGAGGCGTAGCGTTCCAACGCAATCTGTTCCCCAAATCTTCAATTGTCGCGCCAACAATGGGGAATTGTAATAGTTGTCCATCCACAAAGTATGCCCCTTATTTAGAAGTGGTTCGACTAGTTTGTAAACAATGGATGTTGTTTTGTTACTGTTACAGTCTACAAGTAGCGAAAACAAATCAGTATCTTTCCCAGTGTACACAAGAAAAGACCAAAGATATCCTGTGCTGGATTCGCATAACTCAAATGTTTTTATACCAAACTTGGCTGACTTGAGAGGCAAATACTGTTTGAACGAAAGTCGACCTTTCCATAATGTCAGAGATTCATCAATAGTAATGTTTTGATCAGGTAAATATAATTCTTGAAACTTTTTGTTTAAATGTTCAATAATAGGATAAATTTTGAATAACTTTTTGGGTCCCTGATAATTTTCTTGCTCTTCATTATTTACAAAATGCAGAAATCGGCAAATCGATTCGAATCTATCAACTGACATTACTGTTCCAAATAGAGGTGATGAAATTGTGCGATTTGTCGAGAAGTAGGATCTTATGGTAGGTTTCTGAATTATTCCCATAAGCATAAACAAAGCAAAAACTGAATACATTTCATTGACACTCACCGGTTCCCATTCTCTAACTCTTGAGCGAAAGGTGAACAGCATGCCCCTTGATTTTTGATACTGATCTGCATAGCGATTAGTTTCTTCTACTATCTGATTGATGAGCTGTTCGTCAAAAAACATTTTAAATACTTTAGCACTATCACTTTCCCCGTTTGCAATGTTTTGTGGTCCACATTCACTATTAAAAATTTCCCTTTGGCCCACAAAGTTGGTCATGTTTTCCCATGTACAGGCTGCTGAACTTGAATCACAAATCAGTTCTTCGCCCTCTACTTCAACTAATTCTTCTTCTTCTTCTTCTTCTTCTTCTTCTTCTTCTTCTTCTCTTCTTCTTCTTCTTCTTCTTCTTCTTCTTCACTCGATTCACTTGTTTCAGAAAAAGAATCAATATCACTTAACAGTAACTCGTTTTCTATATCATCTGCAGATAAACACGCTCGGCTGGTGGACGCCATGTTGCGCAGTATCACACGATGGTAAACAAAGATTTCAAATCGAAAACGACCTACTCATAATCGATAAAAACGGTCGATTGACACGACAATCAAAAGAATAGAATGTCAGGAAGTACCCTGCCTGCATTCAAGGACGTAGTACCTAAAGTGTGCAAAAGAGAGCAGCACAAAGCAGGCCCTGCTCCAAACGTGTGAGACACGTCCTTCCGCCATTGCAAGCGCTTGGCCTTGGACGTGCTAACACGTCCTTCCGCGCGGAGGGGTTAAACGGTTGGATAATTATAATTAAGGTTTTAAAAATATTTATTTTATAATCGGCAACAGTAATAAATTTCCATTTGCAGTAATAAATGTCGAATATTGTCCCGTGTGAATAATGAAAAATCGTCTCGTCACTGGGAACCAATCAATGTGAATGGTAAGCTAATAAAAAGTTCTGGAGATGTCGCCCAGGCACTAACTAAACATTTCGCAGCAAGCAGCAGAATATATGTCAGCGGGGAAGAACGAAAAGCGATCGCAGAGGAAATCAACCCATCGTGTCAAACCGAAGAAGACTACAACATTTTTAGTAGATAAGTTTCTGTTTCGCTCTCCCTTGCGATCAGCTCAACGAAACCAAGCAGATCAGCTGGACCAGACGGAATATTTCCGGACTTCATAAAAAAAACATCTGACAACGAGCTCTCAAGACCTTCCTGAAGCTCATCAATTTAACTTGGAATAGTCGAGTGTCCCATCAGTGGAGAAAGGCCGAAATCATACCACTAGTGAAGAGAGGAAAACCGGCCAACAGCTTGAACAGTTATCGTCCCATCTCCTTCACCAGCATCTGTTGCACGGTTGCTGAAAAAATGGTAGAGTGCAGACTCCGTGAATACGTGGAAAGAAAGGGGGCAATCAGCGACTCTCAGGCTGGCTTTCGAAAGCACAGATCAACCATGAACCAAATTGTTAAATTCACACAAGCTGTAAAGGACGGTCTCCATAGGAAACAATCTACCATAGCCATCCTAGTCTATTTTAAAGCGGCCTTTCATAGAGTCTGGCGTAAAATGCTCACCCATAAATTAATAAAGCTTGGAGTGCAAGGGAACATGTCAAAGTGGATAAAAAGTTTCCTCTCGCAGCACAACATCCGCCGCAAATTTTTTGACTCTGTCTCTCCCAATAAACTACTTCTGACAGAGCCAGAGCCAGACAAAGACGTGAAAAGCTGTGCCTTATTCCATCTTGGAGATACTATCTTCAGATGCCTCGTTAGAAAAACCCAAGTATAGTGGTGCTGACAAAGTACATACTTTCTCGCATTAGTTGTGATATTATATTCCTAATATACTCTCTCTCTCTCTCTCTCTCTTATATATATATATATATATATATATATATATATATATATATAATATTGCTAATAAATTATACTACTACTGTAATGGTGTGGACTCTGTATGTTTAATAATTACTCATGGGATACACTTTAAAAAATAACATTTAATTAATCAAAAATTATGAGGATGATGATCGTGATTGCATGCAACAGTGGTTCTTACAATGGAATTTAACATGTTTATTGCTTACTGCGGCCTTTGATTATATTAACAGATTAACAATACAAAATGGCAGACACTTCGCCGCTACTCTCGTGCCTGGTTACCAGCACGTCCGCTACAGCTCCGTGAACTAGAGTCCGTCCGCACTTACGCGGTAATCGGGCTGAGCGTCGCTTAGTGCGCAAATTTACTTATCTTGCAGTCTTCTGCGGCGTGATGTCAGCGGTGGCGGGGATGGTACCCCGGAGCTGGCGTCGGGCGGCTTGGCGCATTCACTGGCGGGAAACCAGCGCCAGCACGCTCCCTCTGGGCCCACTGCTGCTCGTTGTCGCACACATTCCTCGACACGCGCCCCGGTCACAACAGCTCGTTGTCAATTGGAAAGGAAGCTCCTTCCGGTAAAGAGTCTTAACAGTTCTCGGAGCATATAATATCATGCGGAGCCGAATTCTAAGCTGGAGTGCCAAATCCCCGAACACATGTCTTGGGTGACATTCTCAAGTAAACGTTCTCTAGTCAAGTGTTAACTAGTCAAGTGACAAAATTAAAGTGCTCTAGTCGAGTCTCAAAAATCAAGTGTACCTTGGGCAACACGCGCCCACGGACGATGGCACGCCTTCCCTCTCCCGAATCGGCGGGCCTCTTCCTCATTCGCTGGCCCTTTGCTAACGGGGCGACGCTTGAGCCAATTGCCCGCGAGTTCGATCGTACAATGTGTAGTTTGTTCGAAGGTAAGCCGCGCCCTCCACGGATAAACACTTGTGCGTGACTAAAGGGTGGTCGTACCCACGCGGCACGTCCGCGTCAGTGACATGTTCATTTCCCCGCCTTCCAGCCCCGGTCACAGCGTTTTACTCCTTTCTTTCGGGTGCCGGGCCCTGTCTGTCCTTTTCACGGATGAACACTTGTGCGTGACTAATTTTGTTGCTTATAGCAGCACGTCCGCGGATTGAAATGTACGGGTGTCTCCGGCGGTCGCGGGCCTCCGGCGTGGCACGCCCGGGGCGTCTCAATAGCACAAAGCGCCCTGGCGGTCGTAAATGTGTCTACGAGTTTTGCCGGGGAGTGAGCCGAAGGTTGGGCGGAGGCCGGTGTGAGAACAGGCGTCGATAATTGCCGTTTAGCGTGAAGAGGCTATTGAGTACGCGGGCGGAGCTGGGGGAAGCTTGTGTATGGCCGGACGGTTGCAAACAAGGGACTCCTTTAGAAAACGGTTCCGCTGCGGGGGTGGCGCGCGGTCTGTCCCGGCGGCGGAGGGGCCTGGCCTCGTTGTGAGGGGGAAACGTTAACGGGACGCGGGCGGCTGGGCGCGGTCGAGTTGTGGGGACGGCACGCGGAACGCGGGTCTCCCTATTGTGACCAATATTTTATTTATTTATTTTTAATTATTCTACTTTCTCGGAGGACGTACCGTTACAATTGTGGCGTCATACAGTCGCCACATACAATAAATATTGGCGACGTGCATTTCATGCACAAGGAAGTAGGCTGCGACAGCGGGCAGCATGCAAGGGACGCCTGCCTGAACAAAGGGAGGCTATATCGGGACGGGAAACCCGGCTCTCGCATTGGGCGAAAGGCAGAAAACCCCAGGGCTGCCGTGACGTTGTGTTGCCACGGGGCCAGAATTGTGAACCCCGAAGTTCGGCTGTCGGGTAAACGCGGCTGGCGGAAGCGGCGAGATGACGCAGTTCCGTCAGCCGGCCCAGAGGTTATAAAAGCGCACTCGCACACGACTCTTTCTTTTGATTCTCGAGCTCTGCGTGGGATGTCGTGTGAGGGTGCGCGGCGCGTGGCACGTCGGGTAGGCTACGGGGGCAAAGGGTCTGAAGCCGGCGTGTATTCGTCGTGATTTAGAGAGAAGGGTGCATCGCACCGCGGGAGTAATTCTTATCGAGCAAGCGGTTGTGGTGACCAGGTGAAGTTCCTCTTAGAAATAGGCTGTAGATATTGTAAATAGTAGATTCGGGTGTCGGAGGATATCTGTAATAAATATTAATATCACACTGTTTCACGTCTGTTATTCATTGCTGCGGCAATGACGCTACAAAATACTGTTGATGCAAACGACAAATGTAATTTTTATTCTCATCTCTTTCATTTCATTTTAACACTTGCTTTCCTCTTCAAAAAAGAAACTTAAATATTTCACCGAAAAACAACTCTTGGATAACACAAGGGATTGAGATATCTTGTAAAAACAAGCGAATTTTTTCTTTCATTTCTAAACGGCATAACGTATCTCATTATTTCCTCATCTACTTTAAAAAATACAAACCATTGTTAAGAAAAGTCATAAGGCAGGCTAAAATCATGAAAAACGATCAGGATATTTTGAACTCAAATAACAAAGCAAAAGCAATGTGGAATATAATACAAACTACGACCAAATCAACTAGAAACCTTGTTGAGAATGTTATTTTAAAATATAACGATGAATGTGATGTGAACGATGCGGCAACAGTGGCTAGTCTCCTTAACCAATACTTTGCTGCCGAGCATAGTCTCACTAAGCGTCTTCAGCCACAAAATTCAATAACATACATTTCACCCAAAATATTAGACACGATGTTAGTTTCCGAAACATCTTCCTATGAAATTCTCAAAATAATCGGTAAACAAAAAATAAACATTCGTCCAGTTTAGATGAATTCCCGGATTGTTTGTTAAAGACCTGTGCGTATGCCATTATACACCGTTAACTTGCATCATTAATGCATCCTTATGCACCGGAAAGTTTCCAGATATTTTCAAAACATCTAAAATTAAACCGCTATTAAAAAAAGGCAACAAAAAATTAAATTCAACATTCCACAAGAGCTTCCACCATTGCGTCTCCAGAACTGAATGCGGCTTGAATTTGTAGCATGAGACCTCTTTCTGTACCATCTCTGACTTTGCAGCCAGGGCCACGTGGACAACTGCAGTAACGTCATTGTGCCGACTCAGATATTCTGTTTGTGCCAAAGCAGAACATCCGCCCATTATGTGTTGGATGGTTTCTCCAAGTTGATTGTAAAAGCGGCAGCGGTCCTCTACACTCATATCCCCAATCATATACTTTGGTAATTGCAAGTGGAGGTTACTTCGTCCTTAATAGAAATGGCGAAGCCTTCTGTCTCTGAAATGAGGCCTTATTTTGCTAGCCAAGAGACTGACGATGCAATGTTCACAGCGTTCCCTTTCAGTTTAGCAGGAAACCTGCCATTCAAACTCTTCTGGGCCCATTCACTTAGCCTATATTCTTTGGTGATACACAGACTCTCAGAACCCGCTTCATTGAGGTTCAATGGAATAAAATTCTTGTCCGTGGCACAAATTGCTTCATCTACAACCGTCGTTTTCTCAAGGAAGTATCTGCGAAGATTGTTGATTTGCTTCGAGCAAAGGGACTCAAAATCCGAAGACCACTACCTCCTTCATTCTGAGGTATGTATAGTTTTGCCATTGAACAGTTGGGATGGTGCATGCGGTACGTGGTAAGAGTGATCCTAAGTTTTCGATTAAGCTCCTGCAGTGCAGTTGTTGTCCAGTGAAGAATACCAAATATATAGACAGCCACGGGTACTGCTAAAGTGTTGAAAGCTAAGATGAGATTATTTCCATTTAACAGAATTATACACATTTTTGTGACCCTTTACAATACTTTGTTTTGAATATCATGCCTCATCTTTGCTTCACTTGTGCTCAAAAGTTGAAGCACGCCTAAATATTTATATGTATCCTCTTGTCCAAGTTCTTGGATACTGGTACCACACATCAGGATGAGTTTGTCCGGGTCAAGGATTTTTCCCCTTTTCACGCGAACTGCAGCGCATTTATCAATGCTAAACTACATACAAATAGAGTCGCTGAAGGTCTTTACAAGTTCACGCAGCTAGGAAAGTTAGTTCTTATCTTTGGCGTATAACTCGAGATCGTCCATGTTGAACTGATGATTAATGAATATTTTGAGGGTATTTGGTGATTTCATATTCCATACGCGAATCTCTTAACATTATGCTGAGTGGGTTCAGAGCTAGGGAGAACCATAGGGGACTTAGACTATCTCTCTGGAAAGTTCCTCGTTTAATCCGCAGTTCCTTGGTAGCATACCTGCCTCCAGAAAATGAGACTTTTATCTTTGTACCCCAAGTTGGTATGCAGTGTCGGATTCGGTTCACATACTGGGCATTAATTTGTAGAGGCGAAGGTCATACAAATTATTATTATTATTATTATTATTATTATTATTATTATTATTATTATTATTATTATTATTATTTGTTTTCTCATTTTATTGGTACGTTTGAATGAATTATTGAATATATATATATATATATATATATATATATATATATATATATATATTGTGACGTCACGGGGTTATACGAACCCGTAACGCCACCATAAGCCACTAGAAGAGACCAGAGAACTGAGAAATAGGGTACGCGGCGGAGCGATGGTCCGAGAAGGCGACATCTACCCGCAGGTTTTCGCACTCCGACATCCAAAGTTAGCGGATAATATTTTCTCGAGAGGGCGCGAAGGAGGAGGAGAAAATTCACCCCTCCAGAAATTTTCCCCAGGCGGAGTCGCATAAATACCGCGACGCACTTCGGTAGAGCTCTCTTACGACTTCGACAGCGACGGCGACTCAACGAAATTCTTCAGCGGTAGTAAGCGGTTAGTGCAGGAGTATAATTTTACTTGCATTAGTAAAGCTGATTTAAGAAACGCGGTGATAAGTGATAGAATTCAGAAGCAAAGTGCATGTACAGCATTTACACTAACATTACGCGAGTAGGCAAGCGTTGTGACTGCTCGAACTTGAAATAGTTTCATCATCGAAGTAAATTCGCGCAGAAGGACTCTGAACGAAATCCAGTATTTAATTTTGTACGCCACGACCACGCACGCTCAAAGTGTGGTATGTCGGCCGCGTGCTAGAAGTAGTCAATTCAAGCACGTTAGTTATTTAAAACTGGAAGCGCGAGCAACGGGTACGCGGCAGCCGGCAGAAGGACGACTCCAACACTCAAGCGTAGGCGAGAAGGACTTGGACCAATCCATGGTGTGTACGAGTCCGAGGACGAGAGAAAGGTTTGGAATTTGGACGTGTGGCGGCATCCGGAGATCGAGCGAAAGAAGTGGTGACCGTGGGGCATCGAACCAGTCAAGTGACGTGGCGAGGACTGCGAGTGTCCGAACACTCCAAGGTTAACTGACGGCGAGCGGGAAGGAAATGTCGAGGTAAAGAACTGGCAACTTCTATGCGACAATTTGTTGGGAAACTGTGTAGCTTTAAACACCAGGCGTAGCGTCCTAAAATAGGTGAAAGTTCCATATAGCTACTGGGAAATATTTCGAACGTATGAGCGACAGTTTTGATTTCATTCGCTGTACGCACCAGTAAATTCGTTGAATGCCATACCTTGTACAACTTTTCTAAAGTAAATTATAATTGTTCATGTAATGTAAAAGTAATCTTATTGAAAGTATTGTTTCCATTGTATGATGTCAGGGATACTCAGTTGCTATAATTTTGTAAAGGGTACGATTTAGTAACGTGTGTGTCACGTTTATTCTTGTGCTAGAGTTAACAGCATTGTAATAAATGCGCAGCTCAAGGCTGACATCTGTGAAGTCTATAAAAAAATAATTGTAGAGAATCACTTAAAGGGCCGTGCACGGAGAAAACTTTAGATTAACAAAAGTTAAAAGAGGTACACGAAGTAATTGAGAAGGAGGTCAAAGCAAAAATATTGTAAATAGTGCGTATTGAAGTTATCAGGCAGTCAAGGTGACGCCTATACATTCTCTTATGGTTGTGTTATTTCTGTTCTTTTTGTTTCTGTTTTCTTTGCAGTGACCATCTACGTAAAGTACATACTTATTGTATATTTGTGCCACTGTGTAATTTGTTTTACTGAATATATGCTCATTTTACCAGAATTTTATATATAATTCATTGTGTCAAGGGTTCAGACCTTTCTCATACCCGAAAGATCCTGCTTCCTGAGAATTCAAAGCTCGCTTCACGAGCATTCATAGTTTCACGTTTCATCGCCACCAGCTGGAAGGTAGTAGGTGGGCGTGTTATAATATATATATATATATATATATATATATATATATATATATATATATATATATATATTGTGACGTACCGGGTAGCCCGGCTTGTTCGCAGTAAATTTATTTGTAAGGGACAGGTGTTCTTTTTCATGAATGGACTCGGGGTTATTAATCAAACACCACTGTTCCGTGAACAAAATAAACATGAACTATTTATTATTCTATAAAAATCACTATTAATTACAATATCTGTGGTGGTCTTTATCCTTTTCTTTACCTCACCCAGAATCACTGTTAGTTCTTTCGATCTTACATCGATCGAGGAAATATTTACCGTTTACTCCTCCCCCCTCGAGCGTCGGCGGCTTCGGGGACTCTCGGGTTGCCTCGCGCTCCTTCGCTGCCTGTCTGTGTCCGCTCCACTGGGGACCAGCCGACGCGATGCGTTGCGTTTCCGAAGTACGTTCTCCAGCGTAATCTTCCCACGGTGCCTCGCCTCCTCGCTGAATTCCTTTCCGGTTCACCCAGATTTCTTGATGTCACCTTCCGCGAGCTGATAAACGCCACTAGTTATTTAAAGTACAGTTGCGAGCACGTGTCTCACCATTTCACCAGGCTACTAGTCTCGTGGTGTATTCCTCTGCACACAAGTTCTCTCGATCTGTATTACTCCAGATAGTAGCTATCACTCTGGCAATACGTCCGAGCTACTAATGATGGTTATCTAGCACAAATTGTCCGTCAATCACTTTTTCTGCACTCGTTCGTTCGCGACACTATTTTACTTTGTTCGAACGCGGAGCAGCCCCAGGTACGTCCTTCCTCACCGGTGACCGGCCGGACACTGAAGCCTCGCGGCGTCGTTTTCCACGCCTTGGGCCAACCGACAACACTTCGCCGCCCGTAACCGTTTCTCGTGGCTGGCGAGCGCCCTCTGGCAACCGTTCTGCCGCGTGCTTGCTTGATGTATCGCCGTTTCTTTAGGCAGAAACGCGGTGCGTTTCAATATATATATATATATATATATATATATATATATATATATATATATATATATAATTACAGCACAATACGTCTATTAAATAATTATAATACATTTTTTCCCATGAACTTCCGCACTATCCTTGTTGAAATAACCACTGCCTTCTGCATGAGTTTCACATGTCTTCATTCAAACCCAGTTGCTTAAGGCCCCACATCATGCTCCTAGGCATGACTCCCGAAATTGAAACAACTACCGGGATAATGTTAACTCATTCCATATTCCACTGTTTCTCAACGGGTTTAACAAGATCTGCATATTTACTGATTTTTTGCGGAGTGTTTGCTTTGAATATTGCCAGTATTGGGGACAGAAACAGCAATAAACATGACATGTTTCTCACACTTGTTAATTACAATCAAATCCGGTGTGTTGTAAATCACTGTCTGGTCTGTTACGATAGTCTATCCCAGTACAAACGCCACTCTTCTTTCTCCAAGACAGTCACAGGTTGGTACTTAAAATACGGTACCTTATCTTCAGTCAGAAGACGACATTTCTAAGCCAACGCTTGATGTAAAATTTTGGCCACCGAATCATGTTTCTGTTTATACTCGGTGCCCATCAAATGTGTACAACCCGAGGTAACATGTTGAATTAATTCCACTGTTGGACAACCATCGCGACATAACTCATTCTGCACATTGCTATCTCTAACAATTTGCTTCAAATAGTTACGCGTTGGAATAACTTGATACTGAATAGCCAACATAAACCCCCTAGTTTCTGGAAAGATCTGTTCTGATATAAGCCGAAGCTTTCATATCGACATGTTCTTGGCTCATCTAATGTGGATGTCTTCCATGAAGAGCTTTGGCCATCCATAACTCTATTTTGGCCGTCATTGCAGGAGAAGTGCGCAACATACTGTCGCGACAGCTATATCGGAGTGTAAGTTTCTGCTTCAGAAATTGCTTTATGCAGTTCTGATGTTTTTGCCGCAGAGTGTAAATACATTCCTATGCTCTTCACTTGCCGACAAAGCTGGTTTCCAATGTCTGTGAGTCCTCTTCCGCCCATATTTCTCGGAAGTGTAATACGTTCGACTGCAGATTTTGGATTGTGCATGTGTGCTTTCGTCATTAAAACTCTCATTTTCCGTTGTAAGTTCTGAATGTCGGTTTTGCTTCACTTAATAATGCCAAATGAGTAGTTTAAGACTGGGACAGCATAGGTGCTAATAGCTTTTATGATATTTCTTCTTTTCTAGTTTGTTTTCAGGAGCTTTCGGATTCTTCGTATGAATTCCTCTGCAAGTTCATCTTTCATTTTACGTTGGTCAATGTGCCTTGCCTGTTTCTTTTACAGGTACTTGTACGTTTCCTCAGCAGACATTGCTTGTATCAACTATTTATTTTCAAATTCAAAGGCTTCCTCTTGGAGCTTCCCTTTCCCATTATTCAGTGTTCGACATTTTTCCAGGCCAAGCCCCAACCAAATTTTAATAGTTTTTGAAAATGCTTCCACAATACTCAATAGTTCTTCAAGTTGAGATTTTGTCGAAACATATATCTTCCAATCATCCATATATATAAAAGGTGATTTATGCGATACATCATTCTTGCTCACAATTTAATTCCAAATCCACAGTGGAATTCAAGATATTAGATGGCGGATTTATACAGATGACATACCGGAGGGAATATAGTGAGTCTCCCTGAAAAATACCTCTTCGCACATTGATTGTATAAGTTTGGAACTACTAAATGTCAACAGAAGTACTTAAGATAATCTTTGTTCGCCAGTTAAACATAACCTGTTCCTAGAAAGAGACAACTTGTATCAACCTCATAGATGTTAAGTATTTCTATCAGCCAGGTATGCGGTACAGAATCCAAGGCTTTTTTGTAATCAATATACACCATGAACAAGTTGCGATGTTTTTCATATGTTTGACCACACACTACTGTGACCATTCAAATATTCGACATACGAATTCCCCCGCCGCCGCCGCTGACGAGAGCAGCTTCTCTAGCAACAGGGGTGTAGAGGAAGTAGGGGGGGGGTCTCCCTACCGTCCGTAGTGACGTCACGGGAGCAGGAGGGAGGCGAGAGATTTTTGTCGTTGGTACGACGTCGTGGAGTGAGGTTATCTTGAAAAAAGAGGTATTTGTTCTGTACATTTTGTTTATACATTATAGATTGTGATCAGTGCTTCTGTTGATAAAATGTACTGGGTTGGAAAAACACAGCTTCTGTTAAATTGAAACTATAAACATTCAATAGAGATGTTTAAAAGAAGATAAAGCGCAAGAAGCTTATGTCAGTGCTGATGTTATAGTCACTACAATAGAGGCTATAGTTTATTTTTGATAAACAGATGCTGGCACTTACAAACTGCAATTGTGCTTGTGCACGTAGACCAGGTGATCTGCAACAAAGTGTGCGCAGCCTTCCCAATTTGAAAGCTCGGGGTAGGGCAGTTTTGTTGGACGAATCGTGGTGCATACCATTTTCGTCCGAACAAAACAAGGTTATTACAGAATGTTATTATATTTATAATGTTACCTTAATGTATTGCAAATTATGCATTGATTAAAATTAAGAATGTTATGTTATGAGACATGCATATTTATGCTTCATTTTTGCTTGTATCATTCTCTTTAAGTGTACAAGACTAGATGATTTATCATGTACAGATCATGAAGAAGATTTAGTATCATATAAGTGTCAGAATGTGTTACAATTCTACATTTATTTCAGAACAACATTTAAACAATTTTAAGAATAGGTTCATGTTGATCTCTGAGGTGATAACATGTGTTTGTCATTTGTAGTTTATTTTCTAGTTTAAATGTCTTTGTGGTGTTGACATGGAGACTGAACAGTTCTGAAGAGACAGTCATTTGCTTCATTTTTTGTCCTCAAAGTGAGATGTACTTTAAGGGTCATTTAAGAGAAAAATAACCTGCAATGAATGCTGCACTTAAAAAAAATTAATAATTCAATTTGTGTTTTTAATGCTTAAGCACCAGTTTGATAGTGCAATAAGGAATGTGTAATATGATTAAACATTAGATCACTGTCGTGTCATTCTTTACTTTTTGAAGCTTGATTAGTGCTAATGTTTAATTCTTACTTTAATCATAAGAAAACTAGTAAATGGATAAAATGATTGTCTCCAAAACAAAACTATGTTTTGTTTATATTTGAGGAAAACTTGTCGTTTTCTTGAGTTATTTTTTTTTAATATTGTACAATGTTTGTTATTTTGTTATCGGTGTTTATGGAATGACATTCTCTATCTTGGTAAATGCTCAAGGAAACGTCCAATTATAATGTTCTGTGACTACGACTTTGTGATATTTTTTTACAAAATCTTCAAAAGGGAGAGCCCCGAATCCATGAACATTTCACACTCAGCCTGAATAAAGGTCACACTACGGAATCTATGATTAATTGTTCTTTGCAAACCATGAAGCCTTTGCTGCAGCTTTTCTGTTGAACTGCAATAATATATTTGTCTCTGGGTATATATCCGTTGCGAAAGGCACGTTGTAATGATTTCATGCAGCGTTGGCAAGCAAAAAATAGGGCGGTATTTTGTTGGATCTTGTTTTTTCGGGTTTTGAATATCAGATATGTAATTTCCTGGGTAAAAAATTCTAGCATCTTATCTGGTTGTTGTATGACATCATTGATCAATTCAGTCAGCCTTTGGTGAGTGCACCATAATCTTTTATACCAAATATTATGGATTTTATCTAGTCCTGGAGTTTTCCAATTCAATAGGTTCTTGATTACTTCACTGACTTCTTCTGTTGTAAATTCTTGGTAATGCATTTTGGTAAGATGTTCACAGCGTTTCTTCTCTTCTCCGATCCAGCTCGCTCTCACATCACATTCCACCGGATTGGAAAGTTGCTTACTCCAAAAATCACTCACCTGTCGCGTTAGATATAATCCTTTATAATTGCCTTCTTCCTTTCTTGCTAGGTTTCTCTAAACATTATTTTCAAATTTTTCAAACAAAATATTATCTTTCTTCCTATTTCTGCTTGTCCGGTATCTGCACAATCGATTTGTTAATACTGATAGTCTCGGTTTCTGGGTCTCAATGCACTGTTGTACTGTCGTATTAGGTTCATCTTTTCAAGTATGTGTTTTACTTTTATCCATAATACGATCTATCAACTTCATAAGTTTTGGTGATCGAATAGCACTGACAACTCAACGCACATGGCAATATCATCTCTCAGTATTTCGATGATCCTGACGAGCCGCCTATCCCAAGGTGGCATCTTCAGGTCTCTTTGCTTTTTTCCTGTCAGTTTTTCAAAGTCTATTCACAGGGATTTTATTACTACAACTGCAGCACAATATATAACAAGGTGGAGATATTGCAAGATTGCGCCATTTCAATTTTCTCTGGTAGCACCTCGCAATTCATGATGTCTATAATACGTGCCATTCGTCTCGATGTATTGATCTTAGGTAACACTGATCTCATAGTTGGGTTGGACCCTTCAAATTAGAACATAGTTTCTCTCATTCCCATCTTAAGCGATTTGGTATCTTGTGAAATTAATGTTGAAATCACGGAGATTCGCCTCGAAGGTTTGCAGTCCACAGATGATTGTAGAAGTAAGATTGAAGTCAAGAAGGTGAGATGATTGCTCGAAGTGAAGTTTCTCACTGTCGTTCCCTGCGAAGCGCTCTAACCTCGAAGCGTGCGCTTCTCGCGCAATATCTCGGGACCAGACAGTCCTTTCGTTTCTCGCAGAAAAAGAAAGCTATGATTTCGAGACGCTGGACTTGCCACGGTGGCGTCGAGATCACCCATTCGCTGACGCCAATGCCACGCGGGCAAGCTTCTCGAAGCTTCCTCTAACTTTATCGCGTACATGGTCGAATGAAATCCTCTTTCTTTGATCTTTCTCAGAAACTCGACATCGAAGTAGGTTAACGTTTGCTCTGTAATTTTTACAAGTGTTGCTGCTGTGCTAAAGGGCGTAATGGGTTGTCATTTCCAAAGTGCACCCTCGAGGAATGTGTGCAGCCGAAGGGGCGGTGGGACCCGGCGCGTGTCCCTGGGCGTTTGGAAAGGGAGTGATTGACGTCTCGATCTCTTTGCATCGTTACTGAACCCAAGTGACCGAAGGAGGCCAGCTCCGAACATTCCGGGAAATTCCACGGCTATTAGTGAAACGTTTATGCGCGAGGAGAGCTGTCGTCCGGAGACGTTTACAACGGCGCGTGGGTGAGAAAAAGGGTTGGTGTCGCCCTGCGGAAGACCGGGCGCGCAGACATATTGGCGTGACATCGTAAATCGCCTCCTCTGGGCAGTTCAACAATTCCGCAACATGTGGGTTGTATGGAGCTGGCACAACCACCATAGCACAATGCCGTTTAACCAAATAGAATATTTAGTCCTCATTTATTACTAATTAATTACCCCAAAATTAAATTTATTTCTTTTACCGTTTATGAAATCAATATCGTTGTGTTCCCGTGACTCTCAAGCTGGCACAACCAAATTTAAAAATGGGCACAGTTGATTCGAACCAATACGAATATTTAGTAGTCATTTATTACTAATTTATTACTCTAAAATGAAAATGTATTATTCTTGCCGTTTATGAAATAATTTTAAAAAATTTCATAGTTATGCAATCACCACGATATTCGTGTATTACATTGGAGAGTATGAACGGGAACAAACAACTAAAATATATTAGAAAAATATACACACATTCAATAGTATTGAATGTTTACCTCAAAGAGAAATTTATTAACGTTGCCGTGTATTAACTATTGTTAAAACTGATTCATAGTAGTCGAACCATGCCAGAAATTCAAATACGAAAATAGAGAGACCCAACGAGCGCAGTCAAGTAAAACAACATGATTTAACACACACATTCGATACTAGTTTAGTTTAGTTTATCCAACGCTCGTCCGTGGCGTCGAGCCTCCCAGTATCGACCTGTGATGTCTTCTATCGGGAACGTTAAAGCTGAGCAAACACTTAGGTGGTCACCGTTCATCCGCCCAAGGTTGCACAGCGGGCAGATGTCATCTTCAGCTAGGCCAATTCGGTGAAAATGGGCCTGTAGGTAGTCATGGCCAGTAGTCAGTCTGAAGCGGACGACGGCTTCAGCTCTTTCAAGGCCTCTCGGGATCGTTCCCCTTGTGGCGAGGTTCGCCCACTTCTTACCCATGCTCATGATCTTGAGGGTTCTTCGGGTGGCGTTGTTGATGGAATCGTCAATCAGGTTCTTGGCTCCATTCAGGGTAAATGGAACATTTAGTTGCTCGGACTCCGCTATCTGTTTGTCTTTGGCGTCTGCTCTTTCTTTGCCATATATACCCACATGACTAGGTACCCTTTGTAGCGCTATCACCCACCCAGCTGCAATGGCGTCAGCTATTTTAATTCGGCACTGTATTGTTCGTATGCATTCTGTTGGGGCGTTGCAGCTTAAAGCTGTAATTGCAGCCTGGGAATCAATCAGAAATACTACTTTTCCCGGAAGGTGGATTGTTATAAGCAATTGGCACAGTAGACCGCACTTACTTCGCCATCATAATTAGTGACATATTTTCCTACAGCCTCAAAATCTTCGGAGAGAGAACAGTACCTACCTGCTCCGGCTCCGTTGATTTCAGGGAGGTAAGACCCGTCTGTGTAAATATACAGGCAGTCGCTTGAAGGGTATCGATGATTGATGGTCTCCAGGGCGTATTGGTTTAATTCCAGTGGGCTGGCTTCCGCCTTCGTTGATTTCATATAACTGAGATTAAGTCGTTTGGAGAGTAAAGCTGCTACCACTGTGCTGTGATGGAGCAGGGGTGCTGGGTTTTCCAATGTAATGTGATACTTGTTTATTAGAGCTTCCGCGTGCGTGATAGGCGACATTTGTGTTATGAGTCGCTGCGTTGCGATCATAAATCCAGACCAGTGGCACCTATCGATTTTCTTTGCCCTTTCCCAGAATTTTAGCTTGTACTTGTCTCTACGGCTATCCAGTGGTTCAATGCCTGTTTGTAACTGCATAGCTATTATTAGAGTATATTTGGCACTTCCCGTGATAACTCTGAGTGCGTTGTTCTGCACTACATCTTGTTTGTTAAGTCTAGTTTTACTTGCAAGTGAGATGACCTCGCTGCCTTCCGTACTGGACGAACGTATGTTTTGTAAGCTGTGAATAGGACGTCTTGCGTGGTTCCCCCACTTGGTTGCAGTTAGCCTCTTGAGGAGATTAATACGCTTCTGGCCTTTTTGCACTATATCTATAATATGAGGGTTCCAAGACAGTTTCGTATCGAG
Organism: Teleogryllus oceanicus; assembly: GCA_964035755.1. Taxonomy (NCBI): domain Eukaryota; kingdom Metazoa; phylum Arthropoda; class Insecta; order Orthoptera; family Gryllidae; genus Teleogryllus; species Teleogryllus oceanicus. The sequence continues at coordinate 342,848,940 of CAXIVR010000001.1, read as the reverse complement.
TCTGATTCCAAGATATTTCGCAAGTGAAGCTTGTGGCAGTGATATTCCCTTGTACTTGAGTTCAATTTTAGGGCCTTTGTAGACATAGTATATAATTGGCACACTGTTTTTTTTGGTACTGACCTCCATTTTATTCCTGTTGGCCCATAATTCGATGTTGAGAAGGACATTCATTGCTTCTGCGAGGACGTGGATGTTGCTGTCTGTGGCCCATATGAGTACATCGTCGGCGTAAAAGAAGCACGATACCCCGGGGACCTCTTGTATGGCTAGCCGACGATCGTCTATCATAATGTTGAAGAGGAGACAGCTTAAAACTGCCCCCTGTGGTAGCCCTAGGCGAAGTAGTTTATAGAGAGACAGATTCAAACAATTTGCAGCGGATGTTGTGCTGCGAGAGGAAACTTTTTATCCACTTCGACATGTTCCCTTGCACTCCAAGCTTTATTAATTTATGGGTGAGCATTTTACGCCAGACTCTATGAAAGGCCGCTTTAAAATAGACTAGGATGGCTATGGTAGATTGTTTCCTATGGAGACCGTCCTTTACAGCTTGTGTGAATTTAACAATTTGGTTCATGGTTGATCTGTGCTTTCGAAAGCCAGCCTGAGAGTCGCTGATTGCCCCCTTTCTTTCCACGTATTCACGGAGTCTGCACTCTACCATTTTTTCAGCAACCTTGCAACAGATGCTGGTGAGGGAGATGGGACGATAACTGTTCAAGCTGTTGGCCGGTTTTCCTCTCTTCACTAGTGGTATGATTTCGGCCTTTCTCCACTGATGGGGCACTCGACTATTCCAAGTTAAATTGATGAGCTTCAGGAAGGTCTTGAGAGCTCGTTGTCAGATGTTTTTTTATGAAGTCCGGAAATATTCCGTCTGGTCCAGCTGATCTGCTTGGTTTCGTTGAGCTGATCGCAAGGGAGAGCGAAACAGAAACTTCTCTACTAAAAATGTTGTAGTCTTCTTCGGTTTGAGACGATGGGTTGATTTCCTCTGCGATCGCTTTTCGTTCTTCCCCGCTGACATATATTCTGATGCTTGCTGCGAAATGTTTAGTTAGTGCCTGGGCGACATCTCCAGAACTTTTTATTAGCTTACCATTCACATTGATTGGTTCCCAGTGACGAGACGATTTGTCATTATTCAGACGGGACAATATTCGACATTTATTACTGCAAATGGAAATTTATTACTGTTGCCGTTTATAAAATATTTTTAAAACCTTCATTATAATTATCCAACCGTTTAATATACAACGTAAGAGCACAATCAACATCAGCCAAATGGTCGATTAAATAACCATTCCACACTAATTTATTACCCTCAACAAATTTATTACTGTTTTTTAGTAAATAATAAATATTAAATATAGCAGACTTATGCAACATCTCACAGCATTCGTGTATTATAATACGGAGAGTGAACTGGCACAAACAAATACATTCAAATGGATAAATAAATGCAAATTCATTACCAATTTATTACGCTGAAGAGAAATTTATTGCTCTTGACGTTTCTTAAAAAGTATTAAAAATCATAATTATCCAACTCTGCAAGAGTTTTCAATTACGATAAAAAATAGGGCGAACGGCCACAATCATTTTAAAACAAATGGTTAAATACATACACATTGCATACTAATTACTTTAAACAAACATTACGGTTGGCGTTTGATAAATAATTGTTGGTCCTTTAAACCACCATTGTTTAAGATTAGAAGTGCCTTGTTTTATATTATATCTCTACATCATGGTGTAACATAACCTAGGAAATTTACAGGTACCACGTCCTTGTCCCATTGTTTTTGTTTTATACTAATATTAATATAATATGTAAGATTGTAATTGATTGGTTGATGTTGACCTTTCAGACACTGAAGAGGACCTTACAATTTAGGCCGAAACGTCTGCTTCGAATATATTTAAATTGACTGGAATCATCGTTTTTCTTGTAATGCTTGATTTATCCAGTGAATCCTGATTTATTTATTAAACAATTATTGTTAAATATGGAATAATTATGCAACCTCCCACAACATTCTTGTATTATATTACAGAGAACGAACGGGTACAAACAAATAAAACCAAATGGAGAACAATTGTGCACAACTTACTTAAATCAAATGGATAATTAAATACACATTAAATACTAATTTATTTCTCTAAACGTGTATTATATACATGTATTATATACATGTAAGTATTACTGTCTCCGTTTATTAAATACATGTTATGAAATACAAAGTCATTTGTGCGACATCTATGCATTAGTGTGATAATAGAAAGTACGAACGGGGCAATACTGGAATGTCGTGCGTGTTGCATAACTATGAAGATTTTAAAATGATTTCATAAATGACAACAGTAAACATTTCTGTTCAGAGTAATAAATTAGCGTCAAATGTGTGTTTAATTATGTTCTTGGTTTTATTTTCTTGTGGTCTTTTATTCTCTATATTATCGAATTTGAAGATCTTGCATGGTTGGATAATTATGATTCATTTTTAACAAAATTTATTTAATGAACTGCAACGTTAATAAATATCTCTTTGAGGTAATAAATCTGTATTTAATGTGTATTGAATTATCTAATAGGTTTATGTTGTTTGGAACCGTTCGTACACTTTAATTTAATACTGGAACGTTGTTCGTGGTTGCATAATTATGCACTTTTTAACAATATTTATTTCATGAACTGCCACAGTAATAAATTTTTATTTAGAGTAATAAATTAGCATCGAATGTGTATTTAATTTGTGTTTAATCATTTGTTATATTTGATTGTTCTCATTTATCGAATTTGAAAATCTCTCATGGTTGGAGAACTATGATTCTATTCTCAAAAATATGTATTTCATACACGGCTACATTAACACATTTCTATTTGAAGTAATAAATTTCTTTTGAAGAGTAATTATCTAATAGGTTTTAGTTGTTTGGGCCCTTCATACGCTCTAATTTAATACTTGAATGCAACAGTAACATGTATTGGCTACAGTTATGAATTTCTTTGTAGAGTTGTAAAAAATTGCAACTGTTTAAAAGAACTTAAAGGATTTTCACTACAAAGACACGAATATCACACACGATGGGGCTTGGGGGCTGCGAGAACCTGGGGGCGCAGAGCGTCTCAATATACAGGAAAAATACCTTTAATCCCGGTGAATAAGCTGATAATTTATAAACAATTCATTTTACAGGAGAGCAAAAATCATTTATTAAAGGGTTAATTAAACGAAGGTGATATTCAAACGAAACTATTTGTGTGTAGTCTTTGTTTAATTAATTTTTTGTTTTTTTTTACTTATCAGCTTATTCACCGGGGTCAATGATATAGATCATATGTTTGCCTATAATGTGTATATTTGATGTCTTCAAGTTTATTTCATTTAAATTTCCAGTGTGTTATTTCTAGTGAGCAACATAATCTGCAGTGTTTCTGCTTCTACACTAACCTCGTAATAAACTTAGTATTTACCTTCAGTTAATGTAAACATAGAATGAAATAAATAAATTCTAATATTAAGGAGTACAGTACAACTCAACTTGCTCGCGTGTACATCCTTGGTCATCAAAGCACGCCCAACCTACAGTTGGTAACAGTCTTGTTTGTACCACCATAATGTGCTCGAAAATCATTACCTTTATAAGTAGAAAATCGATACTTTCGCAAAATATATTGCAAGGTAACTGAATACTTCCAGATCAATAAAATGAAACTATGAACACCTTGCCAAAATGGTCTTGAATTTGAAATCCACCAGCAATTAGTCGCTCGGGAACGAGCCTCTAGGAACTAACTTTTCCGCGTGACTAAATGTTCTGGTGAATTTCAAATTCAGGGCCATTTCGTCTAGGTGTACAAAGTTACATTGTATTTATCTGGAATTATATATTTATCTTGTATTATATTTTGCGTATCAATTTTCCAAATAAATTAATGTTTTTGGAGCAAATTATGGACGGTACAAACAAGAGTGTTACCAACTGTATAAGGCGGCCACCTACTCATACCAGCACCTGAGCATTGCAGATAGTCTTGACCAACGCGTTAGTATATTTTATACTAAATAAAATGACTGACACTATGGTTTCCGCGTTCTTGATGGACGCCCGCAGAACTAGGGATCGTCATGGTTTTTGCAGTCAAAACAAAACTTGCCTGATGGTGGCGTATAGAACTGTTGAGTTCACTGTATTTAAATTATATTACAGGTTGGAATAATAATATTCACAATGACGTCAGTATGTTGGGCACATAACAGTGAAAATACAAGTATTCAAACAACAAATACATCATTTTTCATGTTTGACGCCTTATTTGTGACCCTTTGTTTGTATTTTGCAATTACATTCACTTTCAGGCGTTGTGCTAACTACAACAACATTTCAAAAGCTTCCATTCCACAATAACCGATGCAGGAGCAACGAGTTTTTAAAGTTTCTCAATTCGTTTTCCTTAATATTAAAATTTCGTTTTTATACGACTGGGTTTTGGTCATGAGAACACAGAGTAAGATAATGTATATTACGCGCAGCCCGCGCTCATCCAGCCTTAACCGGCGCCAAACAGAATACAAGAATACTCTGTTTCTATAGAGGGCACTGCTTTGACAGTAAAAGACATGGCTTCAATCTGCTGCAAAAGTAGCGCCATTTTAGCCATCTATGCAGTATATTCTGTGTATGTAGTATATTCTACGTAGAATATCCTAACTCGTTGGTCTTGACCCAACCCACAATTAGTATTTCATACTGAACGATTGATCTCAGATCGTACTGAACGATCGTTCTCGAATGATGTCTTGACAAGAAAATAATATTACAACTAAATATAATTGATGCGGAAGTGACATTTCAGGTGTGTTAAAGTATTTTGTTCTTTTACAGTGAGTGAAGGAAACCGTTCATTATGTCCAAAGACTTCCAGGGACCCTGAGCAGAATGGCCTCATATTTTTAACTTTAAACTTTTACGGAGAGTTGACACTTCGTACGCGTTTCTAGTCCTCTGCTTACAGCCCTGCTCGATTAACGTAAATCAGCCCTGCGACCGTGCAATGCAGAGTGAGAACGCATTCTAATTTAGTACTGTTTTGCCGAACACTTTATGCACCGTTGGCGTTTCACTACGCGTGTCAAATTTCGTGACTAGTCTCCGACCTTTGACCTGCCCGCTTAATGCCGTTGGGTTTGCGCGACGTATTTGACAAAATATCTTTTTAGATAATTAAAAAGGACCGACTCCCATCGTACTCGCCACTCGTTCGCTTTAGTTCACATGTCTCGCGACGTCGGAATCGATTCGTTACGAGAAGATAATACCTAATGATTGAATGCAACGCATAAAAAAAAATATAATACTTTTAGTATTTTTTAATACTTTAGTATCTTTAGAAAAACGCATAATGTTATCTTGATTCGACATCATGAATAGTTCTTCAGTCGAGTCCAGATCGTGTAAATTACTCCCCCCGACCCGGTCATTGGTCAATGTTCTGAACCACACTGCAAAGGATGTGCTAGCAACGCACCTCGCGACCTTCTTGAGAAAGTGACGAATTTGGGATTGGACGACGGAAGAAGACTGTTGTGTGGAATTGCGCTAAGTGAAAAAATGTGTCCTTTTTGGTTCTCCCGTAGACAGTGTTGCCCCGATGGAACATTTCGTCAATATTTGGACACTTTGAAACAGGTGAGTAGTTTTTTGCAGATTAAATGCGAATTATGGGATTTTTTGTTATTGTATGTGCTCATTGCATGCTTATGGAAATTAATCACGAACGTGCTAAGAGACGAAAAATAATAGTGTCCGGGAATACATTGAAGAAGAATGATATACTAAAAGTGATTTATTGAAACATTTTTTGTTCTAATATTCAATTCTCTCCTTGTAATGTTGTAGCGCTTCTATGTAACCTTGCACCTGTGATAATTTCGCAATATCTCAAACGGAAATGCAAATAAATTGTTAGTTTGTATTTGCAATTGAGAAATGGATGTTCATTATCGTTATTCAAAGTTGTTCATGTGAATAAAGAATCCTTAATAGAATTAAATAGTAAACAAGAACAGGATGCAGCGATTACAGGCAGGATATCTTGGATCACTCTGCGATTGTTGGGGCAACTACATGTATATTATCTGTTCTGTTGAGAAATAACGTAAATATTGGGCATGGAATTGGATTGTGATCTGCATGGTTTGTGCTCAGAAGGCGCTGATGCAATTCGATACTCGCTGTTCGTGCGTTCCAGCTTTTCCTCGTAGGAAATCTGAGAAGCGGTGTGACAAATCGGGGGAGGGGTAGAGTGGCGTACTACGCAGCTAGTTGTAAGGGGAAGCGTCGATGACTCTTCAATTTGGAAAAGAATGCAGCCTGTTTCCAACGTCATTTATGCTTTGCTTAACGAACTCGTGCTGGTAATTTAGTTCTTTCAATTTTTAAGGGAGGCTCTTAAATGGGATCATTACGACACTCCTTTCTTGATGAAAAATGCCTTGTGAAATCTAGCTTCGATACTCTTCTAACCAATGCGTTCAGTATCTGGAACTTCTATAGATGAATGGCGTAGTAAATATGATTGCTTGTTCCTTTTTTTAATTGATGGGTGTAGCTAAACGGATTCGTCTCATCGTTTACCTGGCTGCCATCTAAAACGCCTGGAAACTTCAGGTACGCTCCGCAATTCACAATACAACAATACTTCAATTATTGTAACAGCGTGCCCACTCCCCCATCGTTTCGTAGATCATTGCATCTCCTTCAGGCGAAGGACATTCAGGACATAGAAATAACATTAAACCATTATGTAACAAGCCATTAGAGTCATCAGTGAACACATATTTTATCTTCCTGCAGGTGCGGCGTGTTGCCGCGAAAAGTTTTAGCAGCGAGTCAACATAGATATTTTTAACATTTTCTTATTGAACTTGAGGTTTTTAACATCGACATTTTGCGCTGCATATTTCGCTGTCGATGTAATTTTGAATGATTACATCGTCACAAACTCTCATAAGTATCACATCTGTGATTCGAATAGTCTTGTGACTAATAGCGATAGACGTGGAAAAAAGAGGAAATTCTGCATTGTAGAATAGTCTTGATCTAGAATAGCATGGGTATTGTTCTCATTTGTGCGACAAATGATAACGGGTCATCGCACTTGTAATTGTCGAGAAACAGACGTTCCGTCTCCTTTTTTTGTGCTGAACTCTGCAGGTGAAGGTTTGCAGGTGGATTATCTCCAGGGTCGTCGTTTCGGAGGAAACAGTAGATGAATTCCACTCTCTCTAAAATAATTTTTATACCAGGTTTTGCATGGTTGGTAATAGTAGATGTGTATATTGAAAACTATTCGGTTTTCTATGGAGTGAAGGTCAACTGATGTCACCAATGTTTTGCCTTCACTTAAGCCTTAGGACTTCCTCAGATTTTAAAATGTGGCGAATAACCTTCATTTTCAGAAATTCTGCTACTCTACGTGCTTGCTCACTACACAGTATTACACTCTGGAATATAAATACACATGACCGTGTCTCCTTACGATGATCGTGTATGTGTCCGACATCGTAGAGCATCGTTCCTATCATAGGGATGCGAAGGGATGCGTGATTAGGAACACGTTTGCATGTGATAAGAGATGAAAGGAATTTCCGAAATTTGATCACACTCATCAGGAATAATTTGTGATAATTTTGAAACATGTTTACGTTCGTCACCATTTCAAAATAGCAACGAAATGGATAATCTGATTAAACGCGAATGTAACATAATAATGATAAAATATGTCTGAGGAACATTCACTTTTCATTATTAAAATGCGTGCAAAATTATTTTTTGTGTGAATGAAGTTTAGCCACGTTACCAGATTTTTGTAAACTTTTCATCTTATTCTTTTTAATTCTTGTATGCAGTTATGTCAGGGGGTTGTAGTGAGTAGTACGGATATTAAGATATAGCTTTATATTGTTACAGCCATTGTCTCAATATGACACGAAGATCTGCCCACCGCTTGTTGTGGCTGCAAGAAGCGGTTTCGTGAAAATCCTCTCCTCAATTTTGGAATCTGATCCCAAACCTAACTTAGAAATGGAAACCACATTGCATTTTAAAGGACATAATGACATAGAAGGAGTCACTGCCTTGTGGTGTGCTGCGGGTAAGTATTCAGAACCAGTGGCGCCTCGTGCGGCGTGTTTGCGCCACAACTGGAAAGTTTTCACCATTGCTGCGGGCACTGTGCCGCCTCTTGTGATTTGCTGCTCGTGCGTGGGCGGGCGTGGTTCTGCAGGAGTCGAATCCTCAGTCGGCAAAGGCCGCGCAGTGCAGCCTGTGGATCACGGCACCCAATGGCCCCCGCCGGAGGGCCCGGCCTGGCGCTTGCACCTTGCTCCGTTTCACAAAGATGAAAGAACGTCTAAGGGGTCAGTTTCGTTCCGACGCCGAAGTGATAGAGGCTATTCAAACTTGTGGGAAATTCACCTATGTGGTACTAAACTTTTCAAAATCCTACTAGTAATTATGAAAGTTACAGACATGATACGGACCCACTATCCAATCTTCGCGGTGCTAAAAAAATATCTCCTACGGAACGCTATATTGGCTTCGATATGGTGTCCCATGTCGCTTGGTTTTAATAAGGTGTAGTCTTCAAAATCCATAGTTTTTTTATTGTCTCTTAAATAATGGAAAAGCATTAAACCGTTCTGAATTGTGCGGGGGTGCTCACAAGATGACGAATTACACGGTGCTTCCCATTTTCAATACGGAGTTGAGTAATTTTATGGACCCACCCGGAATGTTCCCTCCTGAACAGGTAACTGATGATCCTACTGTTACAGGTGCTGGCCATTTTGAGTCGGTGAAACTGTTGATAGAGGCTGGTGCAGATGTCAACCATGCAACAAAGACAAATTCCACTCCAATTCATGTTGCTTGCTACACAGGGAAACTTGACATAGTGAAATTTCTTCATGAGCATGGAGCTGACATTCAGATTCTGGAGAATCACGGTCATTCTTGCGTGATGGCCGCTACTTGTGGGGGACATACAGACGTGCTTTTATATCTCCTGGACATGGGGGCGGATTTGAACCAGAAGATGCTCTGTGGCAATACGGCGCTGCATATCGCTGCCGAATACGGGAATGGAAACTTCATGTCCTTGCTCCTGGAGATGGGCGCAGTGCCTACAAAAAACGCAAATGGTATTTGTTATTTGCCCTCTGCGATGAAATTGTACTATAATCTTCATTTTTCATTTTGAATTCATCATTTTTTAGGATTAAGTCCATTGCTTGGCACTGGAAGGAGCACCCTTGCATGTATGTTGGAATATTTAATAACGCTGCCTGAATTTTCAAAGGAGGACAAAATTCTATCACTTGAGCTCCTAGGAGCTTCATTTGCTAACGACATGTATTTCTACAATCTGCCCAACGCGTACAAATACATGCGTTTATCAATGGAGATGAGGTATCCGCTCAAGCTCTGGAGTTTGTGAGGGGGGCGTGGTGGCCATGGGCAAAGGTGATCTGACGGGGAGCTGCTTTGCTGTCTCAGATTCGCCGATCCAGAGGCCCCGCTGCCCAAGGTCGTCGGGCAGCCCCTCGCTGCCTACGGGAACTGGGTGGAGTGCCAGAGCCTGGAGGAGCTGGAGCGCATCCAGCACAATGCGGGCGCCTTGCACATGGAGTCGCTGGCCATCAGGGAGCGCGTCCTGGGGCAGCAGCACCCGGAGGTGGCCGACGCCGTGGAGTTCCGGGGGTCGGTGTTCGCAGAAGACGGGAGATACGACAGAAGCACGGAGCTTTGGTTTCATGCTTTAAGCATACGCCAGCAAAACAAAGTGTCTGTTTCGAAGGACCTTACTCGTTTTGCACAGGTTTGCCGTGATGTGAAATGGTGTTTTAATATTGGGTAAAACAATATTTGAATGTTTTATGTTTTGTTTGTCTAGATTTTCTACAAAATGCTCAGTAGAAATATGTTTCTGAAGTTCTCACTTGTGAGAGATGTTTTTGCTGCATGCGTTTTAGAACTGGAAAGGAACAAGGAAACTTTGGCTCGCACAAGTTTAAGACTTCATGCGGAATGCTACCTAGTATGTTTTTCTTATTTCTAAAATTATTCTAAAATTCCTTGTAAATCTCTTTTTTATCTGTACTAAACTTTTTCTAGGAGGAATTTCAAAGTAATATATTTGCTGCATTGAACATATTGGTTACTATAACAAAATTGAGAATCACTAAAACACCAAGTGAAAAATTAAGTATTTGCCGTCTGGTTAATCAATTAAACAAGGTAGAAGTACGACTGCAAAATGGCTTGACACTATTACATTTGTGTGTCAATGAGGACGCCAATGTCGATGAAAATGGCAACGAGCAAGGATTCACGTAAGCAAAATTTTATCTTACAAATTAAATTAAATTTAAATATAAAACATTTTAGAATTAAATTAGGGTTTTCTCTTTTTAGTTTGCCATGTGCTGCAGCCGCACGTCTCCTTGTTGAGTGCGGTGCAGATGTTAATGCAATGGATATTAAGAGGGATACTCCTTTACATATCATCGCAGCTCACAGGTATGTATTGTGAGGTTGAATTTAGGTATAATACAAAGCTGGATCAAATTAAACCGACGTTAATTTATATACTTTATTGTAACATTACTTATTGCTTAAACATTCGTTTGTAAATGATGTACCTCTCTTTTTCACACACACACACACACAATTTTGTTCATTGTTGGAATTTTGTTTCAAACTCATACTCGGATGATGGGCAACTAGTAAGCTAATTGCGCAAATATTTTTTTAGCTCTCAGAACTTCTGTGTGACACCTACCTTTCGCCTTCGAAAGGCGACTGAACAGTAGACAACTGTATGGTGAGAAAGGCAGACTGTAATGTGGGTGCTCCATGGCAGATTATTGTAGCGAAACAAATTTCACTTGGATTAGAGATGCAGGATGGAATATTTGTTGCACTTTCCCTTAGCTTGTCCCAAGATCTTTATGCATTTCTTTCGCACTAAGTGACGATTTCCATCAATTCAACACCTTTGCGATGTTATCTGTTATCTTGTATTGAGGCGTTGAGCACCATTTTATTTCATCCGAATATCTTCCTCCTTAATACTCTATCCCAGATCCTAACTTCCACCTTGGAGAGTGTAGTTTCCCGTATTGCAGGATGAAGTCTGTTCTAAATGTATATTTATATAATAAGGTAGCAGAGTAGCTGGTAATTCCGAATGTTTGTAATAAATATTACAAACTTCTAGGGGATATAGAAGTGTTGAAAAATGATCACTATTTTCCAAAACCATGAGATGGAAAATTTCATGTAGTAAGGGAGTTACACATGTAATATTTGTCTCTGAGAGGCAAATCGGTTGCGCAAGTCACGTGCTGGCGTAGGCCAGCAAATTTCCTGTAGGAAGACGTATACATACTTGCTTCCTATTTCCCATTAGAATATGAAATATCTTCATTTTCCGTAGAAAAAGTTATTATTTTCGCACATGAACGAGATGTTTGTAACATTTATTCTGCGACATTGTACATTGCACTTTTATGTACGTATTCCTGAAATACATTACTTACAATACATGCTATTGTGTGTTATGTGATGTACTGTAGTTATATCTATCAAACTTTATGTTTTGTATTCCAAAAAATTCTATCTCCACACAATGGTTTCATATATATTTGTTATCTCCATGGCAGTGGTGTTTTCTAGGGGGAGGCGAAGTTCTTATCAGATATTTTCTTCTTCTAAATGTAATTAACAAATATCTTCAAGATCGAGGGGAAATTTATATTCTTTCTTAAACAATAGCTATAAAGATATTTAATTTTATCCAGTTTTCAACAATGCGTGCTTTGAAGGGGCGCGAAAACGATTTCATCTCTCTAACGTGCAACTTTCCTCTTCTTCCGCCTCCCCTCTCTTGTGTTAATTGTCCAAATCTCATAGCACTCCTGCTGAAAAAGAGAAATAGAACTTTAATGCAACTTCGGATGTCTGAGAAAAAATGCAATAAATTTCTGTGGCATACAGAAAGGTAAAGATTATCCCTTGCTAGCAAATGAGTATGTAGTGGAAAATCTCAAATTATGGAGTTACACATGTGTCATTTGGTACTCATTTTTCCCGAATTGCTTACATAATTACGTTCGGCACGTCACGTGATAAAACTTTTAACAAAGATTTCACCTGCCTAATTTCGATACATAAAGAGTTGCCAAACTAGTAGGTAGATAGATTTGATTTATTTAGCCTGTTTGGCAATTTTTTATATAAACATTTATTTATACATTTTTACATCCATTTACATCTATTAACTATTTCAAAGTTAATTTTTTTTTTTTTATTCTTTAATTTTTTACATTTTAATTTAATTTATGATTAATTAAACCTTTTTCAATCCTGTGTATTTTTTTGCCTGTACAGTTTTACTGTAATTAATTACTAAATGTTGTGCTTATCTTCTTTATCTTATTATATCTTCCATTCTTTGGATTTTGTTTACTAAATCTCCTGGTATGATTTTTAATTAATTTAAAAATTAAAATTATCATCTTGTAAGGAATTCTCTCTTTTATTGACATAAATTGCAGTGTGTCAAGTACTGCAGTGTTTCTATTGCATTGAAATATTACCCTCATGACTCAATTTTGATGTATCTGAGGTTTTTAATTGCAGTTTTTTGGGCTCTAACTAGTATTGTTGCACAGTAATCAAAATGTGGTGCAATTATGGATTCTTCAAGTGGAGCATTTATATATTGTCCTATTCTGTTTAAAATATTAAACTTCCTTCCAGATTTCTTTATTATGTACTTCAGATTAAACTTTAAATAGTATATAAATACTATTTAAAGTTTAATCTACACTAGTTTCATCTGAGACAATATTGTATTATTGTATTTTCCTTCTTGCTTTGTCTTGTTAAGATATGAAATAAAACACCTTCTAACTTCACCTTTGATTACATATTTGTACCGTCAATAATTTTGAATACCCTCTGAGATCCAAGAAGAAAACTCCCGCTATCTTTCCTGCATAACCTTCCATTCGTCTCAAAGAGCTTGAATCGCAATTTCACATGGTTATTTTTTTCTGAAGCCTCATTGTTCATTTTCTATAGCCTTATTTGTTTCAATATACACGTTTAACAGCTTCTTTACTATTTCCTCTAATATTTATATGGGTAGCTTATTTATTGGCCTAAATTCAGCTGCTCTCTTTGTATTTGTCACTTTTGGAATTGATATTACTGTGGAAGTTTTCCATGACTCCGGAAAATTCCCATTTTGGGGGAATTATTTATTATTATCGATAACACTGCTTCTAATATGTCGTAGTTTTCTTTTAACATTTATGTCGCAACATGTCAACCCTGGTCTGTTAACTGTACTTATTTCCTCATATATATCTGTATTCATTATACCACTATTTTTACCTTATTTTATTTTCTTAATTACCTTCCATAATTCTTTACTATCATTTTTGTGTTCTTTAATAGTAATGTTATAATTTTTTTTACGAAGTTAAATTTGTTATAAATTTTTTTAAGACTGCCTTTTTTATATTTGTGTAATTTTTGGAAGTTCTTCGAGTTCCTCTTTCGAGTTGGAGCCTAGGCCTGGGGGCGGTGTTGATTCAAGTCTCTGAATAACATTTTTGGTCAGCAGGCTTAACTTTCTAATTTGAAAGAAATTTGATTTCAAATTCTCTTTTTCCTTTTGATCACTGGCTATAAGACAATTTTATCACTGGCTACAAGAGATAGGGGTCCGTTTATATTTAGTCCATCCTTCTCAAAATGGCCATTGATAGAAAAGTAGGAAAAATAAGTGAATTTCGTAAATCTGAAATATTGATGGAAAATGAAATTCTTAGAATCGTTAGAAACTGAGGAAATGGAGGCGATAAATGCGTATGTTTTTTCTCAAATAACAGTACACTCTAATATGTTCCACAATTATTACTTGTTAAGCAATTGTTGTTCTTTGTATCGGAAATCAAAGAGATGATAATTACCTAACATGAGATAATAAGTAAATATTTTAAATTGCATTGTTTTATCTGTCACTCTCACAAAGTATTAAGGCAAGAAAATATCACAAAGTATTAATACAAGTATTAATACATATCACTCTCACAAAGTATTAATACAAAATAAACTGCAAGAGAAAATGTCTTAGCCGATAAATGTAGACTCAATTGACTCAAGTCCTGTTTTTATTTTTACTGTAAATGTTGTCAAATTCTCCATAAATTTTGAAAAATAGTAATAAATAATAATGTGTTGGAAAAGACAAGGAAAGTCACTAGAAAAGTGACCACCCTCTGTATATAATATTTACATAGCCTGTGGTGGATTTCACCCTCAATTCCTGCAGGTTTCTGCAGTCAGCTTTGCTTCTAGTGCATTGCTCCAGGGTAACAACTACGGACCCTTATTAAATTTGAAATGCTGAGGAAAAGTGATCACACTCTCACTCACACTCTCTTTTACCACGTACCGCGAAAGGTCATTATATAATCGTGTTTTTCATTTTCTATTCCAGAAATGGGTATGTGGCTTCATCAATAGTTTCTGTCTTAATCAACGCTGGTGCCCATGTAGATGCAGTAAACGTTTCGGGAGAAACTCCATTTGATATTGCATATACAGGTTTGTTTAATCGTTTTATTTAAATGAGTTGTTGAAATAGAAAGGAGTGTTTTAAACTAGTACGTCATTGGTTCCAGATCTTGCATCAGATATTCTGCAAAGTCAAATACCATTGAGCCTCAAGTGCTTGGCAGCAAAAGTTGTCATGGATTATGATATTGCATTTGAGAATGAAGTACCCAGAACTTTAATTGAGTTTATTGAGTTACATGGAATGAACACTAAAAGAGAAATGAAGTTCTAGAAATGAAAGGCTCATTTTTGTCACTAATGAAGACAGGTTTTCTCATTTTCTTACGACCTTAATATTTTGTCTATTTTCCACAACGAGTTCAGAAATGTTGACAGTTATTTGAGCTATTTCTAACTATTTGGCATTACTGACTATTAACTGTCTGTCTGTGTGACTATATACTGTCTGATAACTTCACTCGTTACATTATTTTATGTGTACCATTTGTGCAATTGTAGTACATTTCAAACATTTTAACTTTTTTATCAATAAAGAAAGAAATGTTCTACATTTTTGAAGTTTGAAATATTATGGGTTATGTGAATTGTGTCATCAGAGTATGTTGAACTATATTATATAACAGAAGTTTCGACCTATTGTTTATCTTCTTAATTATCAATTGTTTTTGTTTCCATCATAAAAACAGAAGAGAACAATATTAGTATTTATATACTGCAATTTACCCCGCAAACCGGTCGTTATCAATCCGCCGATTCGCATGGGTGGACCAGGCGACCTAACTTACTTCCTCGTTGCTGGAGTCGTCGGAATGCTCTGAAATATTAGAGGGGTTTGTGGCGAGAAAGGCATACCATGCGACACAGAGAAAAAATTGGAATTGAATTGAAGAAATAAGTTAAATTTAATTTATTTTATAAATGAGAGATAGACTGAAGTGATGCGTTAATGATTGGAGATTACATATGATCGCAATAGCTATTGAAAACTAATATCTACTATGTTTGCCTCTTCCGTTCAATTTCGGTGCCTCTATCATCCGTTGCGAGGGCCAGGGGTTCTGGCCCTCGGAGAAAGTCTTGGGTAATGCGGCCTGTTGGAACATAGGCGGGCAAAATTAATTCAAATTTGGCGCCGTACTTGGAAGTGAATCGATTATACCAATTCTTTGGCGCTCATTAAGAGCAAATGATATATATTTCAAACGTCTCGCGTTGGATTTCGTATATTTTTTTCTGGAAAAGCCGCGGGCGGGCTTCCACAGACAAAGGCAATATAAAGATTTTCGTATAAATCTCTCTGAAACGACTGAACGGCTTTGAAATTTTGAACTGCTTTCTAAGAAGGGCGTCAGAACACCCCACGGGACGGACACCAAGAACGGACAAAAAGATAATAATGCATATTATCGCTATCTCGCGGAATCCTTGCCACCTTCTGCTTGAGACGCGACGCGATAGCTTTGTTTGAAGATGAAGAGACCAAGTTGTTGTGTGCCAACGAGCCGCGCTCGTGTAAAGAGCAAAGGAATTGAAAGTTAGGAATATAAAGTTGGTAGTGCGTCTAGTTCACAGTATTGCAGACTCCCTGAATAGCGTTTTGGCGCGCAGCCTCTGCATATCATTTATCGCGCTCGAATTACGACAGAAAACGATTTTCTTTTCCCCCAAGCAAGGTAATACTGATAGCTTCAATACTCAATCATTCTTATGCTAAGGTAAACTAATAGTTTTTAAATATTTGGCTTTCAGAATTTTCCCTTGTGTCGAGGGAGTAATAAGGCGACAGGAGTCTTGTTTTCAACACGAAATATCTTCAGATGCTTTTTCAAAAACTCAATCTCTCTTGCAGCCTCAACACGACCCTTCCTGCTTGCAATTTCCCCCTCGAGCGGCGACGCGGTCAGGACACAGAGAGCTTACGTAGCCGCTACCCAACCTTAGTGACCGCTGGCATCATGATTCACACGAAAATAGTAATGAAGGTCCATGATCCTTATGACAATTTAAGGCGCGAATACATTCTCTCGCATGCTATCTTGAATCTGGTAGGGGCTCCTAATTGCACGTACTAATGGTGCTCTCGCTGTCTTCACTGTCCTGCATTCCCCGCAGGGGGAATCACGATTGCGTAGGTTGTCGTGATTTCTGGTGGAGTGTCGTAGACGACCACTCGGACCTTGAGTCTCGCGGTGTCGCTCACATCTCTAGCTTGAAGGTGCCGGCAGTGAGAAAGCGATACCAAGCTCCTGGTAGCCGGGCCTGTCCGGTTACCCACCAGTTGATCCTATGGCTCATCGACCTCTGGGCAGGATTGGGTGAAGGATGCTTTTCGGAGTACTCTGAATCCTACATATTAAGTTTTCGGCGGAAAAACTGATATCACCCGTCAGGATGCCCAGGTTTCGGCGATACCCACGTCGCTAGCCTAAAGATGTAGGCGTAGGGAGACGGGATGGATGTTCCGAGCCGTCCGAACATTGGTTTGGGTGGCCCCCAGTTGGGCTCGCGGATTCGTCGTAACAGTGCCCCGATACTCTGGGCAAAGAGGACGGAACTTGTTCCCCGCGCACGTGAGTAGCGCATTGTTTGGGCTCCGGTACTAGGCTGGATAGCTAGGAGCTCTGAGCTGGATGGGGGATTCTACCCATACATTGTATGGGGAGGTTGCCGTGAGGGCAAACTGGCTTGCCGCTGGATCCGGATGTCAGCCTGACGGTGTACTTGTGCGTCGGCTGGGGTGAGGATAAAGACATCTTGTGGCTGTACTTAAGAAAATTTTAGTCGCTTTTTTGTTCCAGGACTAAACTCGTTATATGAAACTCGATGAGTCATTACCATACATTTTTCTGAATGCCTTGCCTAAATTTTCCACTTCTCAACTTAATTTAGTTTTGTTCCAAAACCCCGTTATTGTTTCAATTGTGGCCAGTTAAGAATTGCATCATTATGGCAATGGTCAGATACTCTGTAATGGCCACGTGATATTCTAACTTCGTGAATATGTTTGATACTCACGTTCAAAAATGTACCAGATCATGTTACATTATTGCGATGCGGCTTAATATCGTTTTCAATTTATTCTGTAACAGGGTGTCTCTTTTTTGGAAACCGCGAAAAGTTGGGGAACTTCATCGATTTGGAAAATTCAGGAAGATATCAATGTTATAGTTTTCCCTTTGCTCCGTCGCAAGGTCTCTTTGTTCTATGACGTTGCGAAGCGAAAAAATGCTATTCTGCACTCGCACTGAATACATCTTGTAGAAACAAAAACGCATACTGTTTAATACTAGGCTCTGACCCATCCGGGAAATATGTTTACACAGTCATCCTTCATTGAGAAGTGTTATGAGATTACGCTGAAGAAGGTTAATTGAATTCGTTTCACGTCTCAGGGATCCAGGAAAGTAAATTATGGTTCGATGTTTATATTTTTTGTTATATTCTTTGGTTTCTCACTCATCACGGTACCACGCACCTGCTGCCTCTTGGATTACAAAAGGGACGAGCGGCATCCGCCGGATCTTTACGGCCACACTCCCCGGTCGCCCCCAGCGACTGCCCCGACCTCGTGGGCCCGCGCGCCGCTCAGCAACCAACCTTCTCCCGGCGCGCCACTCACGTGCTAAGCCAGCGCGACTTCCTCCTATTCACGGCAACTGTCCCACTATCTTTCAATGCACGTAGGATGCTCTTTCTCCACTTGCTTGTTTCCTTTTGTAATATTCGAGAGATGTTCGGGATGCAAGTGCGTGTAGTGTACCATCATAATCAGTTTTATTGAGAAATAAAGTGGAGTCTCATCTAGAATCACATTATGCGAACAGACATTTCATTTGACATTGGCCAATAAGCACATCTGATTCTGCAAAGCAGCCCTGTCAATCCAACCCCAACTTTGGGGGTTTCTTCTACCGGGGGCAATCCCACTCCAAACTTCAAAAGAGCTGCTGTCGGAGATCGGCTAAGCAGGTAAGTTGGTGGACGATGTCAATGACTGCAAATATATGGCATAGGGGCATATCCTGGCAGTGTTTTGATTGATTGTTAGTATTTCCGGGAGCGTCAACTGCTAAGGTCATTAGTCCCGCAATTGTAGTACATGCTTTTTTTCTCGGGAGGTAACGGAGATCTTCCCTCGCTGGATGACGAGATCCGGCGCCGATGTACCACCGGCTAGCGAGACTTTCCCCACCAGCGGGACGCCGCCCCAGCCGGGACAAACTCTAAGCTCCCGACCAATCTCCTACCATGTGGGGTATTGTAGTGCACGTTAGTATGTATCTAAATAAGGAGTAGGATCGGACAAGGAGTAGGAAGGAAAGATCGTGCGCGGTCCGTGGCCTGTTTGTTACGGTACTACTCCGGCATTCACCTGATATTAATCGGAGAAACCACGGAAAACTATCGATCAGAGCAGCCGGGCGCTGAATTCTCCTCCAAACAGCGACTGAATTCGACGTAGTATCGAAAATCCTACACTGTGGCATTTGTCACTAGGGAGATCAATTTTTGGCTTCAACAACGAAAACTGAAATTTACCGCGATATTTAGTCAAGATATAACCTAACCGCCATACGTTTTGAATCAGGTGACCAGGGTTTTTAGTGACTGCAATTTTCAAAAATAAAGCAGCTTTGATATTTCTGGTAATCCCTAGCGGATGTGTGCACAATTATATTGAAAAAGTGTAAATCGAGAAGTGCAATTTGGCGTATTCTTGGAAGTCTGACAGTATCTACGCGTGCAATTACATTCGCGAAATCGTAGAATTCGTGGGTATTAAATTCTATCTTCCTTCAGACGCAATTTTAATGTAACTAATGAGAATCCGACAATACACTGACTTTCGAAAATGTCTGCGAGGTGGTGTTTAAAAAGTTTTAAACTCTTAGGTTCTAGAGTCATATTCGGTAACGAAATGTGGGAATAATGGTGAATGCAAGTTCTAACAATTCAAGCCATAAACTACGAGGCCTGTAATAAGGGGACTTAACTCCGGTAGAGCGTGTAGTATGCATGATGCAAGAAATGGGTGAGTTGGTCCGGCGAACCGAACAGCACCGGAAACGTCAGGAATCACGTAACCACAACACGGGCACTTCATTCGAAAAGTCGAGACACTGGTAGCATTTAAAATGCCCGCTAATATTGTGACGCAAACTGGTGCCTGAAGCTCATTGGATGAAGCCGGATAAGTTGAGCTGTGGCTAAGCTTAAGCTGAGCATGGGTATGTGTATAAATAGCTTCGGCAGCCAATCGGACTCACAGCTTTGGCGACTTCGCGCGGTCAATGCGAGAACCTTTAAAGCCTTTTTCGACCAATATGTCAAATCAACGCCATCTACTTGTAGTTAAATACCCTAAAGTGTAGATGGTGTTAGTAAAGTCACGCGTGTTGTTATTGGTCGAAACAAGACAAGTTCCTTCATTCACCGCGAGATGTCGCTGAATCTAAACGAGCCCTACTAGCTGCCGTTATTCGTGCAAACACCTCCTATGTCTCCAACACCGGATTCTAGTCTCATTCTAGCAGACGTGCCATTAACGTATGGACAAAGGAATAGTATTTCCTTATAACGGTAGGGTCAAATACAATCGTTTGTCGTACAAAAATGTTAGTATACATCAGACGTGGGTTTTCGGGTCCCTCGGGCCGAGAACAAAAGACGGGAGAATATTAAAACGGCTGCCGCGTAGCACCAAGAATGCGCAGTGCCTCACTGCATATACTGTTCGTGGAAGCTTAGCCGGCGGGTGGTCCGGAGCCTGCCGCGCAGATAGTGTAGAGTGTTGGCCGCGAGCGCCCCGGGTGGCTCCAAAGCCACCTGCAGCCACCGGGGGCGTTCGGGAAGTCCAGAAGGATCTCTGGCGGGATTGCCCTGCTGAAGCACAGACCGATTGGCTAGTGACGCTGAAGCTTTCTCACGCGTAGGTTAAGTGGCGCTCGCGAGGCGGCGCGGCCTGTGGCGCCGGGGGGCGGAAGGCAGGGCGGCGGCCCCCGCGCCACGGCGACGCGCGAGCAGGCGACTTCGACCACCCTTTTCCTTTCTTAGACTAAACAGTATTGTAATGCTGCGGCAAAATCTGCTTTTTACCGCCCTTTTACTTTCTCTACTCAAGTTTTATAAGTTGAAGAAATAGTACATACTAAAAAGTATTGTAATGCTGCGGCAAAAATCTGCTTTTTACCGCCCTTTTACTTTCTCTCTCAAGTTTTATAAGTTGAAGAAATAGTACATACTAAAAAGTATTGTAATGCTGCGGCAAAAATCTGCTTTTTACCGCCCTTTTACTTTCTCTCTCAGTTTTATAAGTTGAAGAAATAGTACATACTAAAAAGTATTGTAATGCTGCGGCAAAAATCTGCTTTTTACCGCCCTTTTACTTTCTCTCTCAAGTTTTATAAGTTGAAGAAATAGTACATACTAAAAAGTATTGTAATGCTGCGGCAAAAATCTGCTTTTTACCGCCCTTTTACTTTCTCTAACTCAACTTTTATAAGTTGACGAAGTAGTACATACTAAAAAGTATTGTAATGCTGGAGCAAAAATCTGATTTTTACTGCCCTTTTACTTTCTCATCGCAACTTGGATGTTGAAATAGTACATACTAAAAAGTATTGTAATGCTGCGGCAAAAATCTGCGATATTTTGTCAGACAACTCGTATTGTGGACCCTTTATATCGACAAAATGGATAAATATTTTTCCTGTATGTACGAGCAAATTACATTATCAAACCCGTTATGAAGTCAGAATCAGCCTTTTGTGGGTCTTTCATATCGGAATATCGATTAACATATTGACGAATCGCCAAGGACCCTGGCGCATATCTCACAATCGTTGAAATCTTTGCCAATTACCAATTATTTTCTTAAAAATGACCTTTTTTTCTCTTCACACATAGTAAACACCGCCAACAAAATTGACGTGTGTCCCATTTTCGCGAAATCTCAAATTATAAATGTGTACTGACCTTTTTGAAATTTTAATCTATTTAGAATTGATCTGATTTAAGAAAAAACTCTCATCGTAAATATTGTATTTTGGCAATGTAAATTATTTGCAATTTAAAAAAATATAGTTCGTTTAAAATGGGACCAACACTACTTTTTTACCTATACAAGGAATAAAATAACGATAAATTGGGCCGGATTTTTGGAAAATCATTGTTTACAAGTGACCTACATTTTATTATATTTCTTGCAAAATTATACGACTAATTCTCAAATTTTTGAAAGAATTGTACATTACTCTATGCACCTATGAAATGCAGATACTGGTATGGTGGACACTGTTAAAGCGGCTACGGAAGGAGAGAGCTGCTGATAATTCTCTTTTCTACCGTAATCTAGAACTGAGCAAATTAATGTTCTATTTACCCACAATAGAGAGATGCAGTCCAGATGCCGCTCTGCATACGTAGGAAATTAAGTGGACACATAGGCTTCGTAGATGACGGGCGTGGGAACGCTACCTAAGTGTTTTGTCAAACGCCAGTCGGAGGAACCTGGCGACCTCCGCGAATGCAAACTGCTGACCTGCAAGGTAAAGATCTGGATTACTATGAATGTGGAAGATCTGCACTGGTTTGTCCTGAAGACGTGCACAATAGTGGATTTTGTAGTAGATAAACTGAAGTCAGTGAAGCGCCATGGTTTTATTTAGTCAGTCAGTCAATGAAGCGTCTGGTTCTAGTCATGAAACAAATTTGAAGAAAAAAGTTTGAGCAGTTTTTGAGATTGATTTTATAATTTCCATTAACTTAAATAATTATAAGTTACGGAAAAACTACTCATTTTTCCAAATAAATTGTATATGACCTCTTTTATAAATTAAGGTTTTAAAACAGATTTTATTTAAGACAAAAATCTCTAACTTCAAAATTCTACTTTTGGAATGTTCATATTTTGCAATTTTCGAAAATACAGAGCTCCCCGATAACAGGACCAGCACCAATTTTCCACATTCATTTGATAGTAAGGGGAAGAAAAAAGGAACCGTTTCTTAGAAGACCTTTAAAAATTCCTTAAATTTCAAGCAACATTACGCGTTAACTACTCATATTTTCGAAACATTGAACTTGACCTTATTTGTAGAACTGTCTGTAAAGAACTGATTTCATTAAGGAAAAAACCTCCATCTTCAATATTGTTGTAGGAAGACGCCGAAAAAAATTGATCTTTAGTCATTTTTCGAAAAATCATGGTTTTCAACGACAATGCAAGACCTGCGCCATTTGTTAACAGTTTTCTACGTTATTCAAGGAAAATAGGTTAATAAGATGATTTGGAAACATATTTGAGGAAATTTTGGAAAAGATTTTGAGCATTAATATAAAGTCCCCTCCCCCCCCAAAAAACAGAAAATGTTCATTTCAAACACGCAGGGCCTCGAGGTCTCGTTGTTGTTATTGTTATTGTTGTTATCGTCGTTATCGTCGTTATCGTCGTTATCGTCGTTATCGTCGTTATCGTCGTTATCGTCGTTATCGTCGTTATCGTCGTTATCGTCGTTATCGTCGTTATCGTCGTTATCGTCGTTATCGTCGTTATCGTCGTTATCGTTGTTATCGTTGTTATCGTCGTTATCGTCGTTATCGTCGTTATCGTCGTTATCGTCGTTATCGTCGTTATCGTCGTTATCGTCGTTATCGTCGTTATCGTCGTTATCGTCGTTATCGTCGTTATCGTCGTTATCGTCGTTATCGTCGTTATCGTGGTTTTCGTTTTCGTTGTTATCGTTGTTATCGTTGTTATCGTTGTTATCGTTGTTATCGTTGTTATCGTTGTTATCGTTGTTATCGTTGTTATTGTTGTTATTGTTGTTATTGTTGTTATTGTTGTTATTGTTGTTATTGTTGTTATTGTTGTTATTGTTGTTATTGTTGTTATTGTTCTTATTCTTATTATTCTTGTTATTCTTGTTATTCTTGTTATTCTTGTTATTGTTGTTATTGTTGTTATTGTTGTTATTGTTCTTATTGTTCTTATTGTTCTTATTGTTCTTATTGTTCTTATTGTTCTTATTGTTCTTATTGTTCTTATTGTTCTTATTATTATTATGGTTCTTTCAGTTCAATGAAGGAATATCAATTTTGAAGAAACTATTTTGACGGATATAGACGCTAGAGTTAACTGCAGACGCGCAGAGCGGACACGTTTTGCCGTCGATGGCTTTTCGATATCAGAGACCCACAAAACATGGATTCGTGTTAGAGGAAGAAATTTACGATAGTATACAGGAACAAGGTTTATCCACTTTTTTGTTACCACAGACCTTCAATAAGCGTTTTCCGTCGAAAATTCGCTGTTCTTCGGCGTCCTATTACAAAACTTAATTTTCAAAGGCCAGCCGGGGAAATAACATTTCAATCCATCTTTATATATATATATATATATATATATATATATATATATATATATATATGTGTGTGTGTGTGTGTGTGTGTGTGTGTTTGTGTGTGTGTGTGTGTGTGTGTGTGTGTGTGTGTGTGGCGCGCGATGAAAATTTGGGACCGTGATCACTTTCCTTGTCCCAGTGCGCGTTAGCTGGGGGAGCGCTGCGTAACCTTGCGTGGCGGACTGTTACATTCAAAATATCCGTTAAACACGGTGCAAAAAAATAAATTTCTCAAAAAATGCTTATCTAACATATACGTACGTAACATAACAATACGTATATAACATGTAGACTAAATATGAATAATTTCATTTGAAAAACACAAACACAATTACGTCAATATTTCGTAAAATAGAAGTGATAAAGTAGAAACGAATACATGTATCAATTAGCCCGATTCCCTTATGCTCGTCCGTGAAAACTGTACTGAAATTACATCAACCGTTCAAAAGCTGCAGGAGGCGATAAAGTTACTTGAGTGACGCTATACATTATTTACATGGTGGGAATCCGTTCGTAAGTGACGAAATCGCCAACATCGCATCTCTTTCCATTGCACAGCCAGAGTGGGGCAATTAGTCGCCAATAGTTACACTAAACCTATCATTTAGCTACATCGACATTAGCCACTGTCTGGAGGAGTAATCTAGCGGCCGGTTGCTCTTATGTGTAGTTTTCTCCTATCAATTCCTAGCAAATCCCGAAGTAGTAGCCTGACTAGCGGGGAACGTCCAAACGTGTCCTGTCTTTCTCGTCTTTGTCCCGCGCTCTAACCTCACATCCACCCTCACACATGCCAGGAGTCCAGGAGTGGACTTACAGCCACCCCGGTTGGCTTCCTTCCCTTTGACATAGGTCTGGAGGGTGGACAGACGGCATACCGACGTGTAAGCTGGTGCCGGATCTCACGTTCTTCCTGGGAGAAACTTGCGAATCCTCTTGGTATGACGTAAGCGACTGTTTACCGGAGGGACGCGCTCGGAAACTGAATATAGTCAATAAACGTCTTCTCACTCGAAGACACTTGCTCGGAGACTGTTGGTGTCCGCAGTGGCGTGGCCGTCCTCTGAATCAGTTGCAAATGCGGACTTGGTGCAGGTGGCGCCATGAGAGCCGGAGTCTCTGAACTAAACGCAAGGTCATAGCCCCAGTTGGGTCGAGTCCAAGGCATCTGGGAAAGAGAAAGATGAAGAGGACGAAATCTGGAGACAGCACCTTATTTGACCACATTGTTCGCTCAGTCGAGCACCGTCGGCAGGTCGGGAGCAGATATGGCACGGCTCACAGCGATGGCTGCGACAGTTTGACTCCTCAGAAATTCCTCCTCTCACCTCAGATGCGTTTGAGAGGGAAGACCTCTCAACTCGCATCCAAAGTCGTTATAATTTTTATTCATTCCTTCTCGGTCAGTTTTGTAGGGTCACATATGTAGTACCAGACGAAACGTAGTTGTGATATAAGTCTGTGGCGAATAGGTGTGTGGCTGTCCACCTCGGAATTTCCATATTCACAAATGTGAAATTGTATAAATATCTGTTGACAATTCGTGGAGCGTAGAAGCAACTGTTCCCCAACCTCTTGGCTTTTACACTCGCATGCAATTTATATGTATCGCGCAGAGCTCTGTGCACATGTCACATTTTACGTTTCTTCTATTGATGAGCAATTGAAAAGATATGTGCAATAACTAATCGGTTCCAACAGCGTTAAAGAAAGACAATGAGAACCATATGCACAATAAATGAAGCTCTTTGTAGTTATGGTGGTCTTATGACGATGTTTCTTGGCAGAAACTACATCATTGTAAAAACACTTTTCTGATTTATTTACTGCTAAATTTCCAAAAGTAAATTCAATTACAATAACCTTAACTTATTGCTTTCACGTCCTGTAGTTTTATTTATTTATTTATTTATTTATTTATTTATTTATTTATTTATTTATTTATTTATTTATTTATTTATTTATTTATTTATTTATTTATTTATTTATTTATTTATTTATTTATTTATTTATTTATTTATTTATTTATTTATTTATTTATTTATTTATTTATTTATTTATTTATTTATTTATTTATTTATTTATTTATTTATTTATTTATTTATTTATTTATTTATTTATTTATTTATTTATTTATTTATATATTTATTTACGTCAAAAACATTAAAATGCGTATGACGTGCTATGGGAAAAGTGAATTGTGTGCACATTTTCAAAATTCTGTGATCCCTACACTAAGTCATATACTACTTAAATTTTGAATTTTGAAAGGGAGAAAAAAAAACAAAAATAACTCCCATGTAGTAAAATCTATTTTCAAGGATATATAAGCAATAAATTTTGAATTTTGAAAGGGAGAAAAAAACAAAAAATCTTCAATGTAATAAAATCTATTTTCAAGGATAAATAAGCAATAAATTTTGACTCTTATTACTGCCTGCCGCGACAACATGGAAACGATAATTTGAATAATTGTATTTCCCACTGAATTCTAGAAGACGTGCACAGAAAATCGTCCAGAAGCAAAACAAGGGGCCATCTCAGCATTTGCTCAATGGATCAGGGAAACTGGACGAAAAAACCTGATCGAGATGGGGTCATTGACCCGGAAGCTGTAGTACAATAGTTGTTACAGGTTGTTTATAATGTACATGTAAAAATGTACATGTATTGTATGTGAATTTTTTGTAATGAGCTGTTGATACTGTCACCTGATGAATATGATTTCTACGTCGAGTGTTATAGTAATAGACTTCGGCATTTTCTGAAAATATATTCCCGCCCTTGAGCAAGTCATTTTTGACAAAAACCACTGATTCGTAAATAAAAAGACACAGTAATGGTAGAATTCCTAGATTAATGAAGAGAGGCTTACATGAATCACGTGGGTGGGATTTCGTTATTATTCGTACAATTCGTTTTGTAATCTAAAAGTCTGGGAGCTATAAGATGTATTTCCCCAGAATATTATGCCATATCTCAGGCGGGAATGAACATTCGCGAAGTATACACAACGAGCAGTATGAAGGCTGACTGAATTTGCAAGAATTCTGAACGCGTAGCATAATGAACTTAATTTTGTGTTCAATTCATTTAAATGGACGTTCCATTTAAGGTTTGACTGAATTGAGAGACCTAAAAATTTTGTTGCCTTAACATCAGTCAATGGTACTGTTCATTTTCAATGGAGTACAGAATTGTTTATTTGAAATGGAAAACTGCATTAAAACCGTTTTCTTTTCGTTTACTATTAATTTGGTATTTCGGAACCAATTTGAAACATCTGATATTGTACTATTGACGGTTTCTTTATTGCAAAGGATGTTCGTATCATCCGCAAAGAGAACCGTTCTTCCGTTTCGAATCGTCGTAGTGGCCAATGTTGTTTGTCAATCAAGTGTCAGTCAAGTGGTCAATCAAGTTTGTAGTGGTCAATTGGATTACATGCACAAGCATTTAACCTACTCTCTCTTTAACTATTTTTTCTCCACATTTGAAAAAGATGTTACAGTCTCTGAGAACATAATCAAATGTTACTTTATGTAGTAAACAGTATCTCATCTACTCTGATATTGATTGATTATTATTAACTGGCAATAGAATATTTTACTTTCTTGCATTTTCAACTACAATGTGACCAACATTACTTTCATCCACAAGTTTTTCTGACAATTGTACATTTTTATAAGTTAATTTCCTCTATTCGTCTTCTCAGGCTAACCATGACTGCGAGGGTTTGGAGACCACAACCCTAACGACATTATTTATGAAAATTTATGATTTTAATTCTTCTGGTATTTTGTAGCTTTTGCTTTGTGGTTCACTTGTCAGCATCAAGGGTCGATGAAACTCACGTTTCGTGTAGTATTTATCGCCGGTCTAAAATATGTTTGAGTAAATGATTTAGGTTACTTAATTGTAAAATTCAATGACGTATAAAACAGTAATAATTGTTGTGAATGGGTTCTAATAATGTTTGCGAATAATCCATTTTTTAACATCAAACAATTTGTAATACAAGTATTATTGCAATGGCCTCACGCCAAAATAATATATATTTTCTTTTATTTCTTCTCCTGACTTTTCAAGTTTAGTCACGTTTACTTGTTCCATATTCACGATCTCCTCCTCTATCTTCCATCGTAGCTTCAACCGGAAAGTCGAAATGATTTTGGTATTGTATATGGTGATTTTTAATTTAACAGATCATAAATTTAGTTAATGGATATCTAAATAGAATGTGTTCCATACACTGGAAAAAAGTATACCATAAATCGCGTAAAGGTTTCAATAGTTACACAAAACCTTCGTATGCGAAACGGAGACCTTGTTGCTTTACTCCTTTTCCTGGTTACAACAGCATCTAAGATAAAAGTCAACCTTGATTAACCAACCGGTCTGTGACTTCTGAGAGGGTGATGTTGCTTCATAAACGGACCTGTCGGCCTCATCAAGTCTAATGTTGCAGAGCAGTAGCTGGCAACTGTCTAATGTTGCAGAGCGGTATCCAGGTACCTTGTCAGATAATTTAAATATTGAAAATATATATCTAAAAATATTCAAATTCTGTTAAACAAATGTGATTATAAATCACATTATTTCAATTACATAATATAAGCATGATATGATATTTATGACTTTATCAAGCAAAGAAAACAAATCTTTCATTCTCGCTCAAACCGGAAACGAAGTTTGAGACAAACTTTAATAATTATATTATTTTCCCTCTGCGTTGTTACACATATTAATATAAATGTCGAAAGACCTCCTTGTTGGGCTCCGTGGTGGGTGGGGACCACGAGGATGAATCTGATATCCTCTTCATGGATAAAAATCCTACCCCCCGCCCTCTTCCATAAGGAAGAGGAGATTTGTTGGTGAAACAGTAAATCTTGAGAGTGTTTTTTTCAAATGAATCAGACAGACCCACTAAGCCCCGCTTTCTCGTCATGTCATGTAAAAGAGAAAATGAAACTATGAAGTGTCGCCCAATCAAACTTGCCAGGGAAATCGAAACGTTTGGCAAATTTCAGTCGGTGGTTCGTCAATGAAACTGCACAATCCTTTTCGAATGTCGCTCTGACGAACAGATCAGCAAAATCACTGACCTAAAAGAAATAGCCGGCCTCCAGGTGCATGTGTCCGCCCACCCGACCTCTCCAAGGGTGTGGTAAATTACGAAGACTTCTCTACCGAATCGGAAGAAAATTTGAGAGCTTTCTTCGAACCATATGGTGTGTCCGAGATTTACAGGATTCGGCTTCGATACTCGATACTCGATACCGTCCTACTTTTAAGACTCAACAACAAAAATGGTTGAATCAGAATTGCAAGGATATATTTCGTTCTTCATACATACATGGATTTACTACTTTAATACTTAAAACTATTGAGGTGAGCATACATTTTTAAATTTTTAAAGATTCTTATTATGGAAAACTAACATTCTAACTTTTTCTGGGTCCATTCTATTCCTTTTTTGTCACATATCAATCCAGCTGTACTGAAAAGTCTCTCCAAAAACACTGTAGCTGGAGGAATGCACAACAATCGAACAGCACTTTTTCATAAATTGGGGAGAGTCACTTTGTTTTTCCAGTAAGCTAGTGCATTTGCATCAGGAGGAAGCAAGTCCTCGCTTAAATACACGTTTAATTCATCCTCTTGAGTTGGAGTTCCGTGTACACAGCATGATGTTTCGTGGTCCCTCTTTAAAATATTCCTATAAAGAGACCACATGACATGCATTTTCGGGGATTCAGTAGTTGAGGATGCCTATAAAATCAATTAAATGTATTACAATTTTGAACAATAAATGCATGTTTTTAATTTGAAAGTAATCTTGCAGATACTGAAAAGTATCTTGCAGATACTGAGTTATTCGGAATTATACAGAGTGACTTTAATTTTTTTAAACTATTGAAATATTGGAGAATTGAAATCATGATAAAAATAGGGTATTTTAAAATTAAAATTAGCAATCAGAAACTCTTACCTCTTCTTTTGAAACCACTGGATCTGCTTCCTGACTTACAAGATCCAATAATCTTTTTCGGGCAGTCTCGAACGCAGCACTCACGCGGAATACTCGACCTTTCAGAGTAGGATCCAACAGTGTAGCAATGGAACATATTTCATTTAGTTCTATATCTTTGAATCTTGCTTTTAAAGATTCCAACATAGTCTTTCTCGCAGCAGTAAGTCCTGAATCAATTTCATTTGGCTTTTCTAGTTCACAAATTATACTATTTACAATAGGAATAAGTTCAGATGCTAACACATTAGGCGAACTGACCGTTAGTGTTGCTTGGACAAAAATGTTTAGTGTTTTAATGAGTTGATCAATAAGTT
This sequence comes from Teleogryllus oceanicus, assembly GCA_964035755.1. Taxonomy (NCBI): domain Eukaryota; kingdom Metazoa; phylum Arthropoda; class Insecta; order Orthoptera; family Gryllidae; genus Teleogryllus; species Teleogryllus oceanicus. The sequence continues at coordinate 342,818,521 of CAXIVR010000001.1, read as the reverse complement.
CCCACTGCTCAGTTGAGAGATGAACGAGCAATTTTAAGTCGGCAGAAGTATAAACAATAGTCCTCTGGTCCTGAAGTCTTTGGAGCATGTGGAGAGTTGAGTTCCATCACGTCGGCTCGTCTTGAATTAAACGATATGGAGGTACAGAAAGATGTTTCTGCGCCGCTTTCAGCACTTTGCTGGATTTAGAGGAATGTTTGAAACTCCCCACAAGTTTTCGGCACAAAGCAGTAATTTTCTGAATTTTAGTATTGCTCAACAGTCCCTCTTTCACGATGAGTTGCAAAGTATGAGCTAAACATGAAATATGCGGAAAATGTCCTTCGATCATTGTTCTTACTACATTACGAGCATTGTTGTGAATTACGGCAACTAACTTATCTTGCAGACTCCATAATTTCAAAATTTGCAATATCTGCTCCTGTGTGACTGATTTCTTCAAAAGATATTACTTCGATTCAGATGTGATGAGGTTGAAAATCTTTGTCTATGAAATGCACTGTAATACTCATATAATCATCACAGGCTGCTGAAGTCCATAAATCAGTGGTGATTGCAACCCTCTCGGCTTCCTGGATTTGATCTCTGACCTTGTTCTCCACTTCTTCGAATAACTGGGGGAAATTGTGATTCGCCAAATATTTTCTTGTGGGCATTATTGCGTTGGCACGGTTGTCTCCTGGTTTAAATTTGATTTTTGTGTCCAAAAAATCAACGAGTGTTAGTTGATTTGTGTTAAAACTTGAGGATCTTGAAAGGACTGGCCATGGGTCATCAACTTCTACCACTTCACTCGTACGATCAGCGACGTTTCCAACTTCCCGTGCAGCATTAGTTGGCTTGGCCCTCTTGTGTTCGCTGGAGCTGAATGCTACCCGGTGAATCGATGTAACATGTTTTTTTAAATTACTAGTATTGTGTGATTTTCCACCAAGCGAAAATGTTTTTTTACATATTCTAGAAATAGCACGATTGTCATCTTTCGAGTCCACTTCAAAATAATTCCACACTCCACTCATTTTGTATATGGAATGCACTAACCTAGTCGTCTTCCATCACTTTAAAAGGCAGAACTGAACTGAACTCACGAGCTCCGTCAGATGCGTCCACGGTGGGCTGAGGTAGGGGAGTATCCCCGAAAGAAATGCAATCATCGAGCACATTGCTTATCGTGCCTGTCGCTACTAGATTGTCTGGGAGCCTACAAGCAAGAATTTCCCAATGCTAAATTGTTCGCGTATTGCGGACTATCTCAAGAAATGACAGGCGCTAGGCGATAAACAACGGGACACGGCGCCCGGACGCTGCAACGTTGGATAATTTCAACGACTGTAAGTGAATCCAAACAGACGGACACTTCTTGTTGTTGAAAGAAGAAATATAGGAGAGAGAAGAATGTTAAGAAATTATTTTGTAAAATCAGAAGAGATGGGGATTGGCATAAAAATTGAAAGTATCGAGTAATTTTCCAAAAGTATCCATCGCTATCGATACCACCTGAGTATCGAGGGTATCGAGGTATCGAAAGTATTGAGGACCCATCTCTAATTATAATACATTACAATTATGCAATATTGCATTGCAAAGTATTGGGAATGGTGTCGTTCTAGGTACTACAGCATCTATCACAACAGCTGCATTTTTGGATGCTGGATTAATTACTCAAGGAGACAGGACACACTTGTGATTAATAACAATGAAGTAAAAAGGGCACAAGAAAAGTCATAAAATCACTTGATGAATTTCATTAAGAAATATTGAATGTATCTTGTTTGTGTAGCAAAGACTCCACTAAAATTCTATTACAAGCAGATAACTCAAGTCATCAATGTCCAAGTATTGTGAAAGAATAGCATTACACTATATGTAGTGAGCCAGGTGGAAGGTATCTTTTTTTTTTAATTTGTACCGTCAACAACTTGACGCAACGCGTCTCCAAGGTCCTTAAGTGGCGTTGAGCGCTTTGCGCTTGGGGAGTAATCCTCCATTAATTTGCGCTATTGGGGAGTAATCCTCCATTACTAACGTCATATCACGTAAAGTCGGAGTCACTTGTCAAGAGGACCGCCAGGTGGCATCTGCGCGTAGGCCCCTCCTGCGTCACTACCCAGCGGCCAGAATTGGGAAGGAATAAGGATAGGGGTTTAGGGCACTTCACAGGGGTTGGACTAGCCCTTGTGAAGCAGAAATAAAAGAGGTCATCTTCGTCAACATATTAGCTTTATTAAGATAGCCGGCTTTCGACGGCTTTGCCGTCATCGTCAGTCTACAAGATTCAGAAAGATACAACAAATTATAAATAAATACACAATAAGATAGAAAATTAAATTAAAATTAATGGATACATCTAAAGTATTTAGTTACAGATAGCAGATAAAATTTCAAAAAAGGGGGAAATGCAACGGGAGGATTAGTAGCAGTTCAAATTAAACAAAAAATCAATACAGAAAGACACATTGTGATTGCAAAAGTTAAGGAACATATAGCAGATAAAATTGCAAAAATGAATTGCGACGGGGGGATTGTACTTTATTTATACTTATATTTTATTGTACCAAGCAGTGTTAGCCTTTTCAAAACTCCTCGGCCAACCTTCCTTAACACACTCCCTAACCACCCGCAACTCTTTATCTTGGTCAGTAGCTGTCGCAATCGTTGCCGCTGTGATAGGGAAATCTTGTAACACTTCCAAGTCTTCTAAATCCACTTGCTGGCAGGCTTCTTCTGATTCATCAAACTCAGTCAGAAACAGAGCCCATCTTAGAAGATTTTTTGCCATACTCTCCGGCAACTTTTTTCCCATCTGGAACAACTGCACTAACGGCTTATGGTCCGTAATAATGTGAAACTTCGAGCCATAAATGTACTCATTAAATTTCTTAACTCCAAAAATTACGGCTAAAGCCTCCTTCTCTATCTGTGAGTAATTCTTCTGATGCTTGTTTAAAGATTTGGGCGCGAAAGCAATGGGGCGCTCTACACCTGCTTCATCTTTTTGCGACAATACTGCCCCCACTCCATAATCTGACGCGTCAGTCGCGATCGTAGTCACCCTACCAGGGATGAAGTGGTTGAGCTGTGTCGCTTTGACGATCGCTTTCTTTAACTTACTAAGTGCCACTTCGCACTCTGGCGACCCACGATCAAAGGGGCTGCAATTGAAGAAAAAATTTAATAAACTTGTTGTAATAGTTGATTTTTCCTACCAAGGCTTGAAGCTCCTTCTCATTCTTGAGTGCCGGAAGGTTTTTAATGGCTTCCACGTGGTGCTGCGTTGGCATAATACCGGATTCTGTTACTTCATGGCATAGGAATGTTACTTGCTGTTTGAAGAATTCACACTTTTTAAAATTTACTCTGAAACCCCACTCGGACAAAAGCTCTAACCAATCTTTTAAGTTTTTTATAAGCTTTTCACTGCTTTTGCCCGTTACAATAATATAGTCCAGGTAGTTAATGCACCCCTTCACCAATGACGTAATCTGTTCCAGAACCCTCTGGAAGATAGCAGCTGCTGAAGCAATTCCGAAAGGCAACCTATTATATCTAAATAGCCCCAAAGGAGTGTTAACCACTAATACTTTTTTTGCTTCCTCGTCGAGGGGAACTTGCAAGTATGCATCTTTTAAGTCTATTTTCGTGAATTGCTGCCCGCCTGCCAATTTGAAAAATAAGTCTTCCGGCTTGGGAATCGGATACTGTTCAATTTCTAGTTGCTCGTTCAGCGTGCTTTTAAAGTCGCCACATAGACGCACATCCCCACTGCTCTTTGACACCACCACTAAAGGCGTAGCCCAACTGCTTCTTGTCACTTTTGTAATTATTTCTTGCTCCTCTAAACTCTTTCGCGCCTAAGCACGGCACTAAGGCTCTTTCGTGCCTTAAAACATCTAGGCTTGAACTTTTCTTTTAACTTAAGCTCTACCTCAACTTTTTACATTTACCCAATCCCGGCTGAAACACCTCAGAAAATTCCTCATCGACCAACGTCGACACTTTTTCCTGTTGCAGGGTGAACACATTGTCCACCACTCCTAAACGAACTTTCTCAAAACTGTCTAAACCCAGAATGTTCATTACATTATACCGGTCCACCACAATTATTTCCAAAACTGCTTTTCTGTCCTTATACATTGCTGGAATTTTCACTTTTCCTACAACTTTAATCGGGTCTTTTTAAAATCCGAAAACAGGTTATCCTAACTCTTTTCACTTGGGCACTACGTAATTGTTTCTGTGTCCAGATTTATCAATGTAACCGTCGCGCCCGAGTCCACCAACAGTTTCACTTTATTTTTTCCCAACTCTAAATCTAGAAGCCTATTTTGTCCCTTACTATTTAGCACTTGGTTCACTGTTCATTGTAGAAATCACTGTGCCATCATTGATTCACTGTGTTAATCTCCTTAATTTCTTCTTCTTCTGCCAACCTCCTTCTTTCCCGCCTTTCTAACTTAACCTGCCAACAAACTTCCTTAATGTGGCCCATTTTACCGCGCTTGAAACACTGTGCTTGCCTAAACCTGCACTGCCACCTCTGGTGTGACTTCACACAGTCTTTACACGACTTCCTTGGCTTGTTATCGGCACTGCAATTGCTGCCACTATCAATGCTACTACCCGAACCGACACGCTTAACTAATCGCCGCTGATAACGCGGTGCCCTTCTTCCCAGCGTTCTCACCCGGAGTCCGCTTGCAAAATCTGTTTATCGACCGCGATCTGTCTGGCCGCTTGTGCTGTAACTTCGAACGTTGTAGTTAACCTGCGCACCTCCTGTAGCGACGGGTCACTACTATTAAGCGCTTGGATTCTGATGCCGTCTTCAGGTGTATGTAAAATCACTACATCTTTAATTAAATTTTCTGCATAGGATTGCTTACACGACTCAGATTGACACATAAACTCGCAGTTTTTAACTAGTCCGCTCAGTCCCGTTATCCTTTCGGCATGCGTATCTTTCTCGCTCTTTCTCCACTGAAAGAACGCATACCTGGCCGCGATCACATGTGGTTTCCTCTCATAATGCTTGTCTAACATATTTTTAATATCCGACCACTTAAGCTAATTTACTTCTTGCCTGCTGCATACCTTTTTTAACAGCGCACAAATATCACTACCACCATAACTAAGAAACGCTGCCCTTTTACTTTCCTAAATGTCGACCCCACAAAAAATCCAATGCTGCTCCAGTCTTTCACCATAATCACTCCAATTCTCTGACTGTGGCTTAAATGGGTCGATAGGCGCAGGCTGTTGCTTGCCGTTGCTGTCACTCACCACCTTCAGCGTTTCTAATTGTACTAAATGTTGTTTGGCTTGCATCTCTAACATTTGCTGCATAAACTGTTGTTGCTGCTGTTGAATAAACTGCAACACCTGCGCCAACGCCAAATGAGCTGGTGTGCTCGCCATCTTCTGCTTGTAGAAAATACCAAACTGTTGCACTCTTTTTACTACTTCGCCGCCTGTTGCTACCGGGCGACGACACGTGACCAACTTTGTCCAAAAGTTTATTTTCGTCGCTAATTGTTATGTTCAGAATAATCACTCTTTTTACTACTTACAGTCAAAACTGTATGTGACGTATGGGGGAAAAATCATCTGCGCACATTTATTTATTTATTTAGTCAAAACAGTCAAAAACTGTATGTGACGTATGGGGGAAAAATCATCTGCGCACGCTTTCTTGAGTTTCAGAGTCCCTTCCCAACAATTTAACTATTAATAGTTGAAAGATAAAAAATAATAATGATAAAAACAACAAATTTTAAAAAAGCGAAGGATTAACATTTCAAAAACTAGATATTTTCGTTGCCAACTTATAGAAAACTTATTTTTAACATATGTTATAACATATGTTTATATGGTTTAACGATGTTAAATATGTTATAATATATGTAACATCGGAGAGATATACATTTCCTGCGTCAGAATCATTATTCTTCATTGTTTCGCGAACTTTAACCGAGTACAAAAGTTATCCGGGCTGACGATTCGTGCCTCTTTTAGTTTCGTCACCCGATTCTTCATCGTTAACAGAGCATTCTCAAATGATAACCATAGAAAATGTTGGTTTGGTAATGTTCATTTCTTCCTTCTAAACTCCCTTGCACGTCTAAAAAGCAAACGATAAAAATCAAACCCTTAAGTGAGCGTCCCCCCGAAAACTGACCATAGCATTAATTGTATTTCAAACAAGCTCCACTCGCGGTTCACCGGGAGGTGACACCCGGAATTTCCGGCCAGTTCAGACCTTCACCAACAGTTAAATATCAAATGACAATTACTAATTAATTATTTGCAGTGTTGAAATTGCAGTAAACAAGTTATTCTCTATTTGTACTTCTTTTACATTCTAATTTCTGTAAGTAGAAGGAGCAGAAGTGCATGATGCGACAAAATGGATGCAAGAAATCTTGAATATGTAAAAACAATTCCTCCTAGAACCCGTTGTCAAATTTCCATTTCAGTGCGTGCAAGGGACGCCCAAACACGAGTTTTGTGATAATAAAAACTTTCTTAAATTCGTAAACGACTATTTATAGAAAATGATCAAAGATGTATCACCTGAAGTTGACCCAGGGAACTACCGAGTTAATTGTTTGAAAGTGACGTTTAGATTCTATTACGCGATTATCACGACAAATGCGGATATTAAGTGAAAAGAAAATATTTATTAATATTTACTTTACAAATTCTATATTTTATATTTACACATAGTTCCTTCACTGAACATTTTCCCATCTTGATTGCCAGTTCATAGTCTAATGTTCGTCTTCGTGCTCTTTTGTATATTCGCATATTTGTGTATTCACATACTGTTCTTTGTACACTCACATATTAGTAATAAGTTTGCGTACGAACCTAATAAGAATACTACAGTCTTGAATGACACATGCAAAAATCGACATCGGAAATTTAATATTAAAATAGAATCAGGATATTGATCATTTAGTCGGAGCAAACCCTATCGCTGTTCAAAATATTGAACCATTGAATCAGGGCAAGAGCACATCAGTAAATCAAAAGTATTAACCCTTTCACTATCAATGGGACATATATATTCCGCTAGGTTATGTAGTTATTGATGGGGCAAACAAGTATTCAAAAATGCTGTACCGATGTCCCATTGTTGCTGCTGACCAAACCATCTAAAGTTTGTTGCATTTTACCTTTGATTGCTCCTAGGAAGTTGAAAGGATTGACTAATTTTCTGCATTTAGTTGGATGACGTCTTTGGTATACAAAGAAAATAAACATTTCAATAAAAATTAGAGTTAATGCATTCACTCTAAACAAGTATCAGTGAAATAATTACAATGCTATCGCTAATCAAAGCACTAGAGCGTTAATCTGAGAAAGAACAAAATTGAGATTTTTAGGCATTTGGTGTTAATTTATCCAGCATTAAAGCATTAAAACGGACGTTAAAACATTGGTTTACACATTGTTATAGATAAGATATTAACTAGTAGGGGACACAAAAGGACATGTAAACATTAATAGGTATGACTAAATATTAAACCACTCATCAGCACAGAGACACCAAAAATGTAGAAAGGAACCCTGGGGTCTATTATACAATGAAACACATCTCTATGAGGCCCGTGTATGGAAGCGCTACACATTGATGCAGGAACACGTTACACTGGACCACGACACACTCCGTCTCTCGGCGCACTCACTGCTGCTGGCGCCCGTGGCGAGCGAGCCGCTCCGCTGCCGCGGCCGTTGCTGCTGCCGTTAGAGCGGGGCGCCCATCTTGTCTACGATCTCCGGGGCGAAATGGGCGAAGTAGCTCGCCGCGCTCCCAGCTCCCTTCGGCAATGGCGCTTTCAGCTTTCGAGACCTTTAGAAGCACGGCGTCGCTTCCAGGGTCCCATTCGCCCTGGGCGCCTCCCCCAGCGGGGTCATTTGAGCGGAGTCGGCGCGAGGAGGGCTGCAAGGAGGCACCGTCTTATTCTTTTCTCGTGTGGCTGGCGCTTCGTGGGCGACGGAGGGGTCGCTGGCGCTTCGCTGCGTGCGGCTGCTGGCGGCGCGGAACACGGCTCGGGTCGTCAGGAGGGCCGCTTGTTCCGGGATGGCGATGGTGGCGGCCCCGCCCCGTGTGAGCCCTGGCTGCCTGGGGCTGCATCGGGGCGGCGTCTGCGCCCCCGCTCCGCCCGCTCGACGTCAGCTACGGGGCCAAATATAACATGCGAACTGCATATTAAATTCACACAAATCAAAAGAATTTCCCTTCGCTTGAAAGTACCACGTGAGAAGAATAAAAGAGTCATCTTCGAACATATTAGTTTCATGAGATAGCGGCTTTCGACGGCTTTGCCGTCACCGTCAGCTACCAATACTGAAAAATATAACAAAATTATAAATAAATACATAATAAGATAGAAAATTAAATTACAATTAATGGTACATTAAATTTTTAGTTACAGATAGGAGATAAAATTTCAAAAAATGCAAGAAGGGTTAATAAATAAAAAAAAGAAAAAATATATATGTATAAGAAATGAGGGATAGTAATAATATTTAAAGAAAAAAGCCGCTATCTTAAAAGAACAAATATGTTGACGAAGATGACCTCTTTTATTTCTTCTCATAAGAACGTCAACAACACCACAACAGAATTCCCACAAGTACCAATGTTTCAATAAAACTTATTTGAGAGTGTGAATTCGCGAAGCCGCTCCATACGGGAAACAGGATCCTGTCATCCATTGGGAACTGGACACGTATTTCGCTTTTGTCCTGCATACAACTAAAAAAACACCAAATTTTCGAAATAAAACGTTGCCGCCGCAAATAGCGGATACAACACTGTTTATTCTGTAACAAATATTTCCATAGCTCTATTGCCGCCTCCCTACTAAAACATTGTGATTTACACTTCGGCACAAATAATATACGCATTCATATATCAGGGCGCACGAAACTCCCACAAGCGCGCATTTCTTTTCTTCATTTTATATGGCACTAATTGAGGTCAACAGAAAGGAGTTCGGAGCGGCCACATGCCTATCTAATGGACACGTTCCGGACAAAGTGCAGGATATCCCAATTAGAACATATCCGAAGTATTGAAATAAAATAAAATGAATATAAGATGATATATTTGATGGATTAGAATCCGAGATACTGATACGAGATGGACACAAAGTAGAATGGAAAAGGTGCGATGGCCGCTGAAGTTACGGATAAGTAGTATGCGAAGCGATTATTACTTCACCCGTCAACAAAGTGGATGTATTGGACAGAATGAAATAGTGACTTGGCTGCGGGGAACGGCAAAAGCTGTAAATTGCTGGAAACACAGGTGTATACTGGAGTAATATACGTAGTATAGAGAAAGATATATAATGCTGCGGAAAATCGATTTTGAGATCTCAACGTAAATACACGTTTTGGGCTCCACTGATACCGAAAAAGGGTTTTGTTTCAAAACGTCCGTCCGTCTGTCTGTCCGCCTTTTGGTCTGTCTGTCCGTCAGTCATTAGCGCCTAAACCATGCATACGATCTTTTTCTAATTGAAGTATCCTTTGTCGATCTGGTCTAGTTGAGGCTTTGAAATTTTGAAAACGTTTTTCAAAATTTCGGTATATTTTACATGAAACCACGGACATATTCAAAATTTTCTCAAAACGCAAAGTTTCTTGAAAGAATAGAGTAGAATACACTGATAAATGTCGTATAGGCCGGATTTTCCCGGTGAACTCTGAATTTTCGATAATTGCAAAATTGTGAATTATTTTGGCGTCTTCCTACAACTACGAAAATGAAGTTACTGAGTGAAATTTGAAATTTGTTGTCCATAATTAGTTCTTTCATAAAGATCATGTGGTTTTTTTAAATTTTAGTAATTTTTGTGCAATATGCGAGCAATATTAGCAATTTTAACAAATAACAAAAACAAGAATTTCTCAAAAACGGCTCCATATTTTTTCTTTGAATTTTTGGTATAGTTAGTAAATGTAACAAGATCTTAAAACCAGTCCACACCAAGGAAATTAGGAAAATTTGTAACCGGAGATATGTGCCACTCTCTATACCCTTTTTTTTTTTTCTTTCTTTTTTTTTTGTATTCAGTCTTGTTTTTTGTTTTTCTTTCTCCCCTTACCCTTATAATATTTTATATTTGTGTCTATGTTCTAATTTGGGTATTATACTTTGTTCCCCTTTTTTTTTAATTGTTTTGTCGTTTTTGTGTAATTTTTCTGTATCATTGTATGTTTCTGTGTTCTGTAAATTTTTTGGGTCAGTTCTTTTTGAACTTTTTTCTGTATTTGAGTCTGTTAATATGGAGTCCTGTCTTTTGTGATATTGTTCCTATTTTTGTTACTGTGAATTCTTGCCATTGCTTCCTGTCACGTTTGATTGTACCAATTTTGTGTGATTTTCCTTTCGTATACCTGTCCATGTTGTGTTTCTAATAATCATTGTGTGTTTATGTTTTTAATTTTATTCTCTTGTTTCTGCATTTGTTTCTATTTTGTGTGTTTTGAATTTGTTTATTTTGATTTCTATTCCGTGTAGATCTATAATAAGTTGGTCTTTTTGTGTTTTTTGTTTAGGTCCTTTTTAATTCTTCTTTTATTGTGTCTTTGTTTTTTTTTTTTCTTTTCGTCCTGTTCTTTTTGTACCGCTTATAAATATTTATATTTTGTCTAGTTTGTTATCATTTTTTGTTTTTGTTCTATATTGTGGCTTCTTCATCGTTACAGTGTTCTAATTCGTTTTTACTTTCTTTGCCCAGGAAGACCCGGAGTAAGACATATGTCATGTGCAGATCTAATTAACGACTTCCCAAGAAATTGCAGGATATCCAGAACATGTAAAAAAGACAAAGATAATTGGAATGAATAGAGTCGTTGAAATATAAATTGGAAAAAAAGCAAAGATACCTTGATCCGTCAACAAAGTGGATGAATCGGACACACTGAAGTGTCGAATTGGTAAGGGAAACGGCTAACACGTAAAACACTGGAAAGAAAGAAAGAATGTGAAAAAAGTTTCATTTTTTCTTTATTCTTTAACATATTTTGTTTTTACCTCTCTTCTTTTCAGCATCTTTTCCGATTAAGTATCATTGCTCTCTTTTATGTTTTAATCCTTTTGTGGCAAGTTTTGGTTCCGATATGTTATTTTTATCGTCCTAGTTTTGGAACCTTTTTGTCTTAGGTGTTTTTTCCTTTTTTTTCTTTATTTTATTTTTTTTTTCTCTTATGCTTTTTTTTTGTTGTTTTTTTTGTTATTTTTTTTTTTTTTTTCATTTGTCAAATTTCCCATTGTTTTGAATCTTTGTATACTCTGTGTTCTGTTAAATTTTTGTCAGTTTTTCCCTTTGTTTGTTTTCTGTAAGTTTCATATGGGTCTGTGTTCTTATTCATGTATTTGTTCTTTTGTGCGTTGGTTCAATTTTTGTATGTTAATTTAAGAATTACACCTTTCTTGGCCACTTCATTATTGTGTTCTTTTTGTGTTATTGTTCCTATTTGCCCCTATTCAAAGGTTGCTTTGTGCTTGCTTTAATGTTTATCGTATGTTTGTGCTGTTGTCATGGTTCGTATTTTTTATTTTTTTTTTGTTTTTGACACTTTTATTTTCCTTTTTTTTTTTGGAACATTTTTTGTGTTTATATTAACTCTACATCTTTTCTGTTCATTTTAAAATTTTAAGTTTATTTTTTGTTTTTGGGTATTTGTTATTCTGTTTTTGGTTTTTCATTTATTCGTGAATTTCTCATTTTGTGTTTTTTTTTTTTTCTTTTTTTCCTTTTCCAATTTTCTTTAGTTCCTGTTCTTTTTTATGCTTTATACTAATTCCTTTTTGTCATATTGTAATAGTTGATTTTCATTTCTCTTCATTTCATTTCATTTCTTTTATGTTGCAGAATTTTTGCTTTTTTGTGTTCTTTTTTTGTTTTTGTTGTCTGTGTCCATTTTTGTATCTTAATTTTTCCTTTATTTGTGTCGTCTTTTTCTCTCATGCTTTGTCTTTGTATTTTTCTGGTTCTGTTTTTTTTTCAGTTTTTTGTGCCTTTGTTAGATTTGAATTTTTGTAATTCTCTGTGTTCATTTGTGCCTTCGGTGTTTTTTGTGTATTTGTTTTTGCATGTGCTTTTTGTACCTCGTGCTACATTTTTCTATGATACTTCGTATTTTGTGTATATATCCAGTGTAATCGTTACCTATTTTTGTCGTGTTATTGATAATCAATTTCATTTGCAATGGTTTTATGATTGCTCTCTTTTGGCTTTTTTGTGTCTTTGTTAATATTGTTTCTGTGTCCTTTTCTTTTTGTTTTTTTTCTTTGTTTTCGCATTTTTTCTTATTTATTTTATAGCTTTCATTTGTGCATTTTTTCTATTTTGTGTGTATTTGTTTTTGTATACTTTATTCATCTTTTCCTTGAAGTTTTTCATTCCTGTCCTTTTGTTCCTTTTTGTGTGGATCTTTTATTAACTTTTTCGTTCAGTTGCAATTTTTTTCGTTTTGTATTTTTGTTCTCATTCCGTGTTTTTATTTCCTTTTTCATTTTTCTCTTTTTCTAGTTTGTCAATGTTTATTTTTTCATTTATCACATTCAATTTCTTATTTTGTTGGGTCGTTTATTCATCTTTTTTTGTTTTTTTTTTTTTACTTACTTTTTTTCCTTTTTTTTTGAATGTGTAACTTCTTTCATTTTTTTTTGTTTTTTTTTTTTTCGTTTTAATTGCAACATTTTCCGTCTTTCTAATTTTGTTCATAATATCAGTTTTCTTTTTAATATTTTGTGTCAAGTTACTATCATTGATATGGTTGTCTCTTTTCTATTTGTAGCTTTCTCTTTATCGTCACCTGTTTATTTTTTACTTTCTTTCCCTCGTTAGTCTCAGAGAATGACAGCAAACATTTCATCCCCTCAACAATGAAAAATTTCAAAGAACCTTCAAGATAAAGGAAACGGACAACTCTTTCCGTGGCAAATACAGCAGAAGAGACACGCGACCACCGGGAAGTGTTCCCCTGTATTGTTATTGACCTTAAATTGAGATCAGAAGAGCAGGCACTCTATCTCAGTTGAGAATTGGGTGGTGGGCTGACTCCATCACAGTAAAATCATAGAAATATTCTTGACCGAAACACCAATCATAGCAAGTTAACCAAGCTTCAGGATGTCTCGGAAAACGAAATGAGACAATGATTTTCGAGATTGGGTTTGAGAAAGACACAAGGCATTCCAAGAAAATGAGACGAAGTATTTAAGCAATTCATACATTTGGGTTGGGTGTGTTCGCATCAACTGAGGTGAACACGGATTGAGAGGTAGATCATATGCAAATCAAATGGGTTGGAAAGTAGCGGATATTCCAGTAAATATGCTAAGTGAAGAAATAAAAGAAAATGAAATAAATAGAAAAGAAATGGAAAGATGGAAAGCCCATTAATTTATAAGATTGGAAGAACAAGTGGAAGACCATGGAACATTTAGTGATATTCAGTATGCGAAATGATGATATCTTGACACATAAACGAAGTAGATGTATCGGGCAGAATGAGGTAGGTTTGGGTAAGGGAAACGACGAAACTTTAAAACACTCGCTGGAAATAAGTTCTTATTTGTGCCTTTATTGTGTTTGAGCTTTTTTCTTTTTGCGTCTTTATCTTTTTCAGCGTTCTTTCATGATTTTGTATTTTGTATCTTTTAGTGTCTTAGTTTTTGGGGTCATTTGTCCGATTCTATGTTTCCATTTTGCTTTTTTGTATTTTTATTTAATTTTTGATTTTGATCTCTTTTGCGCTTTTTTATTTCTGCCTTTCTTTGTCTGGATCATTTTTTGTTCTTTTTTAATTTTGTGTTTTTCATATAATTGTCTTGTCTATTATTATTATTATTATTATTATTATTATTATTATTATACACATAGATTCCTCGATAGATTCCTTTGGGCGACGTTAGATTACAGCTGACCAGAGAATGTAAAAAGATCTTAAAACCAGTCCACATCAAGGAAATTAGATTTTGGTTGCCTTTTCTTTTTTTTAGATCTTTTTTTTTTTTTTTTTTTTGTTCTTTTTCCCTTTTTTTCTGGAACTCTGTTTTGTTTCTCATTTCAATTTTTCGTATTCAGTCTTGTTTTTTGAGTGTGTCTATCTTGTTTTTTGTTCCTCGTCCTTTTTGTCTTTTTTTGTATTTGAGTCTGTTAATATGGAGTCCTTATTGTTCTACATTTTTTTTTGGTGCTTTTTTTTTTTTTTTTCTAACAGCAAGGTTTTTGTTCCTATTTATCTCGCCATTTTCTTCATTGCTTAATTTTTTGTTACGTGTTTTGGGTTCATTTTTGTTTTAGATCGTTTCGTTGTTTTATTTTTTGTCCTATTTTTGTTTTTGATCTCTTTTGTTTCGTTGTTCTCATTCCTGTCCTTGGTTTAATGTTTTTTTTTTTTTTTCCCTTTTTTTATTAACTCATTCCAGTTTCTTTATTAGAGTCTTTGTTCCGTATTTTGTCTTTTGCCCTGTCTTTTTTGTACCGCATATAATTACTTGATATTATGTCTAGTTTGTTTTAATTTTTTGTTTTCATTCTATTTTGCGGCTTCTTTATCGTAACAGTGTATGCGTTTTTAGTTTCTTTGCTTAGGAAGGCCCGGAGTAAGACATGTCATATGCAGATCTAATTCACACGTTCCCAAGAATTGCAGGATATCCAAATAAGAACATCTTCATGTAAAAAATTAAAGAAAAAGAATACAAGCAGATATATTTAATGGAATAGAATACGAGACACTGATATGACATGGGCACAAGGAAGGATGGAAAAGATGCAATAGTCGTTGAAAATATAAGATTGGAACAACAAGTGGAGACTGGATAAATACGGATATTCAGTATGCAAAGAGAAATACTTGATCCGTCAACAAAGTGGACGAATCAGACACACTGAAGTGTCGAATTGGGTAAGGGAAACGGCTAACAATGTAAAACACTGGAAAGAAGGAAAGAATTTGAAAAGAAGTTCTCATTTTTTTCTTTATTCTATTAACATATTTTTGTTTTTTGTCTGTCTTATTTTTGTGTGTGTTTTATGTTTTGTTTTGTGTCCTGTGTTTTGTATTTTTTCTTTGTTATTTTTGTATCTCTTTTTTTTCTTTTCATTTCTGTATTTTTTTTTTTTTTTTTTTCCTTTTTATTGTTTCTATTTGCCCCTATTCAAAGTTTGCTTTGTGCTTGTTTTAATGTTTATCGTATGTTTGTGCTGTTGTCATGGTTCGTATTTTGTGTTATTTTTATTGTGTTTTGACACTTGTTACATTTAGGTAAATGTCCCTTTTTTGTTATTTGTGGCAGCATTTTTTGTGTTTTATATTAACTCTTACATCGTTGTATTGTGTCATTTTAAATATTTTAAGTTTATTTTTTGTTTTTGGGTATTTGTTATATTCTGTTTCTTCATTTTTCTGTGATTTTTTTCATTTTGTGTTTTTCTATTTTGTGTAATTATTTTTCGCGCCGCTAATCTTGGTGTTTTTCTGTTTCTATCTATACAGAACTCTATTAAGCATTGTCCAATTCTTCCCTTTTTGTGAGAGTTCCTTTTTTTACCTTTGCTTTTGTGGAATTTCTTTCTTAAAATTATATGTTTTGTATATCATTTATTATATTTTTATCACTCTTTATCTTCATTTGTTTTGCGCTATTTCTTGGACTTTTTTTGTCGATTGTTTTTTGCATTTGTTGATTTGTAATCGTTTTTATTGTCCATCGGTTTTTCGTTCATGTTTGCTACTTTTTACATTACTGCTCTTTTTTCTTTAATCTCGTTCCAGTTCTTTCAATTTCTTTTGTTCCCTTCTTTTACCTTTTTTCCAATTTTCTTTAGTTCCTGCTCTTTTTTTACTTTATACTAATTTCCTTTTTTTAATCTCAAACTTTTGGTTTCATTTTCGTTCTTTTGTGTTCCTAGTTTTTTTCTTTAGGAACAAATCTTATTTTGTATTTGATTCTCTGAAACGGTGTCTTTGTTTCTCTTTTCTATTTTATATTTTTCCATAATTAGTTTTGTTTTTATAGTACTTTCTCTCCTATGCCCTTGTGATTTCTTCTTTTTCTGTCCCGTTCCAATTCCTTTTTTTTTGATTTTTGTTTATTATTTTGTTTTTTTTTTCTTTTTTTGTTTTTTTGTTATTTGATTGTTCCTTACTCTAACTTTGCTTTTATTAGTGTCGTTTTTCCTGTTTTGGAATTTTGTTCTTTTTTTTCGAGAATTCGTACTTTGTATTTTTTGATTTTTATTTCATGGTTTTTTTATGTGCTACATTTTTCTATGTATACGTTCGTATTTTGCATATATGTCCAGTGTAATCGTGTACCTATTTTTGTCGTGTTATTGGTAATCAATTTCCTTTGCAATGGTTTTATGATATCTCTCTTTTGTTCTTTTGGTGGTCTTTTTTAATTATCGTTCAGCACCTTTGTTTTCTTGTTTGTGCTGTATCTAGGACACTTTTCTGTTTGTTTTCATTTCTTCCGTTTATTTTTAACCTTTTTAAGTTTTTTAGTCTTTTTGTGTTGTCACTTTCAATTTTGCCCCATATTTTTTGCCACTGATCCTTATTGCTAGGTTTAGTTGCAATTTTTGTCGTATTTGTATTTTTGTTCTCATTTCTGTTGTTGGTTGAATGTGTTTTGTTCCCTTTTTCTTTTTCTTTTTCGTACTTTGTCAATGTTTATTTTTTCATTTATCACATTGCAATTTTTTTGAACTTTTACATTCCAATTTCTTATTTTGTTGGTCGTTTATTGATCTGTTTGTTTTAACTCATTTTTTTATTTTTTCTCCTTTACTTTTCTTTTCCTTGTTCATGTTTTCATTTTCTGTTTTATTGTTTTTTTACCTTAAATCGCTTCTGTTTCTTACATTATTCTTTTCTCATTTGTGCTTTTGTTCTCGTTTGTAGTATTGTTCTCATTCCGAATTTTTTTGAATGTGTAACTTCTTTCATTTTTCTTATTCTGTTGTATTTTGTGTTTGTTCACGTTTTAATTGCAACATTTCCAGTTTTCTATTTTTGTTATATTTTGTGTAATTTTTTTTATCTGTAGCTTTCTGTTGATCGTCACCGTGTTCTATTTTTTTACTTTCTTTGCATGGTTAGTCTCAGAGAATGATTTAATCATTTCATCACCTTAACAATGAAAAATTTCAAACGAACCTTCAAGATAAAGGAAACGGACAACTATTGCGTGGCAAATACAGCAAAAGAGACATGCGACCACCGGGAAGTGTTCCCCTGTATTGTTATTGACCTTTAATTGAGATCAGAATAGCGGGCAGACTACCTCGGGTGAGAATTGGGTGGTAGGCTGTCTCCATCACCGTAAAATCATAGAAATATTTTTGACCGAAGCACAAAGCATAGCAAGTCTAACCAAGCTTCAGGAACGTCTTGAGAAAACGAAATGAGACAATGATTTTCGAGATTAGGTATCGAGAAAGACACAAAGCATTAAAAGAATGAGATTTAAGAATTCAAAGACATTAAAAATTTTTAAGGCATTCCAACAAAAGTTGGATGTGTTCGCATCAACTGAGGTGAACACGGAATGAGAGGTGAGATCACATGCAAATCAAATGGGCGCCCTTAGGAGAAGTAGCGAATATTCAGTTAAACGAATGCTAAGTGAGAAAATAAAACAGAAAATGATTATAAGCTGAATATTTAAAGAATAAATGAAAGACAAATTATAAGACTGGAAGAAAAAGTGGTAGACCATGGGACACTTAGTGATATTTTTTTGGGGTCATTTCTGTTCGGAATCCGTATGTTTCCATTTTGGTTTTTTCTTCATGTTTCAAGTTTTGGTACTTTTTTGTATTATTTCACTTTTTATATTGATCTCTTTTGTGCTTTTTTAATTTCTGCTTTTCTTTTTCGTTCCTTTAATTTTTTTTTTTTTTGTTTTTTTTTTTTTTTTCGATTTATTTTTTTTTTTTTTTGGTTCTATTTTGTGTTGTCTATTTGGATTTCTTCCTCATTTTTACCATTAATTTTTTTTTTTTTTTTTTTTGTTGTTTTTATTGTTGTAGTTTGTGGCTACGTTTTTGCTGTTTTTGTACCATATGTGTTATTGCTCTACTTTGTGTCATTGTTTTTTTTTTTTTGCTTTGTACTTTTTTTTTGTTAGGTGTGACTTTTCATTTTGTGTTTTTGTTCCTGTTTTGTGTAATTGTCCTTTCGTGTACTTCTTATTATTGTGTTCCTGATCGTTGGGCCTTTGCATAATTTTGATGATTGTTCTCTTATAGGCTTTTTTGTGTTTTGTAAATTTCTACTTTTCGTTTTCTGTGTTTTCGTTCTTTTTTTTGGTTTTCCTTTTTAATTTTTTTTTATTTTGTGTGTTTTTTTTTATTGCCATTGTCTTTTTTAGTGAGGATTTTATTTTAATCTTCTCCTTTAGTGCTTTTTGCGATTTAATCTTTCGTATGTAATTAATTTTTGTGTTTTGTTTTCTCATGTGTCTGTTCTTTTTTTGTTTATGTTCATTATTAACTTCTTCTTTATCTGCTTTTGTCGTCCTTTTTTGTTAATTTTTTCATTGTTTTTCATTTTTTTGTTTTTTCTCATCCTTTATTGTTTTTTTTTCCCTCTTTGTTCATTAAATTGATTCTAGTCTCTTTCTATTAGCGTTGTTGCTATTTTCGTATTTGTGTCTTTATTTTGACCAAGAAATTTCTTACATTTTCTTGATGTATTGTGTCTGGTTTATTATATTTTTTTTGTTTTTGTTCATTCTTTTGCCTTTGTTATTGTGACTATGTCAATTGTTTTTTTCTTTGCCCCGTAAGTCCCGCAGTACGACAGCAAACACATTTCATGCCCTCCGATAAAGAATACCTTCAAACGCTCATCCAAGCGAAAAGGGACAGACTACATGTTCGAGACAAATGCGGCTATAAAAAACAAGTGACCATCTATATGCTCTCCCTCTGTATCACCAGTGACCTCAAAATGAGGTTAGAAGACCGGGTAGGCCCTCCTGCTAGGGAGGTGGGCGGTGAGGCAACACTCCATCACCGTAAGGTCTTAAAAAAGTCTTGAGCAGAACGCCACGCCTTGTGATTATAAGCAATTTTCAAGACGAGGGCTTTGGAAACGAAATAAGACCATAATTTTCGAAACTTGTTTATTATAAGACATTCCAACAAAACTTGACAAAACAAATCAACAAAGGCTAAAATATCGATTGGACATCTGCACTCTGAGACCAACAAAAAAATGGGAGGTAGAAACATTGAGAGGATGCCCTTCGGAGAAGCTGAAGAATAATTTGTTCTTTTGTTCTATCGTCAATATGTTCTCATTTGTATAATTGCTTTTTGTCCCTTAAGCCCCGGAGAGGGGAAGCAAGACTATTTTTTGTCTCCCTTTCAGTCACAAGAGGCAGTGGACGCACTACACCTTCGTGTAGCAAACTCTTTTCTGGAGACCGAGTGGCTACCGGGATAAGTGTTCTTCCTATAAAACCAACGGCCTTAATTTCAGGGCGGAAGAGCAGAGAGAGATAGGTAAACATTCATGGTTGGGGGATTAAAATGCCCAAGAACAGAGAATGGCAAGGGAGTGTGGGGAATGAACCTTTCCAAGGCGTGGAAAGCCCGAAAGCGTAGAAAAGTCTTGTGGGTCTTAGGGGTGGGGGTTGGTCAATGGTTGAACACCCCATCACCAACGAATCTCAAAAATATTCTTTACTCGAACGCCAAGATTCGGAAAATAAGGACTTTTTAAATGACTTAAGGAAGGAAATAGGGCAATGTTTTTCGGAGCTTAGATAAAACAGTATAGCAAAACAAAATGTGGCGAATTATTTTAAGAAATTCAAAAATTTAAATTAGACGACTACCCACAAACCAAAAAAATGTGGGATATAGGAATAGACATTTACACTTCTACGTTGGTGTTGATAATGACAAAAACAGGAAAGCTTGCACAATACAGAATAAGAGAAAAGTGTGCATTAAAAGCTGGGATTACGTCAGTAAGAGTACTATAGTTTAAAATTAGCGTTAAACAGAAATTTAGCGATAATCGCTATGCCTCTGGGATGAATCAGTCAAAATGCTAAGTGCGAATTTATAGAGCAATATGAATGCTTATCTATCAACGACGAAAGGAAGTAACTTGACTTGAATGCAGAACGGATTTAAATAATGCAATGATGTAGGCGGTAGATATGTGAAGTATATGAAAATATGCGAACCCAGAAATCTGAGCAAAAACTATTTATTTCAGTTGCACTTTTACCACAAAATTTGCTAAGTTTACCAATTTGCCAGGAGATAATTACCAAGTTCAGAAGCTATTAACTGCCCCCCTGAATACGTAGGTAAGTCTCTGGCAGACGGAGGAAGAATGCCCAACTAAGAAATCACTGTCAGTTTGATTGATTTTTTCGTGTTTCCGGGCGCGTCAACTGCTTTCGTCGTTAGTCCCGTTAGTATAGTGCATGTTTTATTCGGGAGATGGCGGTGATCTTCCCCCGCTGGGTGACGAAATCTGGCGCCGACCTACCGTCGGCTAGAGGGGTTTCCCCCTAACCAGGATTCTCCCACCAGCGGGGGACCGCCCCAGCCGGGACAAGTTCTAAGCCCCTGACAGGTCTCCTGGAATATGTGATGATGCATGTTAGTGTGTGTGTAAGGGGAGAAGATAGAACAAGGAAGAGGAAGGACAGATTGTGCGCTGACCGTGGCCTGTTTGTTAGGGTACTGCTCCGGCATTAGCATAATGTTAATCGTAGAGACCACGGAAAAATACCGATCAGAGCAGCCGGACGCTAGAACTCTTCTCCAGACAGAAACTCAATTCGACCTAGCTTAAAAGCTAGTGTTGAAAATCCTGCCGCCGTCAGGACTCGAACCTTACGACCTCCCAGTCACGGGCGCTGCAATGACATCAGTTGATGCACTGAGCTACCGCTCCCGGTCACTGTCGACGTAACATCTGTAACTGACGAGGCGCTCTCCAATCACGTAGTTTCAAGACTAGGCTCTTTCAACTGTTCTCTCATGGCGCTGGCTGACCCGTTAAATAATAGGTGCCCAGCTGCTCTGATCGGTAGTTTTCCGTCGTTTCTCCGATCAACACCAGGAAAATGCTGGAGTAGTACCCTTCCTCTTCCTTATCTCCTTTTCCTTTCCGCATACACACACTGACTTGCACTACACAACCACACGTGCCGAGAGTCCGGTCAGAAGCTTAAAGCTTGTCCTGGCTGCGGTGGAGCCCCGCTGGTGGGAGATAACTGGCTGAGGGAAACACCGTTAGCCAATGACGGTTAGTTGGCGTCGGATGTCGCCATCCAGCGGGGAAAGATCACGGCCACCTACTGATGAAAAATGCACTTCATATAAGGGACTAATCACCACCAACCACAAACTTAGACATGCTAGGACCAGTATTGCTTTTTGCAACAAGGCGCAACGATGTCTACTTTTAATTTTCAAGAATTTCTGTATATGGACATATTATGTTATGTGCTTGAATTCAAAGCTTGGAGAACTAATTGGTAAAGTGTGTATGTCGTTTTTCGTGTAATCGTTGCCTCAGGGTATTATTTGTGATTTTGAAGATGGAGGGAGACCCCGTTCAAGTGAATAAAGGTAAAGTTTTCTTAATGTTATGAAATATTTTGTATTAGTTCAATGATTTATGTGTATTATTCCCTATTTTAAAACGTGCATATTATTACTTGCGAACATCTACAATTATGCAGAATTATACAGGTCTTGGGTGATGACTTGCGGAAACGCTACACTGAGCTGATATATCTTATTGTAGCAACCTCTCCCTATTCACAACTGTACACCCAGAGAAACCAAGCTCTCACATGGAGGAGCGGAAACTTATCAGGCTTGACCCGCTAACTTCGTCAGCTTGCTTGGCTGCTCTGAAACGAGGTTGGGAGGGATGGATGCGCGACCAGGCTTGCGCATGCATTACACATGGAAACGCGTAAAAAGTTAACTTAATTCTAGAACTTATCTTAATTCGTGTTGTGCGACGATCAGCCTCGGCGTGCAGTACGGCCTCGCTGCATAGCTGCTGTGCCCGGAAGCTCGGGGCAGGCGGGGTCATTCCCCAGTGGTCGGCGCCCCGAGCGGCGGCTAAGGCCCCGGGTGCCCTGGCGGCGACGGCGCTTGCTCGTACCACGCCCGGGCTGGGCGGTGGGTGGCTGCGGTCGGCGGCGCTCGGGTCAGCAGCGGCGTCCTCGGACGGCGGAGAGGCGGCCCGCTGCGGCGGCGACGGCGGCAAAGTTTCTTTGCTAACATAAAAGAAGGAAAAATACATACTACTTTCAGTAAGTGATAATCTGAGCCTGTAATAAATGGATATTGTTCAATAAAGTTGCAAGAAAAACTTCAGTAGATAGCGACTTATACACAAGATAGTAGATGAAATATTGTCTATTTTCAATCTTACTTTTCACAGTTGATAAAAAGCACAGTAGTTACACCTAGTCTTGTGGAAAGAAAGCATTGCCAAGGAGAAAAATCACCGTACTTCCACTGCGTGTTGTGTGTGTTAGAAGTTCGTTTATAGAAAATGCTGTGAGAAAAAATCAATATGCCTAACTGTGTTTAATACTTTCTTTTTTTTAAAGTAAAAGATTTACAATTAAGATTTTGAACTTAATTTCGAAATATATATTACAATTTCCAGAAATATGTGTATTTATTGACTTATCAATTTCAGATAGTAGTACGTCAGAAAAATATATATTAGCTTTTTAAAGCCTCAGAATCTCATGTTTTAAAATGAAACACAACGGTCGCTATTGGTAGAACAAAATTCCGGTCCTTCCAGTGTTAAAAAATACATTTAGAATCCAAAGATTATATTCGTAGGCATAATTCTGTTAATGTATGGCTATTATCGTTTGTTACTGATTTTCCGTATCTTCCAACTTATGCTGTTTCCTTTGTTCTAGTTCGACCGTTCATATCTCCTAGTATAATTACTTCTTTTCTATTTCAATCTCTTCTAAAACAGCAGTTGATAAAATTCTAATTTTTTGTATCTTTTTTATCAGTTTATATACGCAATATATTTTGAATTTTTCAACTTTCAATGATATAAATATAAACGAAAGCTTCCGTGGCCACAGTCTGTCATTTTCCTTTTTCTTTTCTTTTTCGTTACTTAAGTCGATGTCTATTAGGTTTATTCCGAGGCAGATTACTAGGGTTTGTTTGCAATGACTGTAATAACTAGTTGTGGTGGGGAGGCAGGTCCAATTCTTAAACTCCCAATATGGAGGGCCAGGAAATGTTTTTTCTGCCTTTCCTTACTCTAGAAAGGTTGAATTATCTATGGCTAAAGAGACTGCCCTCCCCGCAGGAAACTTGCGACATGACAGGCGAAACGTCGACCTGTCAACCAACGACGCGGCGTTACCCAAACAGCCAAGACGACATCTTTAATGATGTTTGACCGGTTTTATCTATGAGAATTGGTACAGCGGCCTTTGCTACTTCTTCCTTTAAAAACTCCACTGAATATATGGATGTAATGCTTTCAACTTTTACGTCTCATTCGTCCTTTGATTTTTCTACTAAAACTATAAAATGTAGTTTAAATCTCCGTATCTCTTCAAGTACGTATTTTAATTTCGCAGATAGACGTTGAATATTTCAATTTCAAAAATCTTGTTCCTTTTTTGTTGCTAAAGTCGTTGTCTGTTAGGTCTATTTCAAGACAAGTTACTAGGGATTTTGACAATGACTGTGAAAATTCAGTAATCACAAGGAAGTGGGAGGGCCAATTCGTCAACCGCCAACACGGAGGGCCAGGGAATTTTTCATCATGCTTTCCTCACTCTAGGAAGATTGCCTTATCACGGCTAAAGAGACAGTCCTCACCTAAGTACGGAGGAGAAATAAAGATGGATAGCAGAGGAGAAGAGTAGAGAAGTAGGAAAAAAGTAAAGGAAAGAGAAGAACAGAAAATGATGCTCCCTAGCCTTCGATAGCTAATGGTGTTGGGGTCGAAAGCATAGGATAGTAGAGGGCAGTGTGGCACAAGCAAATGGAAGCAAAGCCACACTAGAGACCCTCTTCCTTTATCCGGGCGTCGGACCGGCAATGTCCGTCGTCACCGCGCTGCTCGGCTTACACGGCATCGCAGGTACGTCGAACAGCGCAGCAGAGATTTCGATTGGTTGACTGATTTTTTCATGTTTCTGGGCGCGTCAACTGCTTTGGTCATTAGTCCCGTTAGTGCTGTGCAGAATTTTTTTTCGCAGGAAATAGCGGTGATCTTCACCCGCTGGATAGCGAGATCCGGCGCCGACCTACCGTCGGCTAGTGGGGTTCCCCCTAACCAGGACTCTCCCACCAGCGGAGCACCGCCTCAGCCGATGAAGTCGCTATTTTTGGCTTCAATGAGCAGGAATATCGTTGAACAAAATAACGTATTAATTGCAATCATTTTTCACCTATAATGCCATTTCGCAGTAGAATTCAAAACGTACAATTGAGAAAACGATTTCGTTGAGAAAAGCCGACCCCACGATCGATACATACATACATTTATTTGAACTGCAATTGAGTATGACGTGGTGGCAGTTAAAAAACAATAATTACAATAAAAATATTAATAATATTAACAAATAAATTACAAAAAATTATCACTAATATTAATATTATAACATTATTTCACTGTCATGATATCCAATAATTTATGTTGGTGATGCTAAAAAAACATAAATATTGGCTAAATTTATCTTTTCATTTATTGATCGCGTTTACTAACTTAACTGCACTGCACTGCACTACACAACACTACACTGTTTTTGCTTTGAATTACACTGACCGCACATACAGCACTTACTCATTTAATGTCTATTACTCTCATATTGTTCTAACTTATTTCTAAACCTTCGGACACTTAGAGGAAAAGCTTTCAAAATTGCTGCGGCTAAACTGTCAATCTTTAATTGTTCTGTTACAAAAGGAAAATTTCCCAAGATCTGAATTTTGTTTCCTTGTTCGAATTTTGTGAGTGTGATCGCTTTGGCCAAAATAATTTGTTTTTTCTAGTTTAACCTGAATTTCCTTCCAAGCAGGTTGACCTACGTACGATTTGTAAAGAGCGCAAAGCCTCGCCCTTGTTCTTCTCGTCTCTAGAGGTTCCCATGGCTTTTTTATTGCGCTAGTTCTATAGATAAACTTATTCGCTTTCCTCTGTATTCTATCTAAATTTTTCCGGTGCGACTTTCTGTATGGATCCCAACATGCCACTCCGTATTCCATGAGAGGGCGAACCAGCGAAAAATATGCTAATTCTTTCACGTTTGCAGAACTTTTATATAGAATTCGCAATACAAAATGCAAGGACTTCCACGTTTTTCTTACTACCTGATTTATATGCTTCTCCCACCCTAATTTACTATCTAGATGAATGCCTAAATACTTGCATGATGAGACTCTTGAGATGACGACCTCATCTAAACGATAGTCTGGTTCCTCATAATTTCTTCCCCGTCCGAACGTTATTGTTTTGCTTTTCGGTCCGTTAATTCCCATGTCATTTTTTTTCAGCCCAAACACGTAAAAATTCTAAATCCTGCTGCAATATTTGTTCGTCAGCGCTACTTGTGATTTTTCGTTATATAACACAATCGTCTGCGAATAGACGCACCTTTGATTCTATGTTAACATGGAGATCATTTACGTACGCTAAGAAAATAATGGCCCTAAAACACTTTCCTGTGGAACCCCTGAAGTAACAATACCCGTAGTCGAAGACTGAGTGCCAATTCGAACTTTTTGTTTCCTGTCTCTAAGAAATTCGCTTACCCACTTCACAACTCTAGCATCAATTCCTGATGTTAATAATTTTCTGATAAGTAGATTATGCGGTAGTAGGTCGAATGCTTTCGCAAAGTCGATTACGATTGCATCCGCCCTCCCTCCCGCGTCAACTTCGTCAGCTAGATCTTGAAAAAGAAAAACGATTTGGCTTTCGCACGAATTCTAAACCCATGCTGTCCGTGAAAAATCCAGTTCGCTTTTTCCCATTCGCGGGGAATGTACCCGGCTATTAAATGCTGCATTATTTGCACACTACTGATGTGAGAGATTATAATTACAAACTTTCGTTTTATCACCATTTTTGAAAATTGGGACCTTTATAGCTGTCTTCCAATCGTCTGGTAAACTTGCATTAGAAACATTATCATCTTAATAAATCCTAATTTATTAACATCTTAATAAATACGGCAATACTGCCTCCTAACCGAGTTTAAATGCTGCTAACTCAAAATAATTTGTTTATGGCACTAATACTTTGCAAGACAAGGAATATAGGTGTGTAGAACATAATTTTTCATGCAACATAGAGCAAATTCCATTTACCAAACAATATCCCTGGAAGTAGCTGCCATTCTAGATCTAACTAAAGCGAATATTGTTTAACAAGATAACTTTATAAATATAAGTGATTTTTTGTCAAAAATGCATTACGCAATAGAATTCAAACAGTGTATTCGACAAAATGATTTCCATTAAAAAAAACACCCTTCATGCCTACTCAAAATGATTCGTATTTGACTCCATCGAATTGCATGACAAGGAAAAATATTTTCGACTCCTAACATTTTCCTGCTACGTATTTTGAATATAAATTCCCAAAATCTGTTAATAGAGGTATTCAATTGTCCTCTCCTCGATGAGCGAAAAGATTCTTTTATAAGATAACGTAATATTTGGAAGCATTTATTTTTCCAAAAAAACTATTAAAAGTAATGGTATTCTAATGAAATATTCGAGTAAACAATTTCAATATTTAAAAGCCGACACCGTAGATACTCATACAAGAAAATTTCCAGATGGCATTATCGCATTGCTTCACAAGTAGGGTTTGATTTTAAACTACGGAGATTTTATTGCTTCATACGTCGAAATCAAATTAACAAACTCTATTCTTAGATGTCGCGTTTTTCGCCTCAGTGGACATGAATACCGTTGGATAAGAAATGTAATAATTGAAAGTCATTTTTCATCGTATCTGACATTTCCTATAGACTTCATAACTTATACTTGAGTAAACATTTTCGTTAAAAAAAGAAGACCTGCCATTGATGCCAACACAAAATAATTTGGATATGGCATGATTGTTTTCTTTGACAAAGAAGATAAAACAGGATTTTTTTGCAACACAAGTCGAATTCCATTTACCAAAATTCATTTTTGTAGGTAACCGATTACTTAGGCATAAGTGTCGCGAACATCGTTTAACAAGATAATTAATAAATAGAAGGATTTTTATCAAACGGCATATCAATAAATTCAAACTTTAAAACAAATGGATTTGTAGATGACATCATCCATTGCACGTCAAAGACAACTTTATTTTGAACGGCTGACTTTCTCCTGCTACATATTTCGAAAACCACATTGCCAAACTCTGTTTTACGAGGTAGTCAATTGCCTTGTCCTAAATGAGCGGGAATATCGTTTGAAAATATTACGTAATCTTTGGAAACAATAATTTTCTGAAGAAAGCCATTAGGCATTAGAATGCAAATACTTAACTATCCATGTTTGATAATAAAAACCACACCATAGATGGCAATGCAAGTGCATTTCTAGATGGCATCAAAGGATTGCGTGACAAGGAAAATTAGATTTTCAACTACAGAGATTTTGTTGCTACACGTGCCGATATCAAATTGATAAACTCTATCCTTAGATGCCACTATTCTTGGCCTCAGTGAACAGGAGTATCATTGGACTTTGAAAAAGGAAGATGACGTTTTTATTGCAAGTCATTTTTCACCTATAACGCCATTTTGCAATAGAATTCAAATTGAATAAATGCCAACTCAAAAATACTGGAATAAGATACCCGTGCACTGCGTGGCAAGGAAAAAAGTGTGGGAAGAAAAGAATTCCTCATGCAACACAGAGCGAATTCCATTTGACAACATCTATTCTTTTTGGTAGCCAAATTCTAGGCTTGAGTGTCACGAATATCGTTTAACAAGATAACTTACTAAATGAAAGAGATCTTTCATCCAAAATGCATTATGCAATAGAATTCGTACAGTACATTTGACAAAACGATTTAGATAAAAAAACCTCCGTCATGCCTACTCAAAGGATTTGTAGTTGACATCATCCATTGAACGACAAGGAAGAACTATGTTTTATTATAACTTTCTCCTCCAACATATTTAAAATTCAAATTGATAAACGCTTTTCTTAGAGGTAGTTCAATGTCGTGTTCAAAATTTGCAGGAAATTTGTTTACAAAATAACGAAATAATTCGAAACAATTATTTTTTGAAAGGTATTAGGTCTTGGAATTCAAATGAAATATTCGACTTTACTATTTTGATAATTAAAATCCGACACCATAGATGTCAATGTAAGAGCATTCACAGTTGGAATCAGCGCACTGTGTGACAAGTAAAATGAGATTTTAACTAGGGAGATTTTATTGCTTCATATGTCTAAATAAAAATGACAATCTTTATTTTTAGATGTCGCTTTTCGTCGCCTCAGTGAGCAAGAATATCGTTGAACAAGAAAACGTAATATTTAGAATTAATTGTTCATTGTACAATGCCATTTTGCTAAATAGTTAAAACGTAGAGTATTTGAGAAAAAGATTTCGTTATAAAGAGCTACTGATGCCAAACTAAAATAATTAGTTTATGACATCAATGCATTGCGTGATAACGAAGATGGCCTCTTTGAACAGAAATATCGTTCAAGAACATAAGGTAATAATTGCAAGTAATTTATCATCGTATAAATCCATTTCTCTACAGAAATCCAATTGTATATTCGATTTCGACTGAAAGAAGTAGACACCGCCATTGATGAAAATTCAAAATCATTTGTAGACGGCATCAATGAATTGCTAGACAAAGGAGATACGAATGTGGAGTACTGAAAATCATTATACATAGGGGAAATTCCATTTGAAAAATTCTGTTTTTGGAAGTTGCTCATTTTCTACGCCTAAATGTGCGCGAATGTCGTTTAACAAGATGTAAATGAAAGTTTTTATGAATTAAAAAATCCACTACGCATTAGAATTAAAGTAGTACACTTGACAGAACCATTTCGATAAATAAAAGCAGACGTCCTTGATGCGAACTCAAAAGGATTTTTAATCGACATAATTTATTGCACGAATTTATTGCAAGGAAACCTGAACGACGGAGATTCCGACTACATTCAAATTGCAAAACTATATTCTTACAGGTAGTCAATTGTCTTGTCAATGAGCAGAAATATCGTTTAAGAAGATAAAGTAATAATTGAAAGCAATTATTTTTCGAAGAAAAATCATTAGTCATTAGAATACAAATGAAACATTCAATAAAATAATTTCGATAATTAAAAGCTGACATCACAGATGCCACCTCAAAACCATTTCCAGATGATTCCATCGAATTGCGTGACAAGGAAAATTAGATTTTTAACTACGGACATTTTCCAGCTACAAGTGACGAAATCGAATTGCCAAAATATTCTTAGATGTAGTCTCTTATTTTAGCCTCATTAAGCAGGAATATCGTTTAACAAGATGACGTAATAAAAAGTAAGTTTTTATCGTATAATGCCATTTTCATATAGAATTTAAATAACACAAAACGATTTCGTTCCAAATAACACACACCACCATTGTTAGCGACTTAATAGTACGTTATGAAACGTTGATGTAATGATGGGTATTAATACACGAGTGTGATTGTACAATACGAGCGAGTATCGTAAATTTCACACAAGTGTATTAATACCCATTACATCGAGTTTCATATAGTACTTTTTCTACGACTTATGCTAACTTTTATAAGTTAAACTTTTACATTTAATCGTTTCGTACCAGTTGACAGGTAGGTTTCAGCCAAGGTCACCTAGCGGACAGCTCGCCTCATATGGCCCTTGTCTCAGATGGCTTTGGTGTTCCAGTCAGCATGCGAGAGAGAACAAAAATTGCAGTAATAATTCCGACTCACCATTTTCGCTTTTTCTCTTATTTCTGGAGGTGTCAACTCCACTTCTGATTCACTAGACATTTTAAACTAAAAAATTGGCCGAATTTTAAAGGTAACCACACGGTAGCCACATATAACACAAAATCACTTGCGTTCAGATCTTAACGTCAGTCAAATGTTCCCTCTAGGAACTATCACTGCACAGGTCATTTATTTTAAAGAATATTCCACGTAAAATGAGTACTAATAAAAGAAATTAGAACTGATGTATTTGTTTGCGTAAAATGCGTATTTGTTTTTAGCAGGCCGTGAACTGGAAACTCTCTGGTGAGTATGTTTACTCTGCTTACAGAGAATACAGCAACAGTCTAGCCAAAGCGCAGCTAACTCTATGGACAATACGGTTAGCCATAGATTTGCTGGCCCCAATATAGTCACCCATAACCTACAGGTAGCTGCCAGATGCAAAATAACGTAGAGTCATGAGTTACTGGTTAATTGGTGCGATTGACTAGTTGAATATAATGAATATAAATGAATATAAATTGAAACAAACTTCTAATAATGATATTTTTTTTAAAAAAATTAATTCATATCATACTTTGAACTTAATGATTTTGTGATATAGTTTCTAAAATATTGGAATGTCTTGTGGCAGAAGAAAACTGCAGCCCATCTTTTGATAATGAATTGTGACACAATTTCAGGTATAATGTACGTACTGAACGGAATCATTCATAACCTAATTCACATTCATGAAAGTTATATAATAAAAACGTTTTCAATGTGTATGCAAAACTGTTACTTATATGGTTTGGTTGTGATAAATGGTATGTAACTATTACATGTAATGCTTTCGGACCTGTTTGATAAAAACTCCAGATCCTGCTCATTTTAATTCCAGGATTTCTAGGGTCGATTGTTTGGTACCACTGAATTTGGTTTAAAAGTCCCTGAATATTCGCTGGCGCACATATATTTCAAGGCTTTCTAAAATATCGTTATCTTCCAATATATATTGCAGTTTTCTCCATTTTTCTCTGCTGTGTGTTCGAACGCTGCGCTGCAATCAGCTTAACCAGGCGTTAAGTGCTGCTAATGGAGCTGAGATCGTGCGTTAACTTTAACGGAATGTTTTAACAAGCATTGGTGAAATCGGCTCTAAATGTAATTTTAATGTACACAATCGAACGAAACGTTTTCGAGAATGATTTTCAATGATTAATTGAGGGTAAATACTTGGTTTGCAAATTTCTCTATGATTGTTCAAGAACCAGTATCATAAGGATATCTGTATTGTAACGAGTATCATTATGCAACGGGTTGTAGCCTTCAAATTACAGAATTATACAATGGGAGTAGAAAAAATAATTTGTATTTGGCATTAACGCATTTTGTAACAAGGGACGTAAGAGTGTCGCGAAGGTAACTTTTCATGTAACAGAGGTCGAATTCCATTTGCCAAACTCTATTCTTGGAAGTAGCCGATTTTCTAGACCTAAGTGTCACAAATATCGTTTAACAACATAACTTACTAAATGGAAGAGAGTTTTCACCAAAAATGCATTACGCAATAAAATTTGAACGGTAGAGTTAATAAAACGATTTCGATTAATTAAAGAACACATTCTCCGTGCCTATTCAAAAGGATTTGTATTTATCATCTTTGCTTATTTGTGCAGAAGTGTATACGAAACACATCATGTCAGTGGAAGCACGGTCAATGCTTTGATTCTGTAGAAGAAAACCGTCTTACAACAATTTTGATGTTTAAAGCTGCCAAATTTGGTTGTGTGGCACTTTCGCATCCCTTAGTTTTCATTATATATGAATGTGTCATAAAAGAATTGTAATTAATGAAGTATTTAGAGCGGGAAAGATCATGTATACATTTATGAATGATTTCGTAAGATGTGAAATATCAATACATTTCACTTTATAAAGCAAAAGGCATCGTATTTGGTTTTGATTTGTTGCTAACATCAACGCATTGCGTGACAAGATAGAATAGTTTTTAAACAACGGACATTTTCTTACTACTTTTGTCCCATTCAAAATGGCAACTACCGTCCTTGCCAGTCACTAAAAGCTGTCTTCATTGTTTCAATTGTGCAAAAGTCTAAACGGACTTTTAATATACTATGTCAATGGAAACACCAAGAAAGTTGCGATTTTCTAAAAGAATAATACTTAACAACTTCTCTTGTATGTACGGTAGTTAATCACTCTCTTGATGCTCTCGTGTAATCCTCATTTTCCATCGTACATTAATGTGTAGGAATATAGTCGTAAATTATCAAATAATTGGTTTTGAATGATCACGTGTATATACAATTAAATTCGTAATATGTTCAAAAATTGAAGCACATTTATTTAAAAAGGCAGTAGACACTAAAGTTGGTGAAGATTTGTAGTTAGCATTAAAGCATTGCGTGAGAAGGAAGACAAAACTTTTATACCTACTGACACTTTCTTGTTACTAATGTCAAATTCAATTTGCCAAAAATTGTCCTTGGTCGCTGCCAATTTCAGTGGCTGAAACACGAGAAACTGTCAACATGTGAAACGCGTCTGCGCGGCATCGTCGGTGCTTCGTGGTATACGTAAATGTCGTTCTTCATAGTCAGGCTCACAGTAGTTGACTGATAATAACTGCGCAACAACAGGGCGATGACGAATGCACTCTGGTGGGCGTTCTACATATTGCAGATACGTGTGAATCTAATCATTTTCTCACACAATGGTATGGATTTATACCGAAGTAGGATACTATTGGACCACTCCTTCTGGCTGCCGCACTTTTCCGTAAGGCAGTGTATTTTTGAGAAAATAGATATTTTAAAATGTACCATTATGTTTATTACATATGTTATCAGTCATTTAAGACAAACACTACTATTATTAGTGCGCAAAAGTGTAAAAGAAACACTATGTTAGTGGAAGAACCAAATAAATTTCTTTTTCTTAAAACAACAACGCCTATCAATTCTTTGGTGTTCAAATCGCTGAATGTGATTGGGTGTCCGCGCAAATTCCTGGCTCCTCTTGTTTGAATGTGTCGAGTGTCGTGACGGACGTTTAAAGGAGCCGCCGCCGAGTGACGTCAGCGTGGCGTTACCGCCCCTGGCGAGAGAAGGCAACCGGTGCAAGCTGGCCTGGCCTGTCCAGGCGTGGCTGTCACGCCCGAACAAGCGGGTAGGGACTCGCCACCGACCCTACTCAGCAGCTAGTCGGCGGGGCAATAGCCCTAGCGGGCTATAAGAGGGCTCCGACCCGACGCCAGGGCAGATAGCGAGCGGCAGTGTTAGCGATTGTATCCTGGCGAGTGAATTGGCGAGAGGTGTGGAGAGCAACTACACGACGACCTGTGCTACTGACGTGGAACACTCTTGTGGATATTCGACGACCTGGCTGAATTTGGGACTTCTTCTGGACTACAACAACACGGATTCGCTTTTGGTACATACTTCTTGTGATTCGGCACTTCAGCAATTGTACCTAGACTTGAATAAAAGTAATTTTAAGAATTCGTATCTTTGATTGGATACTACAAAACTGGCGACGAGAGAAAAACGACATGGCGTCCGAACAAGTAGCAACATTGATCGTGCTGGTGCAGCAACATATGC
This sequence comes from Teleogryllus oceanicus, assembly GCA_964035755.1. Taxonomy (NCBI): domain Eukaryota; kingdom Metazoa; phylum Arthropoda; class Insecta; order Orthoptera; family Gryllidae; genus Teleogryllus; species Teleogryllus oceanicus. Next base: position 342,784,900 of record CAXIVR010000001.1, on the reverse strand, counting down.
AACAGCAGCAGAAACCGGTCCAGCTACAACAGATGCAGATGCAGCAGCGGCAACAGGCGGAAGCGCAGATGGCAGCATTGATGGAGGCGGTCAGTGCACGCTCGCCTCCACAGTTCCCTGGTTTTCAGCCGGACGCGGAGGAGTGGGCCGAATACATTCACAGGGCGGAGCAGCACCTACTGTGTTACAAGGTAGGCGACGCAAAAATGAAAAAGACGTTTTTTCTGAGTTGCATAGGCACAATGTCACCAACTTATAAAAAGCTGTTCCCGGATAGGGAAGTATCAAATATTAAATGGGCAGAAATGTCAGAAAAACTTCACAACTACTTTAACAAAGTGCCCCATGTAGTGTCAGCTAGATTTAAATTTTTCCAATGCACGAAAAGGGAGGGTCAAACGCACAGTGAGTGGATAACAGAGCTGTCCGGGCTGGCGTGACATTGTCAGTTTAAGTGCCCACCAACTGATAAAGAGATTTCATACGCGGATATTTTGATAAGGGATATGGTAGTGCTTCACATACCTGAAGAAAAAATAAGATTTCAAGCTCTGCAAAGTGGTGACCCTTCGTTGGAGGAAGTGCGTAATTTATGTAAAACGTACGAGATGACGTGCGAGACAGCTCGCCAGATCGCTTCAGAGTCGCATGTGCACCAGGTAAAAAACAGTGGCCAGTACGTAGCAGCAAGGGGTCAAAAGAGTATAGGGCTGCAGTGATTCCAGTGAATGTAGTGCCAGTATCGTGAAGGGCTACCGCAACAGTGACAGGGAACGCAACAATGGCTAGAGGTGTGACCGCCGACCCAGTAGCAGGCCAGGGAACAAGAAATTTAGTGACAGTGACAGTCATGACGGCAGTGTGAGAGTTAGTGTACAGGTGAGGAAATCATGCAAAAACCGTCAGAGGTTTCACTCAAGAGAGAAGTGTAGATTTAGGAATGCGCAGTGCTATTGGTGCAAGAAGATAGGCCACATTAGGGAAGAGTATGGAAAAAGAAAACAGGCGGAATGGTGCAAAAGGCAGGAACAAGAAATGGAAGTAGATGTGATAAATCAAGTACTCAACACCCACGAGCAAAACAAGTTGATGGTTAAGATTGAGCTTGGTAAAAAGCCAGTAAGTTTCCTGTTAGACACGGGCGCTGCTGTAACACTCATAAATTTGGAAACTTATCAGCGGCTAGGTGCACCTAGATATCAGAAGGTGCAGAAGGGGTTATACGCTTTCGGCAAGACCTGATCAAAGTGTTGGGGAAAGTGTCGGTCAGTGCAACCTACAAGAAGAAGCAGGCAGATATCGAGGTTATTGTTGTTGACTGTGACGTCACAAACATTTTGGGACTCGACTCCTTCAGCAAGCTCGGATTCGGAAGAGGCACGAGCCGTCAGGGAGCTGGAACAAGAATTTCCGAGGTGTTCTCTCCGGCTCGGTGAGTGCAAGCATTTCCGGGCGAAATTCAACTAAAAGAGGGGTACAAGCCCCGCTTCTATGAAGCAAGACCGGTCCCGTGGGCCCTTAGAGAGAAAGTGGCTGAGGAACTTAGACGTTTGCAAGCAGATGGTGTCATCACTCCAGTGTTCACAAGCCAGTAGGCCACGCCTTTAGTCGTTGTGAAAAAGTACAATTAGGTTGTGTGGCGACTTCAAGAGTACGATCAATCAGCAGGTAGAGATGGAACAGTACCCCATCCCGAAGCCAGAGGACCTATTTTATAAGCTGTACGGCGGACAACAGTTTTCAAAAATTGACTTACGAGACGCCTATCTGCAGCTGCCGCTGGACCGGGAGTTTAGGATAGTGTTAGTCATCAACACCCCACTAGGCCTTTTCAGATATAATAGGCTGCCGTTCGGCATAAATTTAGCCGCCGCACTATTTCAGCGCTGTTTGGAGCAGTTGACAGCAGAGCTTAGGGACTGCTGGAATTACCTAGACGACATCATCGTCATGGGGAGTTCAGAGAGTGAGCACGAAGAGAACTTGAAAGGTTTGTTTAAAGTGCTCCAGGAGAATGGACTAAAGGTAAATAGAGACAAGTGCGACTTTTTTAAAGATCAGGTAGTGTTCTTGAGGCACGTACTGGATCGCACCAACATTTCGCCCACCAGCCAGCACGTGGAAGCCATCCTGCGGCTGCCACCACCGACGGACGTGAAACAAATTCAGGCGCTGTTGGGGAAGATAAATTACTACATCAAATTCTTTAGGAATTTCTCCACGATAGCAGCTCCGTTGAACAAGTTGAGACAAAAAGGAGTGAAGTTCGTGGGGTCTAAGGACTGTGAGAGGGCACTGAGCCTGCTGAAGGAAGCTCTAATAAAGACTACAAGCTGAACCATTTTGTTCCTGGCAGACTCACCACGGTGGTAGCAGACGCTTCGGATTATGGTCTGGGGGCTGTGTTGTCGCAAAAAGACGACAACGGTGTAGAGAGACCGATAGCGTTCGCCTCAAAGTAGCTCAACAAGCACCAGAGGAACTATTCTCAGATTGAGAAGGATTCCAAAAAAACCAATTGGTTTGGGTTATCTTTGGAATTTAAGACTCCAAATTCATTTTAGGAGGACGACCCAGCACGCGAACGCGAACAGATTGACGCGGAAGAATTGCAGATGTTATCGGAGTTTCCTTTGGGGGCTAAAAGAATTGCAGAGGAGACAGACAGGGACCCAGAACTGTGAACGATTAGGAGTTACGTCAGGGAAGGCCTGCCGCTCAGGTGCCTTAGCAGTAATGCGGCGTGGTACAGTAAGAAGGACAGGTTGACGTGTAAAGCGGGTGTGTTGCTCTAAGTTGGGGAGGAATATACGAGGGTAGTCATACCTAGAAGCCTGAGGAAGACAGTACTGGAGATCCTCCACTGGGCACTGGGGTGTAGTTAGAACTAAGCAGCTGTCACGCCGCCACTGCTTTTGGAAAGGCCTGATCACGGATATTGTCCAGTTGCTCAGAAGAAGCGAGGCCTGCCAAGTTAACCAGAGTGCACCAAACAAGGACTTGATATCCTGGCCCGAGCCCAGTGAACCATGGAAGCGGGTGAATGTGGACTTCGCTGGGCCGTTTGGGGACAAGATGTGGATGGTCGTGGTGGACGCTAAGTCCAACTACCCTTATGTTGTAGAGATGGCCAGCACAACGTCGGTGCATACAATCGACGCACTGGAAGGATCTTCGTGACCGAGGGGCTTCCGGTCACATTGGTCTCCGATAACGGGACACAGTTTACTTCCCAAGAGTTTGCAAGGTACTGCAGCAGTAACGGGAACAGCACGTCTGCGCGCCGCCTTTCCACCCGCAGTCCAACGGGAGGCGGAAAGGTTCGTCCGGACATTCAAGACGGCGATGTCCACAGCGCGCAGCAGGAACGCACAAGTCCCGAGCACTACTTCGGGTTTTGGACACGTTCCGCACGTTGCCAGGCGCGGATAGCAGGAGCCCGGCCGAGGTATTCACGGAAGACACCGCGGACAATGTCCTCCTGACTTCTGTGAATCCATACAGGTCGACAGGAGCACAGCCGAAGTACCAGGTGGGTGACAGTTTATTGCACCTCTTTCAAGAAATCCCCAGCATGGCTTCTGGGGATCATTACCAAGTAAGGGAAGTAGGACATACTGGTCCAAACAGGGTAGGGTAGTTCCACGCCATCAGGTTAGATCCGGTTTACCTCAGCAGGGTAGATTCGCTGCCCCAGGTATGGCCCCAAGAGTACAACCGCAAAGTTATGAGGAAATGATTTATGCCTCACAGAAAGCAACTGCCTCGGGTCCCGAGACCGGACACAACGGAGTCCCCAGCGCAAGTGACAGCGAGCCAACCGACGGAGACTCAGAGGAGCCGCTTAGGATGCAGTTGCGTCCCAGGAGGAGCACCAGGAGGGTGCGATTTGCGCCGTATATGACGCAATTGGGCGCGGAGGTTGTCGTGACCGGCCTCACACGTTTTAAGAAGCCGCCGCCCAGTGACGTCAGCGGGGCGTTACCGCCCTGGAGAGAAGGCAACCGGTGCGAGCTGGCCTGGCCTGTCCGCGCGCAGCCGTCACGCCCGAGTAAGGTAGGGACTCACCACCACCCTACTCCGCAGCTAGTCGGCGGGCGAATACCTAGCGGGCTATAAGAGGGCTCCGACCCGACGCCAGGGCGGATAGTGAGCGGCAGTGTTAGCGATTGTATCCTGGCGAGTGAATTGGCGAGAGAGGTGTGGAGAGCAACTACGACAACGACCTGTGGTACTGACGTTGAACACTCTTGTGGATATTCGACGACCTAGCTTAATTTGGGACTTCTTCTGGTCTACAACAACACGGCTTCGCTTTTGGTACATTCTTCTTGTGATTCGGCACTTCAGCAACTGTACCTGGACTTGAATAAAATCATTTTAAGAATTCTTGTCTTTGATTGGATTCTACACAAAGGATCGTAAAAAGAAATAATGGTTTTGGTTAATCACGTATTGATAGAAGAAGATACTACATACAGTGTAGATTTGTAGTTACCATCAATGTATTGCGTGATGAGACAGTCACTTCAATAGTGCAGTGAACCGAATCTGGTTTTTGTTAGAAGTTCCCAATGGGTGTCGATATAATACCCTAGAGGGTTGATATCGACCCCTGGGTGTCGATGAAATTTCGAATGAGGTCAATGTTGATAAATGGGTCGTTTTAGGGTCAATAGCTTAATATATACATATACTGGCGCCTGATCGGTATTAACAAGAACCCATTGATTACAAAAAATATTAATTAACTTGTGAAATTGCTATAACTTACGTAATTGCTATCTGATGAAAGAGTAAACGCTTGTCTCCTGGCAAATGGTATCCTTTCGGAAATTTAGTCGACAGTAATTTTTTTGTCATTTTAAGGGTATTTTATTTTTTTTATTATTTTCAACAATTATTAATTTAATAATTATTTATAATTTATTAGCATTTTTAATAATTTTGTTAAGATTTTCATATTTGCTTAATATTCGGATTCCATAATAATAGTAATAGTAGTTTAGTAGTAGTGGTTTAGTGGTAGTAGTAAGGGAGAAGCGGCATCCATACTGGATCGGACGATAAGCTCAAATGGGTTTGCTAAGAGAGTAAAGGACTGGAAAGTACTGAATGCTGAGACACTTAGTGATCACAGCTACATTCAGTTCTCATCCTCCAAAGGCATGGGTGGTAATAAATGGGAGCACAAACAGCGCATTGGACTACCCTGGAATACAAACAAGCTGGTAGAAACGGAAGCAAAAAAGTCCCTAGAAGAATCAAAGCTAGTTCACAACTTTGGATGGGTGGAGAAGCCGTACACACCAGAGACAACAGTAAAAGAAGTGAGGGACATATTGAGGGCTGCGTGTTCAGCTTCTATGCCTAGACGCAGAGGTCCAGGGAGAAGGCAACAGGTGTATTGGTGGTCCGCAGAGATTGCAGAGCTACGGAAGAAGTGCATCAAAGCCAGGAGACTTGCTACAAGAACCAAAACTGATGAAGCACTAAGGAGAGAGCACAAAGTATTGCAAAAAGAGCTGAAAAGAGAAATAAAAAATTGGAAATTAAAGTGCTGGAAAGAGCTACTTGAAGAGGTGAAAGATGACCCATGGGGTACGGCATATAAAATTGTAACAAAAAAATTTGGTATGAACAAGACGATTCCCGGATTAGAATACTCTGAATGGGTGAGGAAAATTATAAAAGATCTTTTCCCTAAGGGAGACTAATGGAGAAGGAGTAAACAGAGTAACTATGCATTTGATGAGAACAATATCTTTACGAACGACAAGCTGCAAATAGAGGTGAGAAAACAAAAATCCAAAAAAGCCATTGGCCCCGATGGAATCCCAAATGAAATTATTAGGCTTGTTGCCAAAGAATACCCAGAATGCTTACTGACAGCATTTAATTGCTGTCTCAGACATGGTACGTTCCACCAGAACGGGAAGAAACAGAAATTAATCCTACTAAGAAAAGTAAACAAGCCCACAGACAGGACATCATCTTTCAGGCCATTATGCCTATTAGACGCTATGGGCAAAGTTGTAGAAGGCTTGATTCTGCAAAGACTAGAGAAACACTTAATAGCAGGAATGAACTTCTCTGACAGACAATTTGGCTTCAGAAAAGGCCGCTCAACCACAGATGCTATTCTGGAAGTAATACGTATAGCTGAAGCAGCTAAAAGAGGAACGAACAGGAAAAAGGGGTTATGCGCCCTGGTGGCCATAGACATTAGGAACGCCTACAACACCGCTAGATGGAGCGATGTTATTAAGACCCTGGTCACGAAGCATGTCCCAGAATACCTACTTAGAATCGTAGAGAATTACTTATCCGAAAGGAAGATTACATAAGAGGATGCTTTCAGGTTAGAAGAAGAAATGACATGTGGAGTATCACAAGGTTCCAAACTAGGCCCATTCTTATGGAACGTCATGTATGACGACCTATTAAAAATCGACCTACCACAACATACCCAGCTGATTTGATATGCAGACGACACGCTGATTACTAGCCACAGTGAAAACTCAGAACTGCTAGAGATGCACCTAAATGAGTCTCTCTTCAGGGTTAAAAGATGGATGACGCAAAGAGGCCTGCAAATGGCAGCTGGAAAGACAGAGGCAGTAGTAGTAACGGACAGAAGAGCTATCCAATTCCCCCGCATCACTTTGGACGGAGTAAATATCCCCTGCAAACGCCAAATTACATACTTAGGTGTCGAAATAGACCATATGCTGAGCATCGGGCCCCACATTAGCAAAATGGCAGACAAGGCAGCAGCAACTGGAGCCAATCTCTCCCGAATTATGCCAAATATAGGAGGACCAAAAGAAGCCAACAAATGCTTTATGCGGCTCCGGTGTGAGCTGACAAATTAGGTAAAGCAAGCGTGGGACTGAAGTACGCGCAAGTGCAGCGGAGATTGGGGCTGCGAATAGTGTCAGCTTATCGCACAGTATCCGACAGTGCAGTAGGGGTACTGGCCAGAATACCCCCCATTGATATGTTGGCTAGAGAAAGAAAAGCGGTGTATGACGAAGCGAAAAAGTCTGCTGACCCCAGCGGGAAACAACCGGCGAGTAGGACGAAAGAAGACATTAAGAAGAGCGCCCGAACATCACTACTGGCGGAATGGCAGGAGAGGTGGGAAGGGGATCCTAAAGGAATGTGGACACTTGATACCGCATATCGAACCATGGTTCAATAGAATGCACGGAGAAGTAAACTTCTACCTCACTCAAGTGCTCACAGGTCATGGTTCTTTTAAATCCTATCTATTTAGATTTAAAAGAGCATATGACTCAAAATGTGAATTCTGTGGTTACGAGGATGATGAAGCCATGCACACAATATTTACATGCGTAGCATGTGACACACAGAGAAGAAGATTGAACGAGAATTTGGAGGCAGACATTTCTCCATCAAACATAGTTCGGCTTATGCTTCAATCGGAGGAAAGGTGGAACAATACAAGAGTTCTTGACCCTTGTGATGAAAAGGAAAGAAGAGCGACTCCGAACGTAAAATGAAGTTAAGGCTCAGCCACCTGCCTGCCTCTCCACGAAGTAATGTCTCGCGACGATTCCGTGGCGAGGCGCATGGGCATAAGAAGAGAGGTTCTTTTAGTGGGTATACCACTGAGAATGGGAGTCCCACACACCAGGGATTATACCATCTGAATCCCTGACGGTGCATATTGCATTTTTTCCTCTCACAAAAAAATAAAATAATAATAATAATATAATAATAATAATAATAATAATAATAATAATAATAATAATAATAATAATAATAATAATAATAATAATAATAATAATAATACACATTTTGTTATAAATAAACAAGAGCTTGGTGATAATGTTTCACGAGAGATCTTTCTGATTTCTCTCTAAGCAGGTTTCATTAAATCATAATTATTGTTACGGTGCTGTTAATAAATCGATAAATCAGTATAACTTCCCTCCACTCTTCAGTATTACAGTTTTGTTTCTTAAGCAGACAGGTAAAATGCTTAAAGAGACGTTTCGTTTCCCCTCTCATGCTTCAGCCCACCCCACCCCACCCACTCTGAGCAGGGCGAAAAGATTCCGGCATGTGAGCCGCGTACCTGTCCGGCTAAGCTCTTGAATGGGAAAAGCACAGAAACAAAGTTGCTGCAGCTTGACCGACGGTCGCCTCTGCTGTCTGGACGTGACAAGCATGGCTGTTTTGGAACGTGGAAAGAGTCCGTTGCCAAATTACCAAAACACGAACAGTGCTCTCAGAGATGGGTTGCGAGTTCAGGTAAAGACTTGTATATAAATCGCTGCAAATCAGTTTATAGAGAAAACGCAGTTTAATGAAATTTGTAGTTGGTATCAATCCATTGCATGTAAAGGAAGGCAAGTTCGTAGTGATAAAGCACACGTAATAACTGGAAGCAATTATTCATTGAAGAAAGACATTACACGCTAGTATTCAAATGGTACATTGTAAAATACAACTTCCATCAGTAAATCAGACACTACTGTCTTATTTGTGCCTAAGTCTAAACAAGGTAGAAATACTCAAAGTCAGTTGAACCAAGAAATTTCGATTTTGAAAAAACATTACCTAACAACCCTTTCGGTGTTTATGGTCATATAACATATTAGACGGTTCTTGCATAGTCTTGAGTTTAAAGTTGACAGTTCCTGAGTTTCTATTTGACATTGTTGAAAAACATGAAATTACTTGAGTTATCCATGACGGTGAGCACTCTTTCTTTTAAATCTATGGGCTCAAAGCAGCAAACAGATTGAACATCACAGACTGGTCAAAACTAGTTGAACATCATAGACTTAATAATATATCAGAAGATCATTATAGAATTGAAGACATCAATGAAGACAGTGATATACATAAGGGTAATTTTGAGGATAACAAATTAGCAAAAAATGTAATAGTTCCACAATCAGAAAAATAAAAAAATGAACCACAACAAGGGAATAGGGGGAAAGAATAGTAATTCCAAAAATTTAAAATTAATAAAACTATGTTATTACTCTGTAAATAAAGATTTAATGTTGATTTGAATAAATTCAAAGATCGATTAGTTGTAACTAGTTATGAACAGAAATACAAAGATTATTTTGAAACATTTTTTCCCAATTACTAAATCACAAATTATAATAAATGTATTGAAGATAGATGCAATTCAAAATATTATTTATTACAAAATGAAGGCAACTTTTTGGAAAGCTTGATAAAAATTACAATATTTTAATTAAGAAAGGCATATACGATTTAAAACAAGCAAGTAGAAAGTCAAATTATAAATTTTATAATATATTATTAGAAAAAGGTAAGAAATAATTAAAAATATGATTTGGATTATATCAGGCTGTATGAGAAAAATTAATGAATTTGTGAATATTAGTCTACATGTGGATGATATTGTACTAATAGGAAAAGCAGATTTTTATTGTATTTTTAAAAAATTAAAAAAATGCTAAGCATTTACCTGGATGGATACTAAATATTTAAGCGGTAATATCTGTGTAAATCAAGAAAAAAAATTAAATGCTATTTTGATAAATAGGGAATGAAAGAATGTAATTTACAGAAAAACCGTATTGTGTTCAAATACAACATTTTATAATTATATAGTTAGTAAAAAAAATAGAGAGCGATTGTTACAAAAAAAATATTTGGAATATAATTGGTTTATCTAAAAGAACCAGAATTTTTCTAATTCAAACCCAAGAGAGATTCTGAATGCATTAAAATAATAAAAATGATAATTAGATGCTTTTTCAAATACAAACTGGGACAAATAATTTGATGCCATATCTCAATCATGATATACTATTGGAATGGATTGAGAGATTACCAATTGGAGAAGTAAAGTGCAAGGAACAGTGGCTTTATCTAATAAGACAATGAATTGGAAAAAATTAAAATCAGACCAATATTCATGATGCACATCAGTTGTGTTGACATTGAGGAAAAAGAACTCAGTCTTTGCAAACTATCAAGGCAATAATCAATTCGTACAATGCTATACATTTATACAATCATAATGTATTTTAATAAAAAAATCCATATCAAGCATTGTTTGACATAATAAACTGCAGGAGAAACTACAAATCATTTTGTTCAATAGAATTTTTCAATATAATTTTTTTCCCCATTTTGTGTATACTTCTGCTATTAACTCTTCTAATTATTATTTTCTCAGAAATCTCATTTAGTTTTCTTAACAATCTTTAGCAGATATTCATTTCTCTTACCCTATACTTTTGACTGATGAAATCGCATTGACACAGCCCGAAAGTTTTGTTGGTAGGCTTAAAACTAACATAATCCACTGCTATTTTTGCATTCATTTATAAGAATGTATCACTCATCTTCAATAACTTTCCATTGTGATGTGTTTTTCATGGAAGAAGCACATTTGAAGTTTAAAAAGAACATACATTTCTTAAACTTTTTACGTAGACTGCATTTCTAAATATTCCTAATTATTTTTTGGTATATTCGAATGAATAATACAGAGAAGAAACAATTTTACTCACTAATACAGGTAAGGACTTCAGGTTTCTCTTCAAACCATTATTTAGTTTTCTGATGCTATTTCACACATCTGAAAAACCAATAACAATGCTTTAAAACTCTGCTCACTTTTTGTGAAATATATTCATTTACAAAAATAAAATTAGATGTTAACTCTTTCAGAGATAAAAATATATTCACATTTTGTGACCATAACACCAACTGACATTAAGATTTAGAAAATCTTAGGAAAACGAAATGTGTTAGTTATAGGGTCATCATCAGGTAGTCAGACTGATACCTTTAATTTTTTGTTTTCTGACAAATATTATCTTTAATTTTAACCACCATTTTACTTTGGGCCCTTTGTAAACCATAGAGTTTAAAAAAATTAATTTTTCTGAATCTCATTTGTTAAAAAATGGTGGTTTTGTGTTAATAAATAATAATTTCAAATTATCAAAGATGTATTTTGAATTATTTTAAAAAGTGTCTGTCTTTTTATTTTTAAGTCATTCATGCTCACAAATATATTCATTAATTAAATTAATCAAGCATAGGTGCTGAAAAATTTATGAAGACAAAGAATTACTAAAAGTTAATTTTAAGCCCCTTACCAGATTGAAATTTGCAAAGTTTTGTTATGTCACACATTCAGTTAAATTCAATATTTATAGTACATTGTTTAGCTTCAAATCAGTGAATTTTATATCATTAATGACTGTTCTTAATGGAGAGATTGGAATCATAAACATGAAATTAATAACTACATTTCATTTTAACTCATTTAAAAGAAATAGGCAGTTCACCACATATATGATATTTTCAGTACTACGCATGCATACACACTGTGCAACAAAGCAATGTCCACAGCAAAGAAACTTTTTCTTCAGAAATGTTAATATCCAAATAAATAAATATTCCATTTAGTGTAATACATTAACAAACAAACTAAAAAAAATCAAACATAAATTACCCTTGTTTCATTTGCGTTCAACCCAATTGTCAACCTCTTTGGGTTTGTTGAGCCATTTGTCATCATAATAGCCTCAAAATGGCTCCAGTTTAATATCTGGTTCGTTTTGGTATATATAACACTTTTGAGAATTGTTGGCAACTGATATTGCATAATTGATTTTTTGCAGTTTTGCAGGTTAAAACCTCTTTAAAACAGTATATCACAAGGTTTCTGCCTTTATATCTAAGGATCTTAATCAACGTTGTATGGATATTAAATTTGCAGATTTTTTTATTTTATAGCTTTTTAATGACTATTATTATATTTTTGAAAAGAGCATTATTATGTATATAATAAAAGTACATGCAACAAACTGGGAATGTGAACACAAATACTACCCATTTGATGTAGTTCAAAATAATTATATCAACTCCCAACTTCTCAGAATCTCATTTACATAACTCATCATACAGTAAGGACAAATATTCAACAAGAATTTTCAAAAGCTGATTGAAGACAAATCATAAAAATTGATCTTACAAAACACATGTATTTATGTATGAGAACTAATCACTAAATCTTGATGACTTAAATTCCTCTAATTCAACCTAAAAAATGGGAGCATAAGCATATGTTTGTATATCAAGACAGAGGCTACCATTTCTCTCAGAATTTATTTTCATCAAAGCATATCAAAAATAACTAGACGATCTCTAAAAGCGCCGCTTTCCTCACATTTTTGTAATGGTTATGTAATATTATAATACTATGTACTTGAACCGACAAATGTGCTTCCAACGTGCCACCCACAGTTTCCACTTATGCTGGGTTTTAAATTGGATTTAGCAAGCAATTAATGTAACTACTGCACGAAACACCTCAGACAGTATAATGTTACCAATGCTTTAATAGGAAAGTTCAACATTTCCAATTTTCAAAACTTCACAGGTTTTAATGAAATTTAAATTTTTTCTGTAGAATTACATAACTTTCTCTCACCCTTTTTTTGTGTAGAATTACATAACTTTCTCTATATCTTGAAGTTTGTAAAAAAGAATGTAAAAAGTCATTATCCTGAGGATGGACCAATGTTTTAAATGACAATAAAAAACACGCACATGGAAATAGTTTACTTTCATGTCATATCACTATGCTTAAGAATTCTTATTCACAAAATGTCAGCTGTTGTTTCTATTTAGTTGATCTGAGAAATTAATTGAAGGGTTAAATTAAAGAAAGATACTGCAAAACTTTAATTCAAATGGACTTCAAAATAAAGGGAAAATACATTTAGGGCCTACTTCTCAGAATTATATTTTATTAAACCTTAAAATAAAAATGTTCCTATTTCTTGTTGATTGAGTATTGAACACTTAGTATCCAGATGGAATCGTCATAGAATATTTTCTTTTTTACCGGAATTTTTTTTTTTGAGGTTATGTCACATTATATTTGATATCTTAAAGAAACTATTCAAACAGAAAAATTGATACAAAATAAACTTGGATAGACAAAATGTGATAAATTTAGAATAGTTACTGATATAAACAACATATCAAGTAGACTACTGCCATTTTTATAAAGATAATCATAAAATTAAAAATTTTGTCTCCAAATATATATCTTTATAGTTATTAGAAACTATGTTTTAACTGTTCAAATATATTAATTAAATAAGGTGATATATCTGCTGTAATCATGCGAGGTTCTAAGAATTCACTCTTCAAACCACATTAAGGGGATACAAGGTTCTTATGGATATACTATACATATTTCACCTCCTAGTCAAAATGGGAGATTAACAATTACTTGGGTTAAGTATCTTATTTTGTAATTGTTGTGTCTTAGGAGCTATGGAGTTGCAAAGGTAATTGACAATTGTGAAACATGAAATTTTTTTACATGTAATTGTCAAGCTTCAATGTGACTAGGTAAGATTAAATTATAATATTTATAATCCTTTTTTTTTTTTTATATAAATTACATCACTCAGTTTTCCATTTTATTTGAAACTGGTGTCAATAACTTGTAACTACTACAAACTACTCACCTAAGGTAAATTCATAGTGAAAATTCTGCACTACTAGGAATTTATTTATGCTAATTGTCATCTCAATGATATTACATGTTAAAAGTTGAAATTGAATTTTGGAAATATTTACTTTGGTGAATTACTCATGTTACTGAGATATTTGCAAAAAATAAAGTGATGTGGTTCTATTGCTTTTGATCATTTAAATGTTGCTCTATTGCTTTAAGTGTTAGGAAAATGGGATAGGTGTAGGCCTAATTTATAAGAAAGCTCATTCAGACTGTAATTTTCTTTTTTAAGATAAGACAACATTTCATTAAAAGTAATTAGTACTCAAAATGATGTAAACAGAAGAGACATGTTCAATATTACCCCTAATTTTAAAATTGGAGGTATTCACTTCATTAGATGGTTTCCACAACTCTGAAAGACTATATTTTAGTTATATAGAATCTGAAGTAATTCTGAAAGATGTTGAATAGGAAATTCTTTTATTTGTCTTTTCTATTATCTACATGTAAAAATATGAATACATAAAAGTCTTTACACACTGAGTGATATTTATGGAAATTGTACACTGCAAGTAAGCTCACTAAATACAAATTCAAACATTTTTATTAATTAAATTTCATTGAAAAAATAATAAAAAATACTCTTATGTACATAAATTAGTTTTCATGTGTCAATCATGAGAAGTTTAAGCCCTCATACATGAATGCTATTTTTCATTATTAACATAACATTCACATAGCACTTTCACGTAATGATTACAGTAATCAAAAATACAAATTATTCTGGACTTGTTTCCAGTCATAATGTAGGGTAGAACTTAGCAAAGAACGATTTAATAGAAAAATATTGTTTCACTTAATGCTGTTCTTAAATTTCAAATGTCGTTTTAACTTTGTACCAAGATTTTCATATTCATGTAATCATATAGTTTCATCCAAAAATGTGCATGTTTAGGTATTTCAACAGTTTAAAATAATATCCCGATTTTTAGGTCTAAGACAAAAATGTCATGTCAAAACCAGTTTGCGATATTTTACATTTTATGATGTTAATCAATGAAAGATTACTCAAATTTTCAATTAACACGTCAGTCTGTACCTTTTACCATACTGAAGAGCAGATAAATTATCAGGATGATCCTGTTTGAGGTACATACTAAGTACTTTGAATCATCTAGAAATTAATGTCAGTGGAAACTGTTGCATAATGTGGACATTTAAAAAGTACCCTATACGAACCCCATTATCACCGTCCTCCATTTCATTGCCATGAATTCTTTGGGGCGAAGTTCATTTGTTGTTTAGTCGGTAACGTTGACAGCAATGTGACTCTCTCCTTTATCAAACGTTAAAATTCAAAGTCAAAGGATATAACGTAAAGTTAGGAGTACTAAATTAGTGAAATTACAACATTCAAAACTTATACAATTGCCTCTAGAAATTTATATAAGTTTTACATTTCACTGTCAGGACCAAAGAAGTGATATATCGATATGGTATAGTCCTATCTGCATTCAAGAGAAATGAATAGTAGGTCGGGTCCGAACAGCGGGATAGGAGTGAAGAAGATAATGACAATTTTTTGCCTTCCGTTAGTCCCTTCTATTATTTTCAAGATAAAATCGCAGTTAAATACTAGATTTGATTTGAATGTAGTGATCAAAGTAACGAATCAAAGAAATGCCATTAAAAAAAGATATCTGAATGTTATACAAAGAGAGGAACAGCTTGAGGACTTGGAAGTAAAATAGAATGATCAGAAGCGTACTGAACTGACCAAGCGGAAGTTAAAGGAGTGAGATTGTGGCGGAACATAATGGAAATCTTTGGATAAGTAAATGTTCAAATTCGCCGACTAATCACAGAACTAGTATTGGCCATAAAATAGATTTTACGAATGTGAAAATGTTCACTAAAGAGAAAAAAAGGAATCAAAGATTGGTTTTGGAAACTTTATTTATAAAGACTATCAACTGTTGCGATTCGCAAATTGAGTCAAGTAATTTCACTAGACTTTATGATAGTTTATTGTACAGATTTTAAAATGTTGTAATTGGTAATGTTTAATTTTAAAACAAAGAAACATTATTTTTGTTATGCTGGTGATCGCCAGACAAAAACATTTCTTTATTTCCTTACTTGCGACCGCTAAGGCTACAAAAAACATTTTATTACAGACGAGACCCCAGGCCTCCTCTCTCTACAATGGCCGCTGGGCCTTTTGATTTCTTGTAATCTTTGGAATCTATGAGCAATTTTCTTAATTAATTCTTAGTTTAATTTTGTATAACATTTAAAGTAACATTCCAAGACCTGTTGTGTTGGGAACCGTCTTATGAGTTTTAAACAGAATGTCTAGTATTTAAAAAATGTATTATATAAAGCATAATGTTTTATTTGTGTTATATAAATGTGTGATGATGAGGCAAATTGGGCATAGCTTTGTAGAAATATTAACAAATACATTATTAAAATGCAATAGTTAATTCAGAAACTCTTCGCCTTATGCATGGAAAAATAATTTTCTTATATCTATTTTAACATTATATTTGGTCAGGACTACGGCTTTTTCTACTTTCTGGCACTGTTTACGCTACTTAGGGAAAAGGGCAAATTTTTGATGAACGATTTATACATTGCCGGGTTTAGCTACAAAAAATTCGATAAATATGATTATGTATGAGTTCATTACTTCCAAAACGGTGCAGTCAAAATATTTCGTGAGCTCTTAATGAAAAGCGGAAATCAATTGTAAAAAGTCTGTCGGTATTATGTGGTCAACAAGATTCTAACCAAACCGCCCACACGATTTCTTCAGAGTGATGTTCCCCGATCGAAGTAGACGACTGAAGGCCTTGCGCATTTCAAACACATATGATTACGATTAGCTATGTCTTCGGATAGCACAAGAACTCATAATATACTGGCGCACTAGTGAAATACGTGATTTGTTGAAAATTACAAATTTTAAACATTCTACGTCATCTTTTGCACAACTACAGCATTGGAAGATTTTTTCTTGAATAAAATTTGTGACGAAGAATGAATCTTAAATTAGGTTAGGCTAATTTGCATGAAATCTAAGCATTTTAAACTTTTTTAAAACTGTGAAACTGTATTGAAAGATTTTTTCACGCATAAGACAAAGGACACTTAAAAGAAAGGCGTTGATTTCAGTTTCTGATGAAATTTGCTTGATTTTGAAAATTGCAAAAAGTTGACATTGCAAAAATACAATATTGATTTTAGAAATTTTGCCTTAATTGAAATTTGTACTAAAAAAATACTACATAAAAAAAAGTCATGCACAGTTTTTTGAAAGAAAGCGTGTAGTTTCTGCGTAATCTTGATTCAGTGGTGAGGTGTAGTTGACATTTACATAATTGAAATGAATGAAGTTGTCGTTGTCAACAATGACGGTATTGACCATGACAGCACCTTCAATCATTTCAATTCTGCGTAATCTGCTTGGTTCAAACAGTTTATATTCTCAAACATTTCCCTCCAAATCAGTTTCCAATTTTAATATTAAACAATATCATTAAAGTACTGTTGACTAAAATACATAATGGAGAATAGAAACAAACTCCTTTCCCTACTTATTAATGAAGTAAAACCAGAAATAACTTATATCAATTGTCTCATTTCAAACTTTAATAATCAATAAAGCACCAAACCAAGTATAATTTTTTTGTCATTTCACAACACATCCATAATAAATCCTTTTGCTAAAAATGTGAAAAAAGTGTCATGCACCCTGTATTGTTGAAATTCTATTTTGATTCTGGTGGACTGAAAATAGTAATAATATTCTATATTCAATAATTACAAAATGATATTCAATATAAAATTCCACTGATTAAATAATTATTTTTTCATAAACACAATTACCATGAACCAGAACTACTTTGCCACTTCTTTTCTTTTTTCAACTGATTTGCTAGCTTATAATGTTCATAATTGTTTACACCTATCCAACATTATTATTTTTGTATCAGTTCCACAATTAGCAGGAAAATACCAGCTCTAGTGCAATTTTCTGAGCTGTAATCTTAAGAAAGAGTGTTTACAAAGTTAGCCAGGAAATGGAGCAATTTGGAGTGTTAAAACAAAGTGAACAACTTATTATAGACTGTAATTATGAGGCAAGGGCTTGAAAAACAAAGACACTCGTATGCATGCTACAGAGATTAGCTAAAGCATTCGGCACCGTACCCCATTCTTGGCTCCTTCAATGTTTGGACGTATACAAGGTCCACCCGTTTGTCCAAAACTTCCTGAAAACGGCAATGAGCCGAAGAAATACAAAACTGTCTCTCTCTAATGGAAAACGATCCATCCAGACAGATACTAATCATATTCGCCGAGGGATTTTCCATGGTGGCTCTTTAAGCGCTTTATTGTTCTGCTTAACCCTGAATTCTTTGTCTACTCTACTAAATTCATCTAATTATGGAATCGCTCTTAAAAGGGGAATCAAATTCCAGGAATACATCGAATAAATTTTCGACAAAATTCTCTGAACGATTTAGGCGGAAGTGCAGACGGACGTAGAGACCGAAGAAGTAGATTTTGACTACACAAAGTAGTAGAGGAAGTAATTTACTACATATACGAGTAAGAACGATCGACATTCAAAAAGTTCTCGTTATTATTTTTATTTAAATAAACATATGCGCCTAAATAATTCAGAGGATTTTCTACAAAATTGATTCGATTTATTTTTCGTCAAAAAATTATTCGATCCCCAATCAATTTGGCTAATCTGGAGACTTGGCTTTACACGAATCTTTTATGATTTTTAAAAGTTTTCTTAAAATGATTTATTTTTCTTCTCAGATGAAGCTGGCACAATAAAAATGGCACCGCTATTTCGTTCAAAACCTGGAACCTGTAGAAAACTCAGGAAATTTCAAAATGAATTCGTCTATAATGTACAGTATAGAAAACCAGTTGACAACGTATTTCGTACATTTGCGATTTGATTTCTAATTGTACTACATATTTACACAGTAAAGACAAAGTATTGTAATTCTACTGAAAAACCAACTATTTGTTTTTGACAGAAAAGCTCATTTTGTAGGACCATGGTCTGGAGAAAACTGGTTGAAGTTTGTTCTTGTGTGTAGCAAATTACTTTCTTCAATACATTTCGTAATTAAAGTATTTTTGCTCGTGGGTTTATGATACCGAATACTTGATTATCCAGGGAAAACGTATGCCTGTCTGTGTAGTCAGCGTAGCATCAGATTATTCAAGCGATTTTCCTCAAATCCTGTTTTGATCTGGCCAAATTCGAGAATCTGAGAAAAGAAAATATAATTTTTCATTAATGATCTATTCTTGCAGTAGATTTTTGAAAATTGGAAATGAAAATCTCTGAATTTTTGAAAATTGCAAATGTAAATGCTTAATTTGTGTCGGAGAAGTCAGGTTTTGCTATGGAGTCTGGTGGTGTAGGGTCATGTGACTGGTGCTGGCTCAGGTGTTCTACACTTCTTCTTCTTTTGGCAGTGTGCATCGGGAAAAAATTACTGTAAATAATATTGTTACATTTTACGGTGGTGAATTTAAAGTCTGGTATTATTTTAACAAAAACATTATTTTGTTTTGCTAATCACTGAAAACACTTGATTATTTATTTTGCTACACTTCCTTGATGTTGTTAATAGTGTTCACTTCTCTTACACCTCTTTGATCTAGCGCTATTACGATTCACTGCACTGATCACAGTTCGATGCGCCGTGCTATCCCCACTGCACTAACCACAGTTCGATGCACCTGAAAGCCACGGGTTACGTCACACAGCCACGGTGATGCACTGACCACGGTTCCACGTCACTGAGCACAATCACTGCACTACTATACATGATGCACACATACGGTTCCCTTCTGCCGACCGGAATGACTCGCGGTCGCCGGCCGCCGCGAATTTATACTCGGCGAATGCCGTCGAGAACTTTCCGGACCCCGCGAACGTTCTGGAATAATCTACTACAGGAACCGCCGGCCGATGACGCACTCCGCGCTAACAGGCAGCTCGTGGTGACGCCGGCAGATGACGTAATCACGCGTACAGATAGTTCATGGTGGTGCCGGCCGGTGACGCAATATTCGTTACAATATTATATAATTATAATATTGGAGTTGCCGATGCAAATGAAACGGAAGGTTTGTGCTGATTAAGCTTCCGCTCATTTAACATTTACTTCGCTAAATATGTGTTCTATTAATTATAAAGTATTCCTTAATAAATTAAATATATCAGTGAAAATGTAAATTTAGTTATTAGGTCAATTTTGTAAAACTGGGAAATTGATCTTAAGTAATTCACACATATTAAGACTTTTTGTTAATATTTTATATTCTACACCTGCAAAATTAGTTTTAAATTTTTTAATTGTTGACGTCATACAAAAAAATGTTTTTGTTGACTAGTGTAATCGAGATCTCAGTTGTACAACTTAAAGTAATTGTGTGTTTTATAGAACAATTTTTACCTTCTTACACATAATATTACTTATTAGTAAAGAAAATGATAACAATACTGCAGTAAGTGACATTATTTGACAGAAAAAATTAATTGAGTCCCTGATACCGAATAGTAGACAATTCTTGATTCCTATATAATAAAATTCCCTTTACCTGAAACGTTATGTAGTCAGACTCTGTTTTAGCCGTCACTTGATGCCTCGAGATTTAATTACGGCAGGGCAAGTCCTATCCGTCCGTAGTCAGCACTGACGCCTCAAGCGATTCAAGGATATAACATAGGGAAAGAGATTTGAAACTAACTAGCGCGAGAAAGTCTGTGCCATTCCATTTTCCACCGTTTATTTATTACCAATTTTTTTTTTACCGTCCCATGTACATTCCAGGAGAAAAATTTAAAGAAAAATTGGAGCGTTGCAGAGAAAATCCACAATTTCCAACAATTATACACAAACTCTTCGTTCTTGAGAAAACTCGTACATGACCTCTCTTAAAGAGCTAAGTTTGTACAAGAGACTTTGTCTGAGGCAAAAACCTTCAGCTTCAATTGTGTAACTTCTTAAGCCTTTAGTTTTGAATTTTTTACAATTAGTTTACTTTTGGTCATCAACTACAAAGGTCATGGCGACCGCACCAAATCCAATAACTCAAGTATGCAATATTCATTCAGTAAGATGCTTCTCAAGTGCATTGGGTTTCTGTATACAACAGAATAAAGACCTATATTTATTTTGCTTCAAAATCAGTGAATATTGTCAAAATCCAATGTACTTCAATTTGAGAAAGCATTATTAGCAATATTTTCTTGTTAATTACTTTTGTGTTTATGTATGTACATGATAATATATTAAAACAGACCACATTCTACCATTTTCCCGAAAAGTATATAGTTGTGTCTAAGGAGTAGGAATTCAAACATTTGAAAAATCTGAAGAATCTATGCTTCATATAATTCATTAATGTAAATGGACAGATTCAATAGGTTGTCGGATGAAAATCTAACGGAAATTAAAAATGAGATTTTACAAGATGATCAATCGAGTAAAGAAGAAAGTAATTGGTATATAATGCACGAATGACCTGCAACTGCTATAGTCTGGAAGAGAATTAAGCTAATTATTTCGAGATAAAAAATGAAAGAAATTCAACATTGAATTAAGCAAGGAAGGCTTATATATTATCAAAATTGTTCTATCGTCAATAAGATTCATAAAACATATTTAGGTGATAAAGTAATGTATGAATATGCGATGGTAAAATCAAAAATTTAATAAGATATCAACTAATTTTTTTAGTACTATCAAATAAAATCAAAATGCAAGAAATCAATGAATATCAAAATGTTTTGAATCTAACATCTATAAATAATGAATTTTTAAAAGAAATTTTCAAATATATACATTAAGTAGGAAGAAACCTAATCAGAAACACTTCAGAAAAAGGACTTCTCTCAAATTTGTAGAGAGGACGGATTTTAATAAAATGTCAGTTTTTTCTTTTTACTCCCCAAACAATGCCAGTTAGCATAAATTTCATTTTATGTTATGACCAAAGGAAATTACTCATTTTTATGTCATTCAATTCCAGAAGTAACCGTCCATCACATCACCCTTCGTGCCGGTAGCTGGAACTACAAGATTCACATTGGACGTTGTGCGTTTCGCAAAGAGACCGATCCCAATCTTGGTCTTGAATAATTTGCGGGCACTTATCAATTTCCAGTACCATAAGAAATTTTGGGATATGTTGAACATTTACTGCCAGCAAGCCATCTGTTGGACCGTGGTGACACTGTATTCAAGAAGACATAGTCGCGATGGCAGAATAAAACCATTGGCGGTGACTGATGGATCATCAAGCTGCCGCGGGATGAAGCTCAGGCAACTCCAGCACCATATAGGAGGAAACTCTAATATGCATGTGACGGTTGTTCAGCAGCTGCCGACGTCTGCGGAGCGGTACTCAGCGCTGCGTCAAGTTTCAACCAATTTCCGTTGGGGTTAAAGTTACTCTGGTAAAGTGCACGCTGTTAGATGGAATATCAGAATGCACTTGTGCTTGAGGGACGTCCCTTTGAATTCGAGCCCCCATGTGTTTTTGATAGTGAAGTCAGAATAAATGACATTGATTTTTAAATGTTAAGTTCCTTGCATTTGTATTCCGTTGTTTGTAAATTTAAATGTTAAAATGCTCTGTGCATGAAGACTGAGTAATATGTATTTTCTGATTTGGGATTTAAGGTGTACCACAAGGATCTGTGATTAGGCCTTTGTTATTTCTAAATGTGTTAATGATATTTAGAAAGCTCTTCCCTGATTTCTCTACAATTTCTTATGCAGATGATAGCGCAATAAGCATTGGTAGAATCTTGTCATCTAAACCATCTGCTCTGAATAGTAGTCATTCAAAAGTTATCTGTCCATAAATGAATTGAAATTAAATGTTGATAAAACTGTAGATCATTTCAGCTTCATTGCAGTGCCATTTTAAACATAAAAATTATTAGAGTAGACAGGAATCTGTAAGATCAGGCCTTTGTGCCAATTATATATTAGTTTAGAGATATTAATAGATCAGGCAACACAACAAACAAGTTGACACACTTTGTAATAAAATAGCTCAAATACTTCCTCTTGAGATACTTTTCCAGATACCTGGAAACAGACTGACTTCTGTCAATATACTGGCATAATCTTCTGCAACAATATAGTATTGAAATATGGGAAGTACAACACAAAAAATATGGACAGAGAGTAATGGTCCTACAAAAGTATATAAATCATTTTTAAACTTTGAATCCAAGATAGTCCTGTAAAGATTTCTTTTAAATGAATTACTGACTGTTGCAGCACTCTACTCTTACAAAGTAATACCTACTATTGAGAAATAATCAGAATATTATTTTGCAGAGGAATAAAGGGTACATAACTTTTTCATACCAAGAGGACATAAGGGACTATCACGGGATAGTCACGACAAATCTTCAGCTAATGGTCATATTGCATTCACCAGCTCAACTTTGGCAATCTATCAGTCACCATAAGGGTGGCTAATGATAAATGCTAAACATTGCATGCATAAATCTGTGGGTGTGTATGTCTAGATATCTGAACTCCTTTTACTTTTCTGAAATTAAAAGCCATGTACATCTACAGGTGATCATGGTGTACCCAGTCATTCATTATCAATAAGACAATATGCTATAAATCTTCTGTTTGCCATCAAAGTTAGGCCTATAGGCCTGTTTTATCCTCAGCATTGACATTTACAATCAACCCAAGTTCTTGGTCTACAACTCTTCTGCCAGTGGGAACATAATTTATTATTTGTTGAGAGTCTGACTTTACCGTCATATTATAATATGACAAACCAATTTCATTTTTGTTTTTGACTCTTTTAGAGGTTAAAACATTTAGTTCATGTTATATGCACATTTTTACAATCAAGACATCACGTAAAGATGTTAGCAACATGTGAGAACTATTTTGCTAAGTTTGATTTTCCTTTTTATTGATCTGAGTCCTTTTTCGCATCCATGAGTTAATGTTGGGACGGCCAGTGTTTTATAAAATTTTAACTGCGTGTCTCTTCGAGTTTTATTTTGTATTCGTTTCTTATTGTTCCACAGTTCTGGAGATCTACTCAGTTTCTCCACTCACTCTACTTTCTATTAAGATACAACACACTGCAGCCTAAGTAATAAAAGTGAAACTTGTTCCTAAACCTTTGTTATTTGCTTTCTGCTGGCATGTTCTGGACCTAAAAGCATGGTTCTAGATTTGGTAACAGATATCTTAAGCTAGATATGCTCCTACCTTTTATGGTTATAAGCCCTGTTTGTAGTCCATTTTTGGATTCTGCAACGGTAATTAGTCATCTGCAAATAGCATAGTCTTGAGACACATTACTATATTTATTCTAAGAACAGTGAAGATGATTGCCGATCTACACTAGAGCCAAATCAGTGCCATATATATTAAATAGTGCCAGTGATACTGGACAACCTTGTTTGATGCATGATTAAGAAGAGATGTATCACTGCTTGTCATTTATTTGTATTGCTATATTTGCTTTTATAAAAATTTTGATTAGTTTAATGAGATGGCTAGAGGCTACCCTTTAGCGTACAATATATAAGGCACATGTAAAAAATGGAATCAAATACTTTTCTGTCCTGAGAGAATGAATGTTGGGAGATTGAATTCTCTTCTTTTTTGGATAATTTGCAAAGTAAATACAATCTGAGCCAGATATTCCTTTTCTGAGGTCTGATTGCTCTTCTTTTAGTTCAACTTCACCTTTCTTACCGCCAGCAGCGTGTAATTGTACTGATCTCTCTCTGTAGTTTATAGGCTGTATGTTTAGCAAATTAATTCCTCTATAATTTTTGAGATTCGAATGATATCATACTAATGGGTGGAATAATTGTTGATTGTTCCATCTCTTGGGATGTTGTAAGTTGTCCAGCACAAGTTTAATATATACAGAGACATTTGTTCATTTAGCGGGCCTTATTTTAGTGATTCCATGCACTCCATCTCTTCCTGGGGCTTTGTGTTAAAGAACAAATTTGAGATACCCATTTCCATATATTCGTTAAGGTCAATATTATTTATTGGTTCAAAAATTTGGTGTTCTTAAAATATCTCCACTTATATAGTTTGTCATAAATTATGATAAAAATCATAATAATATTCTGTGCTGATATTATTCAGATGTGCAGTGTCTCTTCTTCATGTTCGTGTTTCAAGAGCCGTGTAGAGTCATTGTCTGAGCACCGTGAACAGTATATTCAAATTGCTTGATTCATCAACTATTGTTGAATTTTTCTCACTTATTTTTTAACTATTGCACATTTATATTTATAATTTTGTTTGTTGTCTGCAGTTGAGTTGTAATATAATAGATACCTTCCTTTTCTTTTATTATTTGTTTTATTTCTTCACTCCAAATTTTTGGGCCTCTGGTATTCCTTCGTTTATTTTTCTCCTAAAAGTTTCCTTGAGCTGCTTTAATGATTAAGTTTTAAGATCCATCCAAACATTGTTTATATCGATATTCATTTGTTCTATAGTCTATATATTTTCCCATTCTGGATGTATGATGTATACTGTCTTATCTCTTGAAGATGTACTTTGGCTTCTTCTGTTTTGATATTTCTGATAATTTCTTCTTTGCTAACCATTTTTGGAAATTAGTTTTTAGATGTTAAAAGAAATGGTCGGATTATCAGCACTTCTGTATACACATGTATCAATATGAGCCCCATTTTTGGTTCACAGTATATAGTCTATCAGAAGTTTGGAGCCTCCTGACTGCCCATATAAATACAGTATTTATTCAATTATATATTGGGACCATTCTAAGCACTTACAATTGTATTAACACCTAATATAATCATTATTTATTGTAAAGTTTATATAAACTACACTGTAAGATAATATGAATTACACTAATTGGTTATTGTTTTCATATCATAATCTGATGGTTTCCTAATACATTACTTAACAATGTTATTCTTTATTTAATAATGAGACTTTACATTAAAATATAGAAATTATAAATGTTTATTGTGAGTACTTGCATGCTTTATTAATCATGTAAGTTATCAAGTAAACTATTTGTAATTTAACAAGTAAACTATATATATTTTTAGCATATAATTTATCAAGATAATATAAATTTGTTAATTTATTACTGAAAGTAAATGTAGTAAAAAATGTTATTAATTCATATTTAGAAATAATTTCTAGAGACTTTTGCTCTTATCTGTGAGTCTATAAGCACTAAAATGTGTATTATTATGTGTGTATTATTATTATTATTGCTATTATTATTGGGAACCTCCAGACACTCCAGTTTCAAGTGAGAAGAGACACTCTCATCAATTTTGCTGAGGTGTCAATGCAACTTTGCTTATATGGGAGTGATGGACAATGACAAAAAAGATATCTCAAGACTGCAAGCAGCAGAAATGGATTTCTTAGAGTGACGAGATATAAGTCTCCTAAATTAGACAAAAGAACACAAAATCAAGATGACAGCTAAATGTGAGTCATAGAAAGTACTATTACAGACTCTCTTGGCAAGAACATCATTTACAGATGAACAATAAACAATTCTAAAACAAATGGCAAATTATCAGCTTAAGAGGAAAGAGAAACGCGGACGTCGATACGTTGGAAGGACCAGTACTAAGCAACATGTGGAGCATCATGCTAAATACTTAGAATAAGAGATGGTGTGTATTATTGTGTATAGTGAACATTTGGGGTGAGGAAAAAATGCCATGCCTTCAGGGATTCAGATGGTATAATCCCTGGTGTGTGGGACACTCCCATTCTCAGTGGTATGCCCACTAAAGAACCTCTTCTTATGCTGCCCGCTGCGCCTCTCCACGGAATCGTCGCGAGACATTACTTCATGGAGAGGCGGGCGGGTAGCTAGTCTTTACTTCATTTACGTTCAGGTCGCTCTTCTTTCCTTTTCATCACAAGGTCAAGAACTCTTGTATTGGTATCCTGCTTTCGCCGATTATTTTAATGAACTATGTTTGATGGAGAAATGTCTGCCTCAAATACTCGTTCAATCTTTTCTTCTTCTCCATATGTCCCATACTACGCATGCAAATGTGTACGTAGCGTCATGTAAATATATGCGATTACGTTTTTAGTGCACTCTTACTAATCTAAATAGATAGGATTTAAGCGACATGTATTTCATGAGCATTGTGTGGTGAAGTTTACTCATCCGTGCATTATGTTGAACCATGTGGTTCGATATGCGGTATCAGAGGTGTCCACCTTCCTTTAGGATCCCCATCCACCTCTCCTGCCATTCCGCCAGTAGTGATATTCCGAGCGCTCTTCTCCATTATCTTATTTCGTCCTACTCGCCGGTTGTTTCCCGCACCAAGTCAGCAGACTTTTTCAACTTCGTCATACACGCTTTTCTTTCACTAGCCAACATATCAATGGGAATTATTCTGGCCAGTACCTGCTGTCGGATGCTGTGCAATAAGCTGACACTATTCGCAGCCCCAATCTCCGCTGCACTTGCGCGTACTGATCGCCTTTACGGGTGTCAGCCCACGAGCCGCATGGCATTTTGGCAGGTGGGCTGCTGCGT
Source organism: Teleogryllus oceanicus (assembly GCA_964035755.1). Taxonomy (NCBI): domain Eukaryota; kingdom Metazoa; phylum Arthropoda; class Insecta; order Orthoptera; family Gryllidae; genus Teleogryllus; species Teleogryllus oceanicus. Next base: position 342,757,770 of record CAXIVR010000001.1, on the reverse strand, counting down.
CGCCGTCTCTTCGCTTATTATGGTCCTCTTATGTTGGCATATTGGAGGTTGGCTCCAGTAGCTGCTGCCTTGTCTGCCATTTGCTGATGTATAGGGCGAAGCTCAGCCTGCCATTCTTTGACACCTAAGTCTGGCAATTTGCGTTTCCAGGATATTTACTCGTTCAAAGTGATGGGATTGGATAGCTCTTCAGTCTGTTACTAAGTAATTGCCTCTGTCTTTTCAGCTGCCATTTGCAGGCCACTTTGCATGTCATCTTTTAACCCTGAAGAGGGAACTCATTAGGTGCATCTCTAAGTAGTTCTGTGTTTTCACTGTGGCTAGTAATCAGCATGTCAATACATATCCAATCGTAGCTAGGTATGTTGTGGTAGGTCGATTTTTAATAGGTCATCATGCATGACGTTCCATAAGAAGATGGGCCTAATTTGGGCTGTGTAATTACTCACATGCCATTTCCTCCTCTAGCCTGAAGCATCCTCGAACGTAATCTTCCTTTCGGATAAGTAATTCTCTATGATTCTAAGTAGGTATTCTGGGACCTGCTTCGCGACCAGGGCCTTAATAACATCGCCCCATCTAGCGGAGTTGAAAGCATTCCTAATGTCTATGGCCACCAGGGCGCATAACCCCTTTTTCCTGTTCGTTCCTCTTTTAGCTGCTTCAGCTATACGTACTACTTCCAGAATAGCATCTGTGGTCGAGCGGCCTTTTCTGAAGCCAAATTGTCTGGCCAGAGTTCCATTTCCTGCTGTTATGTATTTCTCTAGTCTTTTACAGAATCAAGCCTTCTAATGGATTTTGCCCATAGTGTGTAGTTATAATGGCCTGAAGATGATGTCTGGTCTGTGGGCTTGTTTCCTTTCATAGTAGGATTAATTCTGTTTCTTCAGTCCTGGGTGGAACCGGCACATCTGAGACAGCAATTAAATGCTGTCATTAAGCATTCTAGGTATTCTTTGTAGCAAGCCTAGTAATTTCATTTAGGATTCCATCAGGGCGGTAAACTTTTGGATTTTAGTTTCTCACCATATTGCAGCTCGTGATTCTAATCAAGATATTATTCTCATCAAATGTATAATTACTCTGTTTGCTCCTTCTCCATGAGTCTCCCTTGAGAAAAGATCTCATATAATTTTCTTCACCCATTCAGGGTCTTCCTAATCCAGGAATCTGTATTGTTCGTACAGGAATTCTTTGTTTGTTGCATATGCGTACCCCATGGGTCATCTTCACCTCTTCACAGTGGCCCTTTCCAGCGCTACAATTTTCTTTTATTTCTCTTTTTCAGAAGCTCTTTTGCAATGCTTTGTGCTCTCTCCTTAATTAGCCATCAGTTTTGTGGTTCTTGTGGCAGAGTCTCTCCTGTGGCTTTGATGCACTTCTTCATGCTTCCATGCCAATCTCTGGACTACCAATACACCTGTTGCCTTCTCCACCTGGACCTCTGCGTCTGAGGCATAGAAACTAACATGGCCTCAATGTCCTCAACTTCTTTTTACTGTTGTCTCTCCCTGGTGTGCTTAAGACACTTTATCCTATGTTGTGAACTAGCTTTGATTCTTCTAAGGACTTTGCTTCATTTCTACCAGCTTGTTGCATTCAGGGTGTGGTCCAAGCCTTTGTGCTCCCATTGTACCACCCATGCCTTTGGAGGATGGGCGAATGTAGCTGTGATGCTAAGTGTCTCAGCATTCAGTACTTTCAGTCCTTTACTCTCTTAAGCAAACCCACATTGAGCTTATCATCCAGATCAATATGGATGCCGCTTCTCCCCTCTGAGATATTATTTCCACGTGTTGTGTAATGCAGATCATCTTACCAATAAATTCATGAAACCAATATCCCCTCTTTTGTTGAATCTCCATTCCCCTATTCTGGAGATTTGCTATTAAAGTCACCCGCTACTAACACTTCTCCTTGGTAGATTTTATGCTCCTCTCTAGTTCCTCACTATTTCCTTTTAAATTTATCAATTGGGTCGTTTGGGAGAAATAACAATATTAGAGTCCTTAGATTCCCATATGAACTTATGCTTTGATGCGGTAAAATTTGGATGCGGCAGCTTTTTACTATACTATTACTACCGCCGCTCTTCTAGAGCCATCTTGAAGCCACATGTTTTTGTCGGTTTGTCGGTTGTTCCTTCAACACCAATCAACAAGTCCACACGTTTTACTTTCAGTTGCAACTTGTTCCAAGTAGATCTTGTGCGATTTGCTTCTTCCTAGGATTAACTTGTGAGAATCGGATCATACCTCTATTTTGGCCTGACAGGCTCTGCGTGAGGAAGTACATTTATTACTTCCTACAAGATGATTATCAACTTGTTTCTCTCTTTACATATCTTGTGCAGTTTACCAGTGAAATCTTTACAAATATATATCCATTTTTGCCCATCTGGCAAAACTGCTGATCAGGACACTCTTCAGACAGTTTGAGATATGTCAAAGTCAAGAAACAGTAACATCTTGGTATCCTGCCTTTTCTCTGATTCTACAGTTCACCAGCCTATTTTAATTTTCCTGCCGTTATGAGCTTTTGAGCTGCCTCTTCATCCAGTAGCATTGTAGCTGTTGGGTTCCTCCATATCCCCTACATAACCTACCAAGTCCGGAATCCCGACTTGCCGTTGCGTCTATTACCTTGCACACGCTGACCTCTTCAGACGACAGTTTCATCAATATCCTTAATTTCCTACTAGGCGTTTCCGCGTAAGAGCACTCACTTTGGCTTGTTCTCACCGCCTTCTCAGCCTGATTCAGCAGCAATATTGCTGATTTTTCAAGCACAATAAGGATATCCTGCTTACGTGTCCTCCTTATAGCTAGTATATTCGTGCCGTGTTCATTAGGGTCCACAGCATTCTTCATCCTCTTTAGGATGTCAGCGTATGTTTCACCTTGCCTAGCTGTCACCTTTATAGCTGGGTTGAGTTTTTTGCTTGTCTTGTACTCTTATTTCACTTTGGCTGTTTTTCTTTTGCTTCTTTGCTGTTCTTTGTGCTCCTCTTCTTGGCCTCTTTCCATCTCTGTCACCTCTCTCGTTTCTTGCATTTCCCCCAAATTATACTCCACCGTGATTGCTATTGTGCTTATTTTCTTGTCCCTTCTGTTGAACTCTTCTGGTAGACTGGAGTGCTGCCCTCGTTTGCATAGCATCAGTTTATCTTTGTCATGTCTTTCTCCACTCATGCCTTCATATTATTATTATTATTATTATTATTATTATTGTGTGTGTGTTGTAACCTTATAACAATATTTATTCATTCCCCACGGATTTCACTGGTACATAGATGTAGTCATGTACAGTACAATACGTAAAGCATGACAACAATAAAATCAACAGTAATAGACTAATAAAAATTTAACATTTATAATGTTCATATTCTTTAATCATGATTAAGGTAGCAATAAACACAGTCATTGCTTTAGAATTTTCGGACCAATGTACACATACAATGCTAACACATTTCCGGATATTTATTATGGCATTTTTATTTATTTTCCAGCGTTTCTAGTAAGATTCTTTAAAGTCTTCGGGATGTGTGTTGCGCAGAACCACGGGAACTGCGATTCAAGGATGTTCCATTGCTCATGACATGTGTTGCAATTCTTTGTACTTCTGGATCTTCGTATGATATGCTGCTTTAGCGAGATTGCTTGTGTCCACAACTGCCGTATCCACAAATATGCTTTCTCATTTTTATTCCAGGTGTTATATCCGGTCTGTTATGATGTACTGTACGGTCCGTCAAATACTACGATCCCAGTACAATTTATAGTTATTGTTTTCTAGTACATTCTTTGGATATATATAGTATGGTGTATCATGGCATGATGCTAAACGCACAGATCTTGACGAGTTAGGCGTGGATAATTCATTACCGCATATTACACTGTTCTTATACTCCGTTGGGGCAGTACACCATCCTGCTGTAATATGTTGAATTATCTCGCCGCGTTGGCCACAGGCGCAGCAGTTATCAGAGGTTATCTGGATCTTTGATAACATATTTGAGATAGTTTCTGGTTGCAATGACTTGATCTTGAATGCGGCTTATGGGCAGTCTCTGGGTAGAGATATTCATGTGCTGAGCCATTTTTGTACGACATGTCTACGTCTACATTTGGATTGGCTATTTCAGCTGGTATCTCCCATGGATTGCTTTGTGCTTCAGGATCTATCTCTTGTTGGAAGAGAGGGCCGTTGAAGTTCTATATTGGCAGTTGAGACTCAGGGTGTATAATTGTAGTCACTTCAAGTACCACTTTGTGTAGATGAGAATGCTTGCTTTCTTCCTGATATTTCTCATGCGTAATCTATTTGAAATGGAGATTACTTGTTTTCAGGATGCCAGCCTCATCTTCCTTGGGACGTTACCCACTGAATTGAGCTTTTGGGGTGGTGGGTATTGGGAACAGCTCATTTGGACCCTAATAAGCCTTTCCAAAGTTCAATATCCGTCCCTAGACCATTTAATGATACCCAGTAGAGAAAGTTATTGCACAATTATTACGCCGTATTAACCGCTGCAGTTAGGTTTCAGCGTTGGGAAGGTTTTGAATAAACGCTCTGTTCTCTTCTCGAATTCCACCTGCCGCTGTTATCATTCCTGTGATTATCAAAGCTTAACGCGTTTGAATTCGAGGTATTTCAAAGTTCGCTCTTCAGGGCTGTTATAGTCTCCCTGTCGGCGTTTCATGTTCTACCTCGCTTGATGAGTTCACCCTTCGCTTATACTTTGGTTGCATTTTCGATACCAAATTGCATTCCTATGTCAGTTGAGAATCTTTCAGTGACATGAAGGAGCTTCTTCAGTCCTGTAATGTTCACGGTACGGTTGAAATAAATCTGCATACCAGATGGCTCATGTGTTTGCTCAAGCCTTTCAGCTCATATCCAACTCCCGTAGCACCAGCAGGGAGAAAGGGATTCATAGAGCCCAGAACCAGTAAGAGCTGAGACTGTCGCGCTGGAATATACTCCCTGCGGATTTTGGTATGCCGGTGACCGTTCTTTTACTACTTGAGGACATATGTATTGTTGTTTGCCAGTGATTGTTACATTCGTAAGAAATCTTACGATTGCATAACGTTAACGATATAGCTTTAGACATAGATCAGCCAGTCATGCGGGGCCATATCAAATGCTATTCCTGTAGTCGACGAAACAAATTATACAGATCTCGTTTTTGTTGGATGCGCAAAGGACATGATGATATCGTTACGAGTGTTGCACCCCAATGGCTCTTGCAAACAGCGTCTGGTATTTTGAAAGAATATTGTTTTATTCCACAATGTTATTATCACTGTTTTAAACAACTAGTGATGATTTTATATAACTTTGATGAGGCATGTGATGGGTCGGAATTGTCCGGGATCTGTGTGTGACTAGATTTCATTCATGAAGTGATCCCTACATGAGCCGTCAGTAGTTCTTCAGGGTGTTTCAGAATGATTAATCAGGAGTCAGGGTATTTCATGTATACCAGGTGAATCTTTTAAACCAGAAGTTATGAAGTCCATCGAGTCCAGGGCATTTCCAATTTTTTGAGTTTGTTAATAGCTGTCTTTCGAGCATCCATTGATATATGGAAACTGTTTCCCTGGTCTGCTTGATACGCTCACGACACTTATATCAGCCATAATGGCGGACTGAAATGACTTTCTATTGACCATATCGTGGTCCAGTGATCCACAGTTATTTTCTCAGTAACTTTCCTGAATGGACTTACTCTTTCAGATTCTCATAGAACCTCTTCTAGTTTTTAATAAATCCTGATTGTCTTTCCTTTTCAAGCTTTTGGTGTAGCGTGTGTTAACTGCTGAATAGACACGAGGTTGTTATTTGAGATTTATCTATTACTTCAAATGTATTTTGGTTTTCGTTGTATTGGCTTATTTGTCCTTTCCTCCTGATTCTGATACTTTTCACTTCTGATGCGCGTCTTTTTGTTCCTTTCTAGAAGGATTCGATAATGTAGTATCAGATCTAAATTTGTTTATTCTTCCCTCCAGCCAAATACTCTTCCAAGGTGGTATGTAGTCTTTTCAGTATTATATGGCTGTTGGATTCTAAGTTTTCCCCACTTAACTTCACAATTGCTAGCGATGTGCAGTAGATAATTGAGTCTAGTTGCTCATAGGTCATATTTGCCCTTTATGACAAGTATTTCTTCATTTGCTAACTTAGTTAAGGTGGCCAGTTTTTTGAATTGTGTTGCCTAGGTATTTTAGGTCTAAAATGAGGAGCAAATCCCCAGTATCTGGCTTTTCATGCTCGTATTGTTGTTTGTTGGTTAGCTAAGTTGGTTAAAGACCTATCTGATTTCTGTGTCACTAAGCTGGGTTCCCGATCTTGTATTGGTAGTTCAGAGGTTGCTCTAGCTAATTCTGGAGTTTCTGAAATCTCATGCTGTTGTATTTCTGAGCGAACTTCATCATCAATTTCCCGTATTGGACTGTGCGAGACATATTTTTCTGACCTATAGATTAATGCTTTCGGTCGGCTATGTTTTGTTCCGTAAGATGGGAGAGATGTGGAATTGTTGCAAAAGTTTCTGTAAAGTTCCTGCCGGTAACCTACACAATTTGTTCCGCAACGGTAACACGGAGATAAATTCTGACTATTGTTTCATTCATGTCAGCTGTCCATTGTATCCTCCGTCGTGGCAGGCCTGCTTGAGTGGTCCTGAGTATTGTCCGGGAAGCACTGTCGGCAGGTCAGCTAGTTGTTCTGATTGCTGCGTTCATTGGCTGTAGTGCTTTGGGTAACCGGTGTGTACCCGCCTATTCAGTAACACATCACCAGTGGCTTGCATGCTGTCACGGTCAGCACTGGCTCCAACCGCGCCCTGACGATCCCCAGGCAGCACCTCATTTTCCGAGGTTCTATGACTATAATTTTGCATCTCCATTTTCTATGGGTTTGGTTGGTGATGGGGCTGCCACCTCTAAGCCTCCAACCTTGCTTTCCTATGTAGTACCCGTGAGGGCCCAACTGTAGCCTTGCTTACTCAGGGCTTTGAAGCCGCTGTTGACCCTCAGAGTGGTTCTTCCACCGCTTTCCTAGGTCCAGATCCAGTTGAGTGATCAGTACCATCCTGATAGGCCTTTTCTGGAATTACCTTCTAGTAGCCCCATCAGAACCTCCATCTCTCATCAGTTCGGCAGGCCACTCCCTGAAGGCTGGCTACCACAACCTTGGAGGGGAATCCGCCTAACAGGCTCCCAGAGAAGGGTGAGAGTGGAGTTGGGTGCCGAGAGGTTTTTGTCTGACACATCGCACCCTTTGAACCCCTTATTATTATTATTATTATTATTATTATTATTATTATTATTATTATTATTATTATTATTATTATTATTATTATTATTATTATTATTATTATTATTATTATTACAACACTGAATATGTCAATTATGGTCAATAATGTCGAATGCTTCTGATAAATCTAGAAATAAACCAATGGGAATTTCTTTCTGACATAGACCAGCAAGTAAGTTATTTAGAGAGAAGAAGATAGCTGTGTTGTAGATCTGCCATTTCTAATTCCATGTTGGGTCTCAGTCAATAGGTAATTTGAATTGAGAAAATTTTTGAGTAATCATTGAAGTTTTTTTAGAATTTTTGAAAATCCTCATGGAAAGGATATTGGTCTACCAAGACATTAGGCCATGAGTGATGCCCCTTTTGATTTTCGTTTGCTTTTTTAGGAAGATATCTGTCATTAAGAAGTTGTCACAAATGTGAGTGAGCAGTTTCATTTTGTTGTTGCAGTATGTTTAATGAGGGTGTTGGAAATATTATCCACTCCTGTACTGCTGTGCTAAGCACAGAGGTTGTTTCTGCTACTGAGCCCAAACGAAGAAATCAAGGTTTAAAGTTTAGCAATTTACTTAAGTTGCTCCACAACTAATTGAAGTTATCAATTCATACCTATTATTATGTAAACACCTGGTTTATTTTATGAGTGATTTTTTGTGAAATTCTTTATTTGTAATTAGTAAATGCAGTTACTACTAATTTCATTTTAAATTAGCTGCTGAAATACTAGACTGTGTTGGCCATAAGTTCCTATTGCTAGTTATATTTAGGGGTATCTGTGTAGATATGGCTTAATAACAATAACAATAACGATAATGATCACAATAACGATAACAATAATAATAATATTAATAACGACGACATATTTGTCACATAAATACAGCATGAGCCATGTATGACAAGTAAATAATCATACAATGTACAATATAGGTAAATATAAATAATTAAATAAATTAAATTCAATTTTCATACTAAATACAAATTAATTTTATAAATTGTAGGGTGAAACTTAAGTTGAAAAACAATAATAAAGAATGAAAGAGAAAGAGAAAAAAAATAATTTTGTTTTCTTCTTGAGATTGATGTCTGGGCTGGGTACATCAGTACAATGTAGTTCTTACAACAAAAAGTTCCTAGTAATTATGGTGGAAAATATGTGTTAAATTTACTTTAGGTTAGGTTTATTATGAAATACTAAATTTAAGTGAATCCTAGTATTGTGTAGGCTTACTGAAACACTAAAAGTTTATATATTATGGTTTGGCATTGAATTCTTATTCTCATGTGGCTTACATTCAACTGAGTTCTCAACTAACCCATGTATAGGTGTTCATAATTGGTAAATAAAATAAGATAGAATGCAATTTGTTTGAAATTATGTCACACAAATTGAAACTTGAAAGAAACCCCTAGTTATTCATTTTCATTTACAAGCTACTGGTTCCAAAATGTACATACATTGGGGTATAATTCTTTTATCATAAGTAAGAAGATTTTTATAATGTTCTTTCTTGCCTTTATGATTTCCCATTAATATTCACATTTTTGTGGCACCTTACTGTTTAGAAAGTTAAGTTCTCTCCAAGTAGAATCATTGTAGTCATTCTTGTAAAGCAGAATGTCCTTCTTTCTTGTAGCCTGCAAGTGAACAATGTCATGTAAATAGGGCAGACTTTTGTGCAATTGTTTTGTCTTTCTACACTCTTTTTTTTGGCAGTATTTCATCTGGAAAAAACACTTGGATGCATTTCTGTCACATTTGCTTTTCTTGATGCAGATTTCACCACATTTTGGGAGTCGTCAAATCATAAATCTTTCTTTTGAGAAGGCTTTGTCATCCTGGTGATGAAACAAGTCACAGGATATATTGACCCTGTTCAAAGTATGCTCAATTTTATTTTGAAGAGCATTGTCCATCCAACAGGTTTTAAATCATAACATGCTGTTATGTAAAACTTGTACACTGTACTGATTATTTCTACTTTGTTTCTCCCCATATAGAATGATGCCACACACATGCAACAATAGGATGTTTCATTTCGTACCAACAGGTACAAAACTTTCATTGCAAACTGTCAAATGTTGGGTGAAAATTATAGACTTTAACATTTTATGTCATAGGAACAATATTACCTTTTCCACGTTGACAGAATACTTTCAATTTGGTCAGTTGAACCTCATCTTCATCCTTTTTATATTCTGCTCTTGCTGAATTGTCCTTTTCAATATGATTGTTCTATACTAGAAAAAGGCTAAAATTCATTTGAAGATTATCTTCTTTATTATCATGTAAATTAAAATGCTCACACTGTTCACATTCTTCATTACCTGAATTTGTAAACAATATGTTCATATTTGCCAGTTCATTTATGTGATCATTTATTATGAACATGAAGAGTCAGAATTCTTTCTTGTTAAGTCTTGGTACAATCATTTAATCAAAATATCACTAGGCGAATTTTGCCTGTTTAGTGCATGCTCCCTTCTGTAATGAACTATTTCTCATTCTAATGATTCTATGTGTCCAATAAATAGTTCAAGATTAAACTTATTTTTTTGAATCGTTCCCTTTCTCTTGCCAGATTCAGACGATAACTAGCCTTTCTGGCCAGAAATAATTTGCAGTATCCTGTCGTTATATTTTTCATATTCTAGGGTAGAGAGAGGAAAAAGGCTTTGCAAACTCTTACAGAGGTTCCAACATTGGTTTTCAAATAAATCTCATTTGTATTAGAATGCCTTGAGTCAGGTCCAGAAGTAGTCTGTTTAACTGACATTTGACTTATCATGACATTTAACTTATTGACTTGACAAAACTTTTTCTGTCCTGTGCAGAACTAAGATCCCATAATTCATTTATTTCTCTTTGTCTATTCTCTGAGATTTTTGAACTACATTAAAACTTGCAACTTTCCTCACATTGGGCCCTTCCTGGGTGGAATTTTTAAATCTTTCTTTAATTAATATATTTCAAATGGAAAAGTCATATCTTTTTATTTTTTTTAAATTTCTTTTTTTATGCGAACAAATCTTGAACGTTGAATTTCTTCTCGTTGATTGAAATTCTGTGGCTGTCAATGTTTCATCTCCTAGAAGTACATCATTGTCTTCAGGAACTGCATTTAATAAAAGAAATCTCTCTTATTTAGTTTCATATTTTACTGGTTCTTAGGAACTAAATATTAACTCTTCCATACAAGCTTTTACAGGTGGGTGTAATTTATCTTGATCAGATGTAACAGGTAAGTATAAACCCTCTTCACACAATTCATAGATGTTAGTATTTGAAACTAATTCATACACATTAGGACTGGAAGATCCAACTGCATCACTCTCCACTGCATCACACTCTACTGCATCACAAATTGAAATCTCCATCAATATTAAAACAAAGCGGAGATCAATCTATTGTCATTAACTTTGTATTAGAATTGTCAATATAATATTCATTAGGTCTTCCCAAAGCAGTGTTTCCTTACATAAACTAACATAATCCCTCGGGGGAATGCTATCTTCAAAACAGCAAAAGTACAGTGGTGAAAGGATGCCAAAACTATCTCCTAAAAACTAAACTCGCAGTATACACAGCTTTGTTCAATTGTTGTCCTGTAACTTGTTACATACTAGAGGAAAAAGGTAATAAATGTTGTGTTGCTAAGGTACAGAAGTTGCATCTGTATTATGCATAAGGCAAAAAGTGGTATCTACCACATATACCACTTTAAAAGGTAACTATTTTGCACTTTTGACTAAATAATCTCAGTTAACTACATACTAAAAGCAGATACCACTTCACTCGAAAGGTCTTTTTTTAATATTTCTCTTCAACATATGATCATTGATCCTTAGCAGTATGTGAAGAAATTACAGCAAATACCTAGTAAATAATAACTAAAATTTATGAAAAAAGTCAGAATGACCTTTGTGCTAGGGAACAGCAGTGTAGAGAATTTGTTTTTCATTTGATTTATGATTTCTGGTATTTCCGAGGAAGATGTTTAGTGATATGTAGGGAGTTTGGGTGTGGGATATATGACTGCATATTTGTATAATATTGATGTTACTGTATCTGGCACATCCCCAGATTTGTGCACCATATACCCATATTGGTTTCAACATTTGTTTGTAAAGTAATATTTTGTAGCGTATTGTAAAACAAGGACTTCTTCCAATTATCCACTACATTTTTCTGTATTTAGGAAAATGTTTATGAACAAGTTAAATTTGGCATTTGTGTTTGTTATCTTGTTCACCTCATCCAAGTTTTCTGAATTTTATGACAGAGTTAAATTTGTCTAGATTTTATGAGAGAAGTTTCAGGTTTCTCTATAAAATGTCTGATTAATAATTTTTGTGTCAATTTCAGTCTTCAGAATTTGGGCTTTGTTGTCATCAAAACTTATGTTACAATTGAATAGCTGCAATCATTTGTGTCTATTATTATTTGATCAATGGCAGTACTACATTAATTAAACTAAATTAACATTAATTAAACATTAATTAATTGAAATGAATAAATACTCCTCTCATAATATTGATTTTCATCTATCTGATCACACTGCACAAATCATTGAAATAATAAATTGCTCTGTTAGTCTTGAACTACCCACATACACATTCATCCGTGACACGAGGGATACTAAACTACATCTTCTAAATGAATGTCTCCTAAGAGAGGAATGGACTGAAGTACTCAATAGTAATGATGTCAATGAGAAATGGAACTTGTTCTTGAGTACATTAAATTATCATTTGAATATTGCATGTCCTATTATTAAGAGGCAAATGAATGTAGTGAAGAAACCCAAATTTAAGCTTCCTGATGAAATTCTTGTTCTTAGAAATAAAATGAAAAACATGTATGAACTATTCAGACATACTAAGAACCCCTTTTATAATGAGAAGTATAAAAAACAATATAGACTAAAATTGATGAATGAGAAAGCTTATCAGTTAATTCATAAAGTTAACAACTCAACAAACAAATCTAAAACACTGTGGAACATAATTAACAATGGGAAAACTTAGACTCATAAAAACATGCATCTACTACATAAAGGCATTCTTCTAGATACTCCATCTGGTATTTGTAGGCCTTTAATGCCATTTCTTAAATTCAAAGCAGGACACTGTAACCAGTAATACTAGTAATACTTTATCCTCTGAACTTCAAAATCTATGTTTCTCCATCATACAAATGCTAATGAAGTTAATCAACTGATAATTTTCCTCAAAAATAGTTGCTCTTCAGGGAATGATGAAATATCTTCAATAATTCTTAAGAAATGTAAACCTCCTCTTCTTAATATTCTAGTTCACTTAATAAATTCATCTCTATCTATATTCACTTTCCCAGAATCCCTAAAAGTTAGTATTGTAACACCACTCTCTAAGAATAATAATACACAGGATGTTAGGAATTATCGACCTATAACCCTAATCAGTATTTGGCAAACTCTATGAAAAATTATATTAGCAAGACTTAATTGTTTTCCAATCTAATAATATCTCAATAAATCATAACATGGTTGCAGGAAAGGCTTCTCCACCACCACTGCTGTTGTAGAATTTATTCATGAAATCATTGGAAACTTGGAATCAAATAAAAAAACAGCAGGTATATTTATTGATCTTTCAAAGGCATTTGATAGTGTATCTCAAGAAAAACTGTTAACAAAACTAGATTACTATGGAATAAAGGGTGGAGTAAATGACCTCATTAGGTCATACCTTACAGGGCGTAAGCAATGTACAGAGATCTTCTGGCAATCTGAAAATTTCTTATCCAAAGGTAAATCAAATTTTGATACAATACTACAGGTTCCACAAGGATATGTGCTTGACCTTTGCTATTTCTAATATATGTTAATGATATTCCAAGCTTTTTCTATTTCTCTGTGATTTCTTTTGCAGATGATACGACATTAATAAGCAGTGGACAAAATCTTTGTCATCTAGAAACTAATCTGTGTGAATCTTTAAAATCAATTAAAAGTTATCTGTCCATAAATGAATTGAAATTAAATGTTGATAAAACTGTATTAATCAATTTTTAGTTTCATCACAGTTACCAACACCAAAACATAAAAGTGGAAGTAGACAAGGAATCAGTGAATCAAACTGATTGCCATAAGTTTTTAGGAATATTAATAGATCAGAACTTAACTTACAACAAACAAGTTGACACACTTTGTAATAAAATAAACTCAAATATATTCCTCTTGAGATACTTTTCCAGATACCTGGAAACAGACTGACTTCTGTCAATATATTACGGCATAATCTTCTCACAACTTCAATATGGTATTGAAATATGGGGAGGTACAACACAAAAGAATATGGATAGATTGATGGTCCTACAAAAGAAATGTATCAGAATCATTTTCAAGCTGAATCCAAGACAGTCCTGTAAATATTATTTTATTAAATATGAATTACTGACTGTTGTAGCACTCTACTCTTACAAAGTAATACTTCTATTGAGAAATAATCAGAATCAATATCTTGTGAGAAATAAAGAAATACATAACTATCATACTAGAGAACATAGGGACTACCACAGGATATACACTAACAAGTCTTCAACTAATAAAGATCCCTTCTGCATTGCAGCTAATCTTTTTAATAATCTCCCAGTCACTGTAAAATCAGCTGATGATAAATACTTTAAAACATTGCTGTGTGGGTCCATATAAGATAACTGAACTGCTTTAACTTTTCTGTATTTTAAAACCATGTACCGCTACAAGTGTGACCACTTCATGTACCAGTTACTCAGTTTCGATAAGACAATGTACTATTTAGTAATATAGTAAATAATGTACTTATGTCATGATACTGTAAGCACTTACAATTATTATTAACTAATGTATTCAAGTTATTGTAAGTTAATGAAATTATTACTGTAAGATAATGTGAATTACCAACACCAATTGTAAGTTTTTTCCACTGTATAATAATTTACTTGTTTATATTAATCAATTATATATATTTTTAACATTTAAATTATTAAGATATTCATATTTCATATTCAATGAACACTTTTCCCAAATTGGTAAAAAATTAGTATCTCAACATTCCCTAAACAATAACACACACCAGACAAACACTAATGTTTCACAAATTGCAAATTCCATATATTTATATGAAACCACCCCCTCTGAAATTTTTAAAATCATTGGACAAATGGAAAATAAATTCTCAGCAGGCCTGGACAACATTCCAGATTTTCTTATCAAACACAGTGCCCCATATATAGTGCAACCGCTGTCTCATATTTGCAATCACTCTCTAAAAACAGGCATATTCCCAAATGTATTCAAAATGGCAAAAGTTAAACCATTGTTTAAAAAGGGCAATAGTTATGATCCCATGAACTACAGACCTATCTCCCTGCTATCAGGATTTTCAAAAATTCTGGAAAAGCTTTTCAATGATAGACTCAAACACTTTCTCAATGCAAATAATATCCTTACAAACACACAACATGGTTTCAGGTGTAATAGATCCACAGAGACAGCCATTTTCTCCTTTTTAAATGACATACTTATTGCACTAAATCAGAAGGAAATTCCCATTGGCCTTTTCCTAGATTTGTCAAAGCTTTTGACATTATTGATCATCACATACTTTTAACAAAACTAGAAATGCTAGGGATCCGAGGCATTGCAGCCAGTGGATTAAATCATATTTATCAAACTGTAGCCAAGTAGTTACCCTCCAGCACACTAAAGATAACAAAATCTCCTGTACTACTCCAACCCTCAGATGATAAATTGAGTCCCGCAAGGATCCATCCTAGGGCCAATATTATTCCTTATATACATAAATGACATGCCTTTGGCTTTAAAAAATAACAAAACAATTTTGTTTGCAGATGACACAAACATAATCATAAAAGCAATAACGAACAATTATTAGAAAAGAAACTCAAGAAACATTGCATGCATTAGTAAAATGGTTTCAAGACAACAAACTTATCATAAACACCAGCAAAACAGTCTCTAAATTTCATGAATCCCCGATCCAAAGAAAACCCTCCCAACATTTGCTCATAAATAATAATCTTGTAAAATATCACAGGAAACTACCTTCCTTGGTCTAACAATCCAAGAAAACCTAAAATGGAATGCTCACATTTCAAATCTTAATAAGAAGCTCACCAAATCTTGTTATGCCCTATACACCCTCCGGTCAAGCTCCAACATTGAGACTTTAGGACAATGTATTATGCAAATGTGCACTCACACTTGAAATATGGATTAATATTTTGGGAAATGCCTGAAAGCACTCTACATTTATTATCCAAAAGAATACTGCGAACAATGACCAGCACTCATAAGCTGGAGTCTTGCAAACCCTTGTTCAAAAATTAAGGATTCTTCCACTACCGTGCATGTACATATTTGAAATAGTTGTCTTCACAAAGAAGATTCTCATGGAAAACAAAGACACTTTCACTCTAAATTCTGATGTACACAACTATAACACTCGACAAAAGGATAACCTACATGTTCCCCAATCTGAAACTACACCTTATCAAAAAAGTACCGCAATAGAGAGCATTATACTTTACAACAAATTGAGCCATGATATTAAAGATATTAATACAATACATAGATTTAAAAGTAAATTGAAAGCTTTCCTGCTTAACAACATGTTCTACATTGTGAAGGAATACACAAATCACATCACTACCTCCCTTAAAAAACAAAAATAAAAATTCTAATCCCATTGATTCTCTGTTTCATGTTGACTGTTCAAGTTGAAGCAGAAAAAAGAACTGGCATATCCCATCCTGCCTGTGTTAATTGCAGTTGGACTGATATAGAAGGAGAATGCCAAACCCAAATTTGTTAATAATTAATATCGTTAAATCATTTCTGAATGAATAGTATTTTATTATTAGTATTGTTACTATTATAATTGATATTACTATTACTGTTACTATTATTATTATTATTATTATTATTATTATTATTATTATTATTGTAAGATCAATGACCAACTTGATCAGGGTTTTTTGTCCAGTTTCCCTTGATCCTTTGAGCAAATGCTGAGATGGTCCCCATTGTTTTGATTTCTGGACAGTAAATGTAACTTCTCTCCGCCATATCTGACTCGTCATACACGATTGAAATTGTATTTGTGACTCAATAATTATTATTATTATTATTATTATAAGATAAGTGCATGTAGTAAAAATATGTAATTAACTTCCTGTAATTTAAATTAATTAAAATTTATTATTACTATTATTATTATTATTATTATTATTATTATTATTATTATTATTATTATTATTATTATTATTATTATTATTAATATTATTAAATATTCTGATACATTGATTTATAGTAGTGTGCAAGTTGAAAGAACAATTTCTGTATCATTCAAGTTAAACAAGAACAGCTTCAAGATTTTCCAAGAAAACATTTGTTTCCTATGGGGCTGTGTTACATACTTAGAATCCAAGTTCTTTGTTTTGGTAAATCTATAATATATTTCAGTCTTTATTTTTTAAGAGAGGGGCATATACTCTACTTGCCACACAGTGAATATAATTTTTAACAAAGACACAAGTACCACAATATGCATGATGTAATTTGCCTACATGAGCCACTAGCTGCACTAATATCCGAACTTCTTAACCGAGCTTTGTGAAGTTTCGAAGGCTAAGTAGCTTGAGACACAATGGTTCCCTAGATGGATGGCACCCTGGGAGTCCTGGATGCTAACAGATCTGACCCCCAGGCCAATAGGAATCAAAGACAATGACTGACTTTACTTGACATGTGATTGACTTATGTTCAGGGAGGATTACTCCTCATGTTTGGAAGGTTTTTGACATTATTACACTGACAAAAATCTTTATGTGCAAACTAGTTGTTGAGTTAACCATTGTTCAGTGAAACATTATATTGTTAAGTTTTGTAGGTCTTGTTAAAATAATATTTCCAAATATATAAGTTTGTTTCTTAAGAATTGAACATTTTAATGTAAAACTTAGATATTTACAGCTGATTTTGTGTTGTGTTGTGTTATGTATATTTGTTCTTTACTTTTATTAGAATTTTGTTTCATGACTTCTGTTTCAATAATCACAAAACATCAAAACACAGACATGGTAAGGAACAATTAACTAACATGATCTGAAAAGTTGGCTGCATTGCTTCTTTTGCAATTTTCTTTCTAATTCTCCTATGTATTATTAATATTCCTTAAGCTTACTGTGCTTTAAAGTCTTTTAGCATATTATAGAAAGAAGTCAATGTTTGTAAAGTAAAATGCACACCATCATTGGTAAAGAGTTTTCACCTAAGAATAATGTAAAAATTTCATTTTAAGTTATATGGCATGGATAATCAATTTTTTTCTTTTTATTTTACCCATTTTATGTTTGTGTATCCTATTAGTGCTGCATTTAGAAATTGAGTGACTGAAGTTTTATAGATTCCTTTATTTCTCCAATTACTATAATGTCTAGACATCGGATGTTTAGGCACTAATAAGTTGCCTTTTAGGCACCTAAAAAGGCACTGAAAATGTCAAGAATAAGGAGAAAAAAGGCACTATCATAAGTTACATACACAATAAAATGAAAAATTGTTTATAATTTGTCTATGTTAGTTTGTAAACTTCAAATCCATGAAAGAAGTACGAGCATTTTAAAATAAAACTACATTTACATATTTACAACTCTTCTTCTACATTTTATTCTTAATAGTTTGCGTTAACCAGTAATATTTGCATATTACTACTAACATTTCAAGGATCATTATATCAAATTTGCAATTGGGAGACATCAGTTTGAATGCGGAGAAGAATCTCTTAACATCTACTAATGTGACTGGCATATACTTTATAACTCCAACATTAGCAACACTGAAACCTCCTGGTAATTTACATTTATTTCCACTTACAATTTTTGTGCCATCAGTATATTGTCAGTCAAGCATGTTCTCAGAACATGGGTAGTATTTATGTATTATTATATTTATGTATTATTAGTATTATGAACTACGGATATGGAGAAAAATCTGTTGGTATAGTTTTAGGAATTCTCTTGTATTTTAAAATTCAAAGACGTGAATTGAAGATTTTGTAATGAATGGTCACATTGGACCAATGCCAATTGTATATGAAAATAATAAATAAAAGTAAGAAAATCTTAAAAAAGGTATTTATCCCAAAAAGGCATTTATGATAAAAAAAAAAGCAAAAATCACACTCCAGACATCTTGAGTGAAGGTGTTACATATTTAAAACCAAAAACAAATGACACTACACATCCAGGGAATTACCGACCAATCACATGCCTTAATGCATTATACAAGATCATGACTGGCTGTCTATATACGATCATCGAACAACATTGTACACAAAATAACATCATATCGAAGACCCAAAAATGCAGCTGCAAGAGCTCATTGGGAAGTAGAGAACCGTTAATAATGGACAGTGTTATCATGTCTCAGGCATGTGGAAAAAAGCGTAACCTGTATACTTGTTTTATTGATTATAAGAAAGCATTCAACATGGTCCCTCACAATTGGCTCATTCATGTCCTTAGAATGTGTGGTATAAACCCTATGATTGTGGAATTCTTCAAGTCTGTAATGAACCACTGGTGTACGAGAATACACATGCATGCAGCGAAGGAGAGAGTAGTCTCAAAGATTTTGAAGATTAAGCGGGGAATATTTCAAGGAGATAGCCTCAGTCCATTTTGGTTCTGCCTGGCCATTAACCCCCTGTCATATTTATTGGACAACACCCAACTGGGATTTGAACTGAAAGGTCAAGAGAAGTGTGTGTTCACTCACCTGGCATACATGGATGACATAAAACTATACTCTGGCTCACTACAGGGTCTGAAGAAGCTAATATATATCACTGAAATATTCTCTAGTGATATAGGCATGTAGTTTGGCATAGAAAAATGCAAAATACAAAGTATTCAAAGGTGAAAATTCACAGACAGCACAGAGCACGAGACTGCATCAAGAGAGATCATCATAGCATTGGGAATGGAGGAGTTTTACAAAAACTGGGGATACAACAAAATAAAATGATTATACACAGTCAGATAAAAGAGAAGTTAAAAACAGAGTTTACTAACAGATTGAATACCGTACTCAAGACCTTCCTCAACTCTTGTAATCTTACAACAGCAATTAATTACATATGCCATTCCTGTGATTACTTACTCATAGCCATTATAAAATGGGGCAGAACTGATTTGGACTCACTGGAGAGGATTATCAGGGTCCAAATGACTTGTTTCAAATATCACCATCCAAAAAGTTCTATCCAAAGAATAACACTACCAAGGAAATTCGGGGGTAGAGGCATCTTAAATATTGGTAATCTCCATGCAAAACTGATAACGGACATGAGAAAGTATTTCAATGAGAAAGCCTTGTCATCTCAGCTATACAGAGTAATACAAGTAGACGAGAACTATACACCAGTCAACCTTAAACAAAAAATGTATTACACGAACAACCAACACAAGCCAAGCACTTAGAACAATGGAAACAAAAAGCACTCCATGGTAGATATGGAGCAAACAAAAAGCACTCCATGGCAAATGCTGAGATGGCCCCTTGTTTTGCTTCTGGACATAAATGTAACTTCATTTTCTGTGCACGTCTTCTAGAATTCAGTGGGAAACACAATTCTTCAAATTATCGTTTCCATGTTGTCACGGCAGGAAGTAATAAGAGCCAAAATTTATTGCTTATTTATCCTTGAAAATAGATTTTATTACATGGGAGTTTTTTTTTCTCCCTTCAAAATTCAAAATTTATTGCTTATTTATCCTTGAAAATAGATTTTACTACATGGGAGTTTTTGTTTTTTTTCTCCCTTTCAAAATTCAAAATTTAAGTAGTATATGACTTAGTGTAGGGATCACAGAATTTTGAAAATGTGCACACAATTCACTTTTCCCCATAGCACGTCATACGCAGTTTTTAACTGTTTTTTTGACGTAAAATAAATAAATAAATAAATAGATATCCTACAGAAATAGCCAAATCAAATGTCGACGCCTGCTTGTTGTACAAGTGGCTTAAATAGGATATCTCTACCCCGAGACTGAAGGATTCTTGATAGCAATTCAGGACCAGGTAATTGGAACACGAAATTATCTCAAGCACATTATTAAAGACCCCGAAGTGCCTTCGGATATCTGGCAGGCCTGTGGTGTAGGCCAAGAAACGATCCAGCACATAACTACGGGTTGCAGTATGCCGGCCCCAACAGATTATAAACAGAGGCATGATATGGTAGCACGAATCGTTCACGCCAAACTTGCAAGAAAATGTGGAATTGCTAGTGAATTTGATACACCCTACTATAAGTACCATCCACAAAATGTCATCGAGAATAACATCTATAAATTATACTGGGATCGAAGCGTATTGACCGACAGAACAGTTCATCATAACACAGGCCGGATGTAATACTCTGGGATAAATCTAAAAGAAAAGCATGGCTGATAGACATAGCAGTGGGGTACCAGTGGGGTACCAGCAACCTCGACACAACACACAAAAAGAAAACTCAAAAGTACAGGGAACTTACAAAAGTTATAAAGGAGCAGTGGCATGTATTGGAAGTGGAGATTGTGCCGATCGTCCTCTCAGCAACAGGTGGGATACCTACCATCCTGAAGCCCTCTCTGAAAAAACTGGGGATCGAGACAAACATTATCATCAATCTACAGAAATCTGTGATCCTGAGCACGTGTTCTTTAGTCAGAAGATTTATGGGTTCCTAAATAAATTTGTGTTAAAGAATTATCTACTTTTTAATTTATAAACTAAGTGTTTAAATTTATATTTGTAGAAATGTTTATCTTCTAATTAATTCTTAAAATAAATATATTTTTGTAAAAGTAATGCACTACGGAAATCATGCTTTGATAGAAATATCTGTATGACTCTTCAAACATGTACCAGAAAGCTGTGAAAAAATAAATGATAATGATAATAATAATAATAATAATAATAATAATAATAATAATAATAATAATAATAATGATGATGATGATGATGATGATGATGATGATATATATTTGTCACACAAATACAGGATACGCTATGTATGACAAGTCAGGACATGTATATAATCATACAATGTACTAAATACAATACAGATAATAAAATTAAATAAAGTTTTCATACTAAATACAAATTAATTTTATAAATGGTAGGGTAAAACTAAAGTTGAAAACAATAATAAAGATAGAAATTAAAACAATTTTTTTTTCTTCATGAGATTGATGTCTGGGCTGGGTCCATCCTCTATGTCCAACAATCAGCTAGGGAGGCTTCAAATCATGCAACAGAATATGCAAAAATGATTAGTACTAGTTTATATTGATGTTGATAATGTTTATGATGTATGTATACATTTGTACTGTAGAATGTATTGTTTAACAGGAAAGCTTTTAGTTTATTTTTGAATGTGTGTATTGAGTTTAAGCTTTTAAATTCAGTAGGGAGATTGTTATATAGTGTGATGCCTTCAAAAAGGGTACTTTTTTAAAAAAGTGAAGTTTCACAGTGTAGGACATGCAGATTTCTTAGTTATGAACTTCAGTGTTTAGAGTGACAGAGTCCTTGTTTTCCATAAGCGTCTTCTTTGTGAAAATTAATATTTCAAATATATATGCATGGGAGTGGTAGGATATGTAATTTTTTGAAAAGTAGTTTGCAGGGCTCATGTTTGTGAGTGTTTGTCATTGTTCTCTATATTCTTTTTTGGATGATAAAAGTGTGGATACGTTCTGGGAAATTTCCCCAGAATATGATTCCGTATTTTAGATGCGAGTGAACATTTGCAAAGTAGACTGTTCGTAGTGTATCCAAGTTAGAATTTGACTTAAGGATGTAGATGGCATAGAATGACTGGTAAGCTTGATGTTTAGATCTGTGATGTGGTAGTTCCATTTTTGGTCATCTTGAATAGTCAATCCAAGGAAAGATTTTTTGGGGGGGCTATTTTTACAGACATGTGTTTTATCATCAATTGTGTTGGAGGCTTTTCTTTAGAGAGTGGATTCCAAAAGTTTAGGGAGACAGTTTTACTGGTGTTTATGATGAGTTTATTTTCCTGAAACTATTTTACTAGTGCATCTAGAGTTGTTTGTGCTTCTTTTTGTAGAGTTTGTTGGGTATTTGCTTTAATAATAATGTTTGTGTCATCTGTAAATAGGACCATTTTGTTCTTTTGCAGTCAGGGGCATATCGTTGATGTACAAGAGAAATAGGCCCTAGGATTGATCCTTGTGGCACTCCATAATTTATCATTTTAGGTTGGGAGAAATAGCTTGAAATGTTTTATATCCTACATGCTTGATTGTGACTACTTGATGACTATTTGAAATGTAAGATTTTACCCATTCATGTGCAATGCCTCTAATTCCCAAAGTTTCAAGTTTGGATAACAGTATGTGATGATCAATCATGTCAAATGCTTTTGATAAATTTTCGAATAAGCCAATGGGGATTTCTTTCTGATCTAGAGCAACTAGTATGTCATTTAGAAAGGTGAAGATTGCAGTGTTTGTAGATCTACTATTTCTAAATCCATGTTGGGCCTCTGCCAATATGTTATTTGAATTGAGACAATTTTTGAGTCTATCGTTAAAACACTTTTCTAGAATTTTTTAAAATCCAGATAGTAAGGATATTGGTCTGTAATTCATGAGATCATGGGTGTTGCCTTTTTTGAATAGTGACTTAACTTTTGCTTTTTTGAGAATTTCTGAGATGCTACCTGTCAATAAGGAGTGATTACAAATGTGAGTGAGTGGTTGTATTATATTTGTTGCCAAATGTTTAATGAGAGTGTCAGGGATATTATCCAGTCCAGTAGAGAACTTGTTTTTCATTTGATTTATGATTTTCTGTATTTCTGCAGGTGAGGTGTCAGAGATATATATGCAGTTTGCATTTGGTGATGTGTGTATATTTGACTGCATATTTATATTATTTAAAGAATTGCAGTAAATTAACTTTTCTCCGATTTCTGAGAAATGTCTATTGAATGTGTTTGCTATTTCCTATGGGTTGCGCAAATTTTTTTTTTTAATTTTTTTTTTTTTTTTTTTATTTTTTAATAAGCAATGAAATCAGAACTACATTCGTGGTTTCATGCATGTTTCATTTCCTTTCACATGATGTCTTCATTCCTTTTGTTATCCATGATTTGTAGTTTTGCTTGTTATTTTCTTCAGTGCCTGTGGGAAAACAGTGTTGAAATAACTTTGGAATATGCTAATGAATAAGTTGAATTTGGTATTTGTGTCTGTTGCTTTGTATACCTCCTCCCAGTTTTCTAAACTTACTGGAGAGTTAAATTTGTCTACGTTTTCCTGAGAGAAGTTTCTAGTTTCTCTATAAAGTGTTTTCTTAATAACTTTTGTGTCCATTTTGTTTGAGAATTTGTGCTGTGTGGTCACTAAAGCCTGTGTTATATGTAACAACTGAATAGTTGCAATCACTTGAATCTATTATTATTTGATCAATGCTGATTTTGATACTGCTTTTTTGATATTGCAATTATTTGATACTGCTTTTTTAAGATATTCTGGTAGGCTGATTGATAATAGTTTGTAAGTTGAAAGATTTAAGTAAATTTTTGAATAGTTCCTTATCATTGATAAACAGTTTATGTTGAAATCACCGCAGAATATAATTTTATAATTTTTGCATCTTTTAAGTTTAACGAGAACAATTATAAGGTTTTAAAGAAAATTTTTGTTTTTTTAAGAGAACATTTAACAAGAAAACATTTGTGTTTCCTGTGGGGCTGTGGTACATTCATAAAATCCATATTCTTTGTTTTGGTAAATCTACGATAGATATTTCAAAGTCTTTATCTTTTAAGAGAGAGGAGTATTCTGTGTGACACATAATTAATATTATTTTTAATAAATATGTAAGTACCACCATAAGCGTGATGTGATTTACCTATTTGCCTACATGAGCTAGGGTGAAACCTGGAATGTGTGTGCTGTCTAGTTGTTGTTGAGTTACCCAATGTTCACTAAAGCATAATATTGTTAAGTGTTGTAGATCTTGGTTGAGTAATATTTCTAAATCTGAGGGATCTTTTTGTTCTAAAATAAAGAATTAATAAAATATTAATTGTTAGAAAATTGTCACTACAACAAGAGAGTGAAAACAACAGTGTGCTATAGTGTGAGATAAAAGTTCATTCATAGGGAAGTGTGAAGAATATAAATTCAAACCTGAACAAACTTTGAAAAGTGATGGTGAGAGAAGAACATTAACAATACTTGCATTCATTATTCATTTTTTCAATCGAATATTCATCTAAATAAAATACATCATGCTAGGGAGTAAGAGTATTAAAAAAATAGTTTATTTTATGGAAATAGGTTTAAAATTTTGAATTCATGTTCAACTCTTGGTATTTTTTATTTAGAGTTCAAACTTGGGCCAAATATATGAAACACAAATACTCTTAGATACATGCATAGCTGTTTCTCTGACTAAGGCATAAGATTTAAAAAAACAAACAACAACTTTTCGATCAAACAAAATTAAGTGTTAACATACTAGTGGACACATGACTGTATTCACTTTTATTTACCGAACTGGGCTGCCATACATTTACATTTTGGCAATTCATATACAAATGCTTTGCCTGACATGAACATGCCCTCTTCTGAAGAAAATATACCTTGGGAGATTTCTTAAGCCAAACGCGATTATAAACGTGTTTTTTTCTTCCAGAGATTTCGTTCTGGACATGTCTATGCGGCCATTTTGCACATTAATATTTTGGGCACGTGTAGTCTTTTTTTTTAAGATTTCCGCCTGAAAGATTTGCAAATATGTTCTGAAGATTCATCAAGTGGTCGTAAAACTCATTGCTAAGAAATAAAAGAGAGCAAAATAATATAATTTTACTTGTATTGCTGGCAACTACGGTTGCCTATTTATTAATATACTGTTATGATTCTTTTCGTCGTGGAATTAAAATAAATAACGAACTTGTGAATTTATTTCATTACGTACTTTTTTTAAAAAGAAAACAAGATTTCGTGGCCAGTTGCGGGCACTTCATCATGAGGCGATCTAATAATAATAAGATTAAGAGTCATTCGGGACAAACTATAGTTAAGTTAATAATTTTTGCTTTTAGGCTGCTTCACACTTGATTAGTTCTGTAATTGAAGGCTTGAAAAAAAGGACATTTTCATTCTTTCGCGAAAAATGCGTTTATAAATACATTAAACTTATTGGCGCATACAACTTCTACCATTTATAATCACTCCGTAACGCTATGAAGAAATGCGTCAAAACTTCGTTTCTTATTTATCTTAAAGAGCTTGATTCATTCATAATTCTGATAAAAACGTAAACTTAACAGAAATTGCACTTACATCCTTTCTTTATTCCAAGTCTTCGATTATTATCTACAGTTCACTGTCATGAAAGATAACACTTTTTTATTTAATTAACTCTTTTTAATGCTGTTAGTTTTAGATTGTTACCTGATGACGTGGCCGGAACTGGCCTCGAAACGTTGTCGTCTTTAAAACACTAATGTAATAAATTTACATTTGGTTATTGATTATCTTTAGTTACATAAGGAAACCAATCACACTAGAGCAGAATAATGCCAATTTCATTCCATTGAGGGTCATTTGTTGCTTCCCCTTAGTATGTACAGTATGCTGAGTGTTCCGTGGTACAGTTCCGTTTACAGCCACTTTTATCATCTTTTAAATTAATTCGTTTTTTAATATTGAAAGCTTCATGGTGCTGTTTCCATTATGATAAGCTCCGAATAATAAAAGGTGGTTGAAAGTTGAGTGTGGAAGGGGACAGTGCTGCCGTGTACTGTGCACATCACTACATTACGATATAGCTATCATGCTACAAAATGTGACTAACAATAACAAAACAGCACACGCTACTAACAATTTCCTCTCATACAACGCACTTTAACACAATCTTGTAGTGACACTCAATCGATCAGCTACAACATTTTGGGTGTACTGTTGGAGTTGTATTATTTATTTTATTTTTTATTTTACGTAAAAAAACAGTTAAAACTGCGTATGTCGTGCTATGGGGAAAAGTGAATTGTGTCCACATTTTCAAAATTCTGTGATCCCTACACTAAGTCATATAATACTTAAATTTTGAATTTTGAAAGGGAGAAAAAAACGAGAAAAAAAAACAAAAAAAACTCCCATGTAATAAAATCTATTTTCAAGGATAAAAAGGCAATATATTTTGGCTCTTATCCATGTTGTCCTTCAGAATAATACTTCCTGGCGCGACAACATGGAAACGATAATTTGAATAATTGTATTTCCCACTGAATTCTAGAAGACGTGCACAGAAAATGAAGTTACATTTCACATGACAACACAGCAAATTCCGAAGCGACTTATTTGCTGTTTCTTAAGTTAGTACCACTTGAACACACACTGTCAACCACCTTTTGACTTTATTCGCAGTATAAACGACTTATTTTTCGCTATTAACCTATTCACAGAAGGTTATTTTGACGTAGGTGCAAATGATCATTGAAGTTGTCACGTCCTTCAGAATGAGCGTTCCGAGCGTCGAGGCTCGACAACGGTTTAGCACGTCCCGCGAAGTCGCGCAAGGAAACTCGAGTTGTGGCCGGCGCACCGCTCCAATTTCGCGCCGCGAAAAGTGAGCGCATGTTTGGGGCCGAGCAGGGCGCGGGGCGAACGCAGCCGAAGGAGGAAAGTGCGGCGGAGACAGCGGACGCGTGACGCTGGAGGGGGCCAGGGCAGGGCAGGGCAGGGCGGAGTCGCCGCTGGTCGCAGCATTCGCGCGCCGCCACCTGTGCGTGAGGACAAGCCATCAAGACCTGCCCGTCGCGCTCGGAGCGCCCGCCTCGACGGAGCCCAGGCTCGCTTTCCTCGTCGCCAAGCAAGCATAGGCGCCTCCTGCTGCTGATGCCGCTGGCACTGGTCATTTTCTTGGTGCTACTGTTGATGTTCCCGTCATTGTTATTGCTGCTGTTGTTGTTTTTGTTGCTGCTGGTGCTGCTGTTGGTGGTGTTCCTGGTGCTACCAGTAAGTAGCATGTTAAAGTATTAATATGAAACATAGCATTTTGTCATCTTTATCGATGTGTGTGTTTACACATAAGAATTTTGTCGGCGCGGTCATTATCATCGTTGTCAGATTTAATTTCATTTGAAGTTTGATTTATTTTCGTCAAAAACTAGTGGTGCTACAAGAACACATACTTTCTCGCATTGTTTGAACCTTCTGCAGTAAAAAAAAAAAGTTCTACGAAAATGACACCTGCGCTATTTTAAAGCGTCTTTTCCTCTACCAGAGAAATATTTTAAAGAATGAATTTGGAGCCGTTTTGTAATTTTTTGTACATTGCCTTTACTTCAAGCAAACATTATGCGGAAACGTTTAAAAATTGGACATTAACTTCTTTAAAAATCTAATATTTTAGTACATTTAGTTGAAGAAAACAAACATACCCGCGACATTTCTCCAGTTTAGTTGGCAACTCAACATACACTTATGTTTCGTAGATGGTGTTCTGACGCACACAAATATATTTATTGTACTTACTAAACCTGCTTTCCAATCAGGGTTAAATGTCACAAATATAACAGTGATCACATCCTCTTTGGCGAGAAGTGATCTCTGTTGTCCCCCGACATGCCCTAGAAGTTTGTAACATTCATTCAGGGACATCTGTATGTTGATGGAAGAACGAATGGAAGGGAAGAATGGATGGGTAGATAGCTGGATTGAAATGAATTGGTGGAGTAAAATGGATGAAATGAAAATGAAATGCTTGGATGCATTGGATGTAAGAATGGGTTGAATGGATTGGACGGAATGTAATGGATTGTATAGATGCAATGGATCGAATGAAGGAGTGGACGGAAAGATAAGATCAATGCGCCTCTGGTCGTTCCTTTGCAGTCAGTTCTCCGTGGGTGAGGCCGTGGACGCGGGTGCTCTTCAGAGGCTGTCTCGCTCCTCGCGACCGACGCTCGGCCAGCGGGGATTCTCTCGTCTTTGACGTCGAACCCCTTTGGGCTCGTAAGCTTCCGGGTCGCGCAGCGGTCTGGAACAGGTGAGTAAATGGACGTAGATTCTAGATTTGTGAGTTCGCCTCCCAGTAAAGCATAGATGTTTTCAGGCGTGTTCGCAGTGTGGCGGACATTTCTAGTCCCCGGAGTATTCTAAACCTCAGCTTTTTCCTATTTCCTGTCCTCACCGGTAACCGGTATTAGAGATAACTTCTGTCATTTTCCGAAATTAAGATTATTGACTTATAACACCTTTCTTATGAATGAAATGCAAAGGCTCTCTTTACGCCTCTTTAGCCTTCGACAGTGAAAATGTTTTATATTCTATGTGCAGCTCACTCGGTGTAGTTAATGTGAATACTACACTTTCCTATGTAACATGAAACTTGAATTATCATTGTTTGCGCCCGAACTCAATATTGTAGTTATGTAAATGTAAAGATATTTAAGTAGTTAGAAGGAAGAGCAGGTCTTATCGCCTGAGCTTTGCCAGAAATAAATTGGACACTATCGTGTTGGCTGCGTCGAATTCAGCCGTTGGTTGAAGGGGAATTCTGGCGGATAGCTACTGCGATCGGTAATTTTTCCGGGATTTCTCCGATCATCACCAGGCGAATGTTGGATCCTAACAAACGAGCCATGGACTGCACGCGATCTTACCTTCGTCTTCCTTGTCTTATCATTCAGACCAGTCAGGAGCTTGGAGTTTGATCTGACTGGGGCGGTGCCCCGCTATTGGGAATACATGGTTGGGGAAAATCCCTACAATTTCACCATCCAGCGGGAAATATCATCACCACCTCCCATAATGAAAATACACTACGTTTACGGGACTAACGACTTTAGCAGTTGACGCGCCCGGAATCGCTAACCAATCTATCAAACGACGGGTAGGATGGGGTCGGATCTCGTCACCCAGCAGGGGGAAGATCACCGCCACCTACCACCATGATAAATGCTCTACACGTACAGGACTAAAGACTTTTTCTGGTGATGCTAATCACTACTCAATCAATCGATGAATCAACCGACAGGGAAGTCGATGTCGGATCTTGCTATCCATCGGGGAAGATCACCGCCATCTCCTGGACGAAGAATGTACTACACTTACGGGGCAAGTGACTTTAGTATTTGACGTGCCCTGGAATCATCAATCCATCAACGTATCATGTTGCATGTTGTGTGTTGCAGGATGCCAAGCCGCGTGGAGGCCGGCGCGCTGCTCATGCAGTGCCCCGTGTGCCACACGACCGGCGCGTGCTTCCCGCGCCGCGACCACTACGAGGGCTTCTGCGTGAACCGCGACTGCGAGTACTTCCGCTGCCTGGTGCTGACGCGCCGCCCCCACGAGATCCGCTTCTTCGAGCCGCGCCGCCCGCCGCGCCGCCTGGCCCGCAAGTACTTCTGCGTGGAGTGCGGCGCCTTCTCCTACGTGTGGGCGCGCCCCTACACCAAGTGCGTGATGCGCGGTGACGGCCTCCCCTGCCGCTTCACGCACTGACGCGTCCACCGCACCGCCTGGGCGAATGGCCCCCCAAACCCCTACCAAAGACCACCGCCCAACTGCACTAACTGCACCAACTTCCGCACGCCAGGGCGACTGCATCCACCATACCAAATGTACCACTGCACCAACTGCACTAACTGCACCAACTGCACTAACTGCACCAACTTCAACAGCACTGCCAGGCGACTGCATCCACCGTACCAAACTGCACTAACTGCACCAACTGCACTAACTGCAAATGCACTAACTGCACCAACTTCAACAGCACTGCCAGGGCGACTGCATCCACCATACCAAATGTACCACCGCACCAACTGCACTAACTGCACCAACTTCAACAGCACTGCCATGGCGACTGCATCCACCATACCAAATGTACCACCGCACCAACTGCACTAACTGCACCAACTTCAACAGCACTGCCAGGGACTGCACCACCATACCAAATGTACCACCGCACCAACTGCACTAACTGCACCAACTTCAACAGCACTGCCAGGGCGACTGCATCCACCATACCAAATGTACCACCGCACCAACTGCACTAACTGCACCAACTTCAACAGCACTGCCAGGGCGACTGCACCCCATACCAAATGTACCACCGCACCAACTGCACTAACTGCACCAACTTCAACAGCACTGCCAGGGCGACTGCATCCACCATACCAAATGTACCACCGCACCAACTGCACTAACTTTTGGAAAAAAAATTTTTGGAAAATTGCGTGCGGTGCTTTGCAACCTTTCAATGCGCTTTAAATTAATATCGTGTAAACGTAAACCACAGTATCCGCTGCTAGATAATTTATCTATTTCGTCTATAAATGTGATTGGAAGATTTGCCTCTCAGAAGACTTAAAGCAGCCGGCTCCCTGTTTCTGCAATTATTGTCGTCATCCTACTTTACCTGTTTCTATTTGAAAGCCTCACAATTGTATATGTTAAGTACCAAATGAGCACAAAAATAGTTCTATTTTTAGTACATTCTTGTGCAACGGGCGTGGATTTGACGGAGTAGGCCGATCCATTATTGTTGGTGCTATCCGGAAGGTCTATCAGGTCACATCTGTTACTGTATTTCAGAGATTCGTTCTGTTCCCAACACTCCCTAACCAACTTATCACAATCTTATGAAGATCTTTCCCGTTCACCAGGGGACCTACTGTTTTACCCACCACCCTATGAGAGATTTTCCCGCGCGTTGTGGTGGTACCACACCATGCAGATTTAATTAAAATAAACCAGCCATTACTTTCTGAGGTGTGCAACGCGCATAATTTGATGTTCGAGGGAAGGTGGTGAAGTCATTTTTTTGTGATGGTCGAATTATTTTGTGTAGAGAGTTAACAACATCATGAAAATATCTATAATGCATGTGAAAAATGTTCTATTAAAGTTTAACAACTTAATATTTTTGAAATATTTTCTGATTATCTGCATTGCCATTATCTTATGAAATTTTATTTCCACTTTCTTTCAAACTCAATTTTATGGCTTAACTTCCTTTACCCGAACACATTATTTGAATTTGCAGCAGTTTAATGACGTTTTCCACTCCCTATCAGAGTAGATATTGCAATCGTTGGGACGTTAGGCTACCAAAATACATTGATACTACGAAGGGCATTCAATAATTAAAGAGACAAATTAGCTTATTTTTGCAAAAAGGTTTATTTTTGCAAAACAAGACTTTTCCTACTTTCCAATATAATTCTCAACATTTTATGCACTTCTCCCAGCAGGTTACCAGCTGTTTTTGGACCAACTGCAAAGAACTTTTTATCTAGGTGTTTGAATCAATTTACCACAACTTTTTGACATTCTGATTATCCTGGAACTTCTTTCCACGTAATGTCGCCTTCAGTGGACCAAACAAATGGAAATCCGATGGTGCTAAATCCGGGCTGTAAGAGGGATGAGGCGGTACCTCCCAACCCCTCTTGTCGATGGTTTCACAAGTTTGTTGAGCAGTGTGTGGACACGCATTGTCTTGCAGGAGAATCACACCTCTCTTCTGAGATCCACGACGCCTCTCTGTCTCATTGTTGGTTTCACCTCGTTCAAAAGAATATCTGAGTAGTGTTGGCTATTTGTTGTACGCTGTTATTCGAGATAATCACAAAAAAGTACCTATAGCGTCCCAAAATACCGTTAATAGGACTTTTCCTGCTGATGCGTCCAGAACGATGTTCATCAGTCACTATTCCTGACCACTTTTGAACTGTTTTGCTCAATTGTAAAAATTACCGCGGTTCATACAACTTTTATCATACAATTAGTCATTCTAGAGTCGTATTAGTTGGTTTTTCACCTGCAGCAAGTTAAAAAAGAATCACAGAAAGTTGTTCAACCAATGTGGAATTTTGAAGTGCACCCGCTATAGTTCAACTTAATTTTGAGATAATGAACACAACAATGATTATCCTCCAGGTGGTCAGGGATCATCCCAGTGATGCCAACTTGAAATCCTAAAATTACCAAATTTGTTCTACCAAGTGTTTTTTCTCCAGACCAATTTGTCTCTTTAATTATTGAATGACCTCTGTAAATTACTTCCAGGTGAAATAAACAACCCAGAGTCTGTCATAACTTCCGTGGCATTTTAGACTAAAACGAATAAAAAATTATTTTTGTCCAAAAATAGATTCAGGACCGCAGAAACATGAATATCAAAAACTATAATTTGCGCCACTGCTCGAATTCACAACTTATTCCACGTCTTCAAAATTTATTATCATATGAAGTCATAGTGAAGATTATCGCATTTAGAACTGCTCATTGAGTATCAAGATCTTGAAATTGTGAGAGGCAAACTAACAAGACATCATTCATTTCTACTCTAATTCTAAGGATTAGTAAAACCTTATTTGTTTTGGTATCATTTCTATATTTTCTATTTTGTGGCTATTGCTTTCGTGCCTTGTATTTGCCTAACGTTTATAACAATTTTATATGCATAACTCTCTTATATGTGAACAATAACAAAGTTTCATGTGTGAATAATTTTTCTCGGATTTTTTTCCCGTAAATTCCCTAATTTCCAACGTACAATTTTCTCAAATATTTATGCCAAAAATAAATACAAAATTCCTTGAGGTCAAAAATCGAATTCAGGGCCACTGAAACATTGATATGAGGTGCCACAATTTGCGCCACTTCTTGAATTCACAACTTATTCAAAGTAGTCCTCAAAATTTATTATCATCATATGAAGACGCAGTGAAGATTATCGCATATAGACCTGCTCATTGTAGTAACAAGATCTTGAAATTGTGAGAGGCAATCTAACCATACCTCAATCATCTCTACTCTAATTCTAGGGTTTATCAAAGTATCGTTTGTTATGGTATCATTTTACTTATGCATATTTTCTGTATTTGTGGCTATTGCAGTGTCTTGAATATGCCTCGATCTTTATATGTATAATTCTCTTCTATGAGCACAATAAAAAAGTTCAACATGTGAATTTTGAATTTGTGTAATCATTGTTCAGATCAAAATAAAACTTCGTTTGTGTAGAGTAAAAATATTAGCACAATTTTCCACTGAATCGAAGGAAGTGTGATGTTTCTACTTATGGACGCTTTCTGTCATTTGCTTCGTTCGGAGAAAGAATTCATTCAGAGATGAATGCATAGAACAAGAAATCGAAAGTTTTCTCTCTATACTTTAATATGAACGAATTTTTTTAATAGATATAGGAGAAGCCACAAAAATTGGAACATTCAGGATTCCCTTACATTGAAGATGAATAATTTCATTTTATTTGTACAACTAAAGACATATGTATATTTTAGTAGTGTGTCGTTATAGTCATGAAATAATTAATGGTGGAGAAAAAAATGTAAAAAAAACAAATTTTCCATGGATATACCTGGGGCACAATGAATCAGTGTCTGGGATACAATGGGTCATAACTAATCCAGTATAACTACCCCGTTTTCGTCATTGAGGAGCCACTATCATTTTTAAAAATAAGGAATTTGACGAGCACAAACTGTATGTGTTCACGGAAACGCACTCCAGGCAAAATTAAAATGAGGGCAAATAATTACCATCAGCGCGGACAATACAGAATGTTCGTACAATATTCCCTTCTCAGCACTTTCCTCTTGACACAGCTCCGAAACGTTTCTCATCAATTACCTTTCTGCTATTTTCAACTGTTGATGTTTTTGTTTCATCTATATTGAAGACGAAAGAACAATCACCTAGTCTAGGTTCACGCTTTAAGATTGATAAATGTTGAAAAAAACCTGAACGTTTTGTCGATTGAATGCAGTGTCATGACTACACCCCTCTGGAGACCTTGGGGACAAATCTTGATTACATTTGAAAAATTCTGTTAACCAGCAATTTATTTTTCTAACCATATACATATACCTTCTTCAACCAATTTAATTGCCCTCTTCATACGGTTTCTCGAATATTTCTTTGGTAGTTTTTCTCTTGAATGTTCAAACCATTTTCGGTCCACGAACTCGAAAATGGAAGATTACATATTTTGGGAATTTAGGTTTGAAAAAAACTGCACTTTTAAAATTGGTATTAAAAACATTGGTATAAAATGCAAATGATATAAGGTTCAATGCAAAAAATCTTTTCTTTGAAATGTTTACTATTAGGAGAAACATATTTCTTGTATTAGAATGGATTTTCATGAGTGATTTCAGTTTTTTTCTGAAGTTCGTTCAAAATGCGCAGTAATTTGACTAATTTTGGGTACAAATAAAAACAAGGTCAAACTACAAAATTAGTACCCGTAACTTACCTACAATGCAGAAAGATGATAAAACTTCGGGGAAATGCTATCCACAACTTCAATAGCAGTATTAAAATGACGAAAAACAATATTTAAACAAATACATCTAGTAAATTACTTACAAGAGAAAGGTCAGATAACACATCACTCTTCCTTAGATAATGATGTGTGATCATTGCCACCAGGATAATAATTATGGTCACACTAACATTTTATCATAATCAGTTTAGCCAACCTAAATACCCTGGATATCAGCAAACATTCAGTGACCCATCTATCTCATGGCCCATGGTGCCCCGGTCTCCTACGTCAAAGGAAAACACCCGCAAACTCCCGCAAGTTCGGCGCAGCAAGAAAGGAATTTGACGGACTATGCAAAAATTTGTTCTCTGAGTCTACAATTAATATATAACCCATCACTCGGAGCGGTAGCTCAGTGTATCAACTGATGTCACTGCCGCGCCTCTGACCGGGAGGTCCTAGGTTCGAGTCCTCACGGCGGGAGGATTTTCGACACTAGCTTTTCAACTATGTCGAATTCAGTCGTTGTCTGGAGGAGAATTCTAGCGGCCGGCTGCTCTGATCGGTAGCTTTCCGTGGTTCCTCCGATCAACACCAGGTGAATGCCGGAGCAGTACCCTACCAAACGGGCCACGAACAGCGCGCGATCTGTCCTTCCTCTTCCTTGTCATCTCCTCTCCCCTTACACACACACTTACATGCACTACACTACCACATATTCCGGGGACACCGGTCGGGAGCTTAGAGCTTGTCCCGGCTGGGGCGGTGCCCGCTGGCGGGAGTGTCCTGGTTAGGGGGAAACCCCACTAGCCGACGGTAGGTCGGCGCCGGATCTCGCCATACAGCAGGGGAAGATCACCGCCATCTCCCGAGAAAAACATGCACTACACTAACGGGACTATTGACCGAAGCAGTTGACGTGCCCGGAAACATGAAAAAATCAATCAATATAATCCATCCAAACGACTATTTTATTTTCATATTGTAGTATAGTTATAGTCAAAACGCTCTCATTTCTTGCTAGTCAAGAATGCAGTTCTACACCTACGTATTTTCTGCGGAAAACTTCACCTGCAAAAAAGTTCAGGTTAGTCTACGGACTGATGTCATTCTGGTCTGGTCAAAAGTTGCGTTCTCTTCTTCCACATCAGTACTACTGTAAATAGCACTTTCACTCCGACTCACTGACATTCTTTCTCCGAAAATATGAGTTGAGTTACCGCCATGTATCTCGCGTTCTAGAATTTTGCTGGCAGCATTTTTGAAAACGACCCTCTTATCCTCCATTAACGATCCATTAGTTTGTGATATCCATTTCTATTTGATCTCAATGTTATTAGGGAGTTTATCGCGCAGCAGACATTTCATGGTTAGCTCTCTGCAGATTACAGAAATCTGCAAAATTTTCCTAATTAAGTATTCATTGTAGTTTTCGAAAAAATGCGTGAATTTTAATGTTTTTTGCAAGAAGGATCATGCATGAAATCTGTCTATGTTTATAATCAATATAAAAGTGTAAAAATTGTGGTTGCACTTGTATATCGACTTAAATGTTAGTTGTTAGTAATACTATACAGCCAAAAGGTGAGTAAAAATAGTGAGTTACACCGTTTTATGAAACAAATTCAATAGTGTTTTTAATATACTCCTGAAGCCCTTTTTACGGATACAAAACTAAAACTTTATACTAGCTAAAAGGGCAATTGAAAGAATGTGAGATTGTGGCACATTAGATGTATTTTTGAATAAATACCAAAATACAATTCTGTTTACATTGTTTACAAATAGAGATACTTTCAAACAGTTCAGTTCATTTGTAGAGTACAAAAATGTATACAAATGTTTTGTCAGGACGGTGATAACTTCCCTCCACACATTTTCGAGAGCGATGAAGATATGAGAAATCGACCTGGGTGAGCAAAGACGGCGGTGAGTGACACGCGACCGAAAAGTTTTACACAAATATAAATATAATGTTCTATATTTTATTGTCTAGATTTAATTTATTCTATAATTTTATTGTAAAAAATATGCAGGTCATAATAAAAGTTCAGGACCGCAATGATATCTCGTCTTGTTAAAATATGGTAATGTTTATACGTTCACTCTGTCAACTAGAAACTTCTAGTCGTGAGACACACCCAAAATGAAGGAGATGCAATGCACTCACTAATCTAAAGATAAAAGAGAGTTCTGAGAAAAGGGCCCATCTGCGTCCCATCCCAACTAGTTTCAATTATTGAGCTTGCTAAAACGACTGGTAACAGTTATAATGTAATTGAGATTCAGATGTTTGTAACAAAAAGTTTATTGCGGAAAAGTTTACAGTCGAAGAAGTAGCTTTACAGAACTCAATGTACTTAGCATTTTCCAAATTCCAAACTTTTATATTCCAGACTATTATTGTAGATAAAGGGAATGAAATAAAGCTCCAATATATGGAGGTCCTTGCATTTGCATTAGAAATAATATCGATTCTAGTATCTTGACGAAATTAAATATGTTTTCACTTGAAAATGTTTTTGAAATATCTATTTTTCATCTTCCTGCGCTCAAAATTCTTTTACCTTGCATCTAAAGACCTCCTACAAAGAGAGCTATTGATTACATATACTACGACCTTAGAAAAAAATAGATATAACTCTGGACAAAGTCAGTAATAACTCTCTTGAATCCATTGTTGAATGTCAAGATTTATTTATTAATCGATTAACCGTTAATTCGAAACGAATTAACATTGATTTTCTGGTCGAATCTGTGGAGAAAGAGCAGCTTCTCAATTTAATTACTTTTCAAGTGTAGATATTACAATGAATATACTAAGAAAATCCACACTTACTTTAAAGAAGATGATCGACGAAATAATAATTAACAGAACCTCTACCAGATGAAATTAGGAATTTACTAGACACTTAGCACATTACATTTTTTTGTCATTACAAGGGATGCAAACAAAAATATAAATAATACATGTATGTGTAGAGTGTTTACTAAAAGTAGAATAAAGTTGTTAACAGACTACTTGCTACGAGGAATCAAAGGACTCAGATTACAATACTGTTGACACAATACTATTCCGATGCTTTCAATTCACTTTACTAGTGCTTTCCACTTTATCAGTGCAAGAGAAAATTCAACATTTCACGGAAAAGCAATACTTTCACAACACAAAGGATTAGACGGTTATGGAAAATCAAAGGAAACTTTTTATTTGTTAGCATTATGATGTATCTCATGATTTATACCTGTATTTAAAAGAATAGAAAATCTTTGTTAAGAAAAGTCATAAGGCAGACTAAAAAACTAAATTTAAGGGACTATATTTTGAACTTAAATAACGAAACAAAAGCAATGTGAAATATAGTAAAAACTTACATCATTTGAATCCTTGGAGAAAATGTAGTTTTAAAAGATGGAGAAGTGCTCGTTTTGGTTATAATGTATACAAATATTTCAACCAATATTTTAGAATTACGGATGCTCTCTCAATGCGACTAAAGCGTCAAAAATCAACATCAAACCTTTGCAGAAATATTTCTGTCACGATATTGATTACGAAACTTGTTCCCCTGAAATTCTCAAAACAACCTGTAAACTAAAAACATATTCGGCCGGTTTACATGAATTTCGGGATTTGTTCTTGCGTGCCTGTCATTATAAACTCGTTAACTAACATATTTAATGCATTCTTATGCACCGGAGAATTGCTGGATTTTCGAGCTAAAATTATGGCGCTCTTAAAAAAACAGTAAAAAATTAAATCAGAAGTTATCGGCCAGTTTCTCAATGTGAGTTTTCTAAAAAAATCAAGTGGAAATTTTGTTCGTACGAATGAAAACTTTTCTTAGTAAATGCGCAGCGCTTTTAGTTTGCAAACATGGTTTTAAAAATTCCAAATCTACGGAGGCAGTCTTTTTCACTTTCTTGTATACGGAGTAATATACGTAATTTAATACGTAAGTTATGTCTGCGGAAAATTTATTTCAAGATTTAAACGGAAATACACGTTTTGGGATCCGCTAATACCGAACAAGTTTTTTTCTAAACTTCCGTCCGTCCGTCCGTCCGTCCGTCCGTCCGTCCGTCCGTCCGTCTGCCCGTCTGCCCGTCTGCCCGTCTGCCCGTCTGTCCGTCTGTCCGTCTGTCCGTTTGTCCGTCTGTCCGTCTGTGAACACCACTAGCGTCTAAAACATACGATTTCTTCCAAAATGGATATTACCCGGTCAATCTGGATCGACTCGAAGCGTTGCGATTTTGAAAAACTTTCTTTAAAATTTGGAGGGACTTTACATGAAGCCCACCGGACATTCTCAATTTTTTTTCAAAAACGGCCACAAACTTGTTCTCTAAATTTCATGTAAGAATAGAGTTAAAACTCGTTTCTAATGGTGGCATATGTCTGTTAACTCGTAATATTGAAAATTTCAATGGTGTTATTTATTTTATTTATTTATTTAGTCAAAAATAGTCAAAAACTGTATGTGACGTATGGGGGAGAAAATCATCTGCACACGCTTTCTTGAGATTAGAATCCCTTCCCAACAATTTAACAATAGTAAAAAGATGAATAATAATAATAATAATAACAACAAATTTAAAAAAGCGAGGGATTAACATTGCAAAAACTAGATATTTTCGTACGTGGATTTCTTGTAATGAGCTGTTGATACTGACACTTGATGAACATGATTTCTACGTCGAGTGTTGTAACTATAAATATCATTATTACATGAAAATAAGTTCCTACCGTCAAGTAAGTCAGTTTTGACAAATACTACAGACTCATAAATAAATAGGCAAGGCAATGGTAAGATTGTAAGCTCAATGAAAAGAGGCTTGCACGGATCACGTAGATGGGATTTTTTCATTATTCGGATAATTTTCTTTTGCAAATGTCTGGGAACTAAAGGGTGAACTTCCCTAGAATATTATGCCATACCTCAGGCGGGACTGTGCATTTGCAAAATACACGCAACGAGCTGCATGAAGGCTGACAGAATTAGAAAGAATTCTGAATGCATAACATAATGAGCTTAATTTAGTGTTTAATTCTGTTATATGTACATCCCGTTTGAGGTTTGATTGAATTGAGAGACCTAGATATTTTTTACCTTAACATCAGCTAATTGCATATTGGTTACTTTCAATGGAGCATACGATTGCCGATTTGAAACGCAAAATTGCATTGAGACAGTTTTTCCTTCGTTAACTATTAATTTGTTATTACAAAACCAATTTGAAACTTCTGAAATTGTACTATTTCTTATTTCTTTTTTGCAAAGTACATTCGTGTCATCGGCAAACAGAACTGTTCTTTCATTTTTAATAGATGAGGGCATATCGTTTACGTACAACAAGAGGATAGGACCTAAGATCCAACCTTGTGGGACCCCATGTTCAATTGACAAAGAATTTGAGAGATAAGTAAATAATGTCCTTTCGTGCCAGTACGGTATTTCTACTCTTTGAGGTCGATGTTTAAGGTACAAGGTTATCCAATCTAGGGCAATACCACGAATTCCATAAGAAGGTAATTTTGAGAGCAAGATGTGATGGTTAATAACGTCAAACGCTTTCGAAAGATCTAAAAATATTCCAATGGGTTCTTCATTTTTGTCCATTGATGAAGCAACATCTTTAAGAAAAGAAAAAATGACAGTTTCCGTAGATTTTGATTTCCTGAAACCCTGTTGTGTGTCTGAAAACGCTTCGTTTTTCCTAAGAAAGGTTTCCATTGGCGTATAGAAAAGCCTCTCTAATATTTTTGAGATAACTGACGAAAGACAAATTGGCCGGTAATTTTGAATATCATTTTTGCTCCCTTTTCAAAAAGTGGCTTAATTTTTGCTGCTTTGAAAGTATCTGGAAATATTTTTGTGCACAGGGAAGCATTGAAAATGTGAGTTAATGTTAATGTGAGTTAATGGTTTGAATTTCTTTCGGCGTGTTCATACTACTACAATTTAAAGAGAGATTTATCCTCGTAGTAAAATTGTTTCTCCTTGGTTAGTTCTTTCATTAAGATCGTGTACGTTCTTTTGAAAAATTTAGTAGGTTTCGTGCAATATTATGTGTACTACGTGCAATATAAAAATAACTTAAACAAGATTTTCTGGAAAATGCCTCCAATTTTTTATAAAACTTTAGTAGGGTTAGTGCTAGATGTGTTTTATTAGATGACATAAACGCCAAATTTCCCTATACTTTTGTTTTTACAAATATTACAAAAATATAACTTTCTTTACTAGCCCCACACGTCGTTCATATTTACTTTAGCGGCGACTTGTTCACATTATATTTATGAGAATATGTGCTTTAAACAATGTCATATAATATTTCTCAAAAACTCAACAGTTTTCTGTCAAACTGCTCGTTGTGTATACTTGCTCGTTGTATACTTGCTCGTTGTGTATACTTGCTCGTTGTGTATACTGCTCGTTGTGTATACTCAACAGTTTTCTGTCATACTGCTCGTTGTGTATACTTCGCGAATGTTCATTCCCGCCTGAGATATGGCATAATATTCTGGGGAAATACATCTTATAGCTCCCAGACTTTTAGATTACAAAAACGAATTGTACGAATAATAACCAAATCCCACCCTCGTGATTCATGTAAGCCTCTCTTCATTAATCAAGGAATTCTACCATTACCGTGTCTTCTTATTTACGAATCAGTGTTTTTTGTAAAAAATGACTTGCTCAAGGGCGGGAATATTTTTTCAGAAAATGCCGAAGTCTATTACTATAACACTCGACGTAGAAATCATATTCATCAGGTGACAGTATCAACAGCCCATTACAAAAAATTCACATACAATACATGTACATTATTTTACAACACTTTGCCAGATGACATTAAACGATTAAATTCAATAGAAAAGTTTAAATCCCAAGTGAAATCGTTTCTGCTGCATAACTGTTTCTATACAATTAGAGACTATACTGAGCATCACAAGAAAAGTAACATTAATTTTAACAATGATACATAATGCATTATTTACCATTTGGACTGTATAAATGAGTATAAACAACCTGTAACAACTATTGTACTTCAACTTCCGGGTCAATGACCTCATCTCGATCAGGTTTTTCGTCCAGTTTCCTGATCCATTGAGCAAATGCTGAGATGGGCCCTTGTTTTGCTTCTGGACATAAATGTAACTTCATTTTCTGTGCACGTCTTCTAGAATTCAGTGGGAAATACAATTATTCAAATTATCGTTTCCATGTTGTCGCGGCAGGAAGTAATAAGAGCCAAAATTTATTGCTTATTTATCCTTGAAAATAGATTTTATTACGTGGGAGTTTTTTTTTCTCTCCCTTTCAAAATTCAAAATTTATTGCTTATTTATCTTTGAAAATAGATTTTATTACATGGGAGTTTTTTCTTGTTTTTTTTCTCCCTTTCAAAATTCAAAATTATTGCTTATTTATTTTTGAAAATAGATTTTACTACATGGGAGTTTTTGTTTTTTTTTCTCCCTTTCAAAATTCAAAATTTAAGTAGTATATGACTTAGTGTAGGGATCACAGAATTTTGAAAATGTGCACACAATTCACTTTTCCCATAGCACGTCATACGCAGTTTTCAACTGTTTTTTTGACGTAAAATAAATAAATAAATAAAATAAATAAATAAATAAATAAATAAATAAATAAATAAATAAATAAATAAATAAATAAATAAATAAATAAATAAATAAATAAATAAATAAATAAATAAATAAATAAATAAATAAATAAATAAATAAATAAATAAATAAATAAATAAATAAATAAACAAATAAATAAATAAAAAAAAATAAATAAAAAATAAATAATAAATAAATAAATAAATAAATAAATAAATAAATAAATAAATAAATAAATAAATAAATAAATAAATAAATAAATAAATAAATAAATAAATAAATAAATAAATAAATAAATAAATAAATAAATAAATAAATAAATAAATAAATAAATAAATAAATAAAAATGAGTTCAATTTTACGCATTTTGAGTTTTGCATTTTCTAAAATCAAACTCCCCAACGGATAGTACCAATTGCTCTGTATAATATGGCGTAAAGTTCATTTTGGGGTATTCTTTTGTTTTTGTTTTTTTAAATTACACAAATTAATTTTTTTTGAAATATCTCTCAAGCCGTTATTATGCACAATATCGGCAATTTGTAATCATTATTGCATCTGCAAGTTAGATTGCTTCAAATTATTTCTAATGAAGTTTTTCGAAAACTCAAATATTTTCTGTGAAAAACTTTACATGTAACAAAACATGCTACAAAACACTTTATACGAAGCCCCAGGGACATTTTCATTTAAAAAAAATGGCTCCAACTCTTCCTTTAAATTTTTTGTAAGAATGAAATAAACTAGAGGTGCTACAGAATGGTACAGACTTTCTCGTAGAATATTTTCTAATTTCCATGGTGGGAATTGGTTTTAAAGGTCTTGCACAATTCTCTGTCCAGCTGCCATCTATCGTCCCCAAATAACATTTTTTTGACCTTTTTCAAAAATTTCGGTTTCTTAATAGTAGAACCGAAATATTTCTTCAAGAATATTAAAGAAGAGTAAAATATCGTCCAAAATAGAATTTTTCATGGAAAATTGTAAAGCCATTTTTAAGAAAATGACAAATGTAATAATGTATACAAATCGATGGAAATA
Source organism: Teleogryllus oceanicus (assembly GCA_964035755.1). Taxonomy (NCBI): domain Eukaryota; kingdom Metazoa; phylum Arthropoda; class Insecta; order Orthoptera; family Gryllidae; genus Teleogryllus; species Teleogryllus oceanicus. The sequence goes on along the minus strand of CAXIVR010000001.1, from coordinate 342,714,381 downwards.
TGCATATTAACGGTGTGAGAGGTATTTAAAAAAAAATTCATTTGTTTAATTTTTGTTAAAACAAATGAATACACCAAAATGAACTTTACGTCATATTAAACAGTGCAAATAGCACTATGCAATCAAAAAATGTGAAGAAAAAGTAGAAGCTATTTTTGAGAAAAGGGCATTTGAGCGTTTCTGAAAACGTGGAAATTTGAGCTCATTTTTACAGAAAACTTTTGAGTCTTCGAGAAACAATTTGAAATTATTCAAAGCACATGTACTCATAAATCTAATATATGAATAAAAATCGCATCTAATGTAAATATTATCGACGTGAGAGACAAGTCAACAAATTTACATTTTTGTAATTTTTGAAAAAAAAAACCCAACAAAAGCATAGAGTAATACGGCCTTGATGTCATCGGACACGGTTAGTTTGGCACTAACTCTACTAAAAGTTTAAAGAAAATATTTGGAACAGCTTTTACCATAATCGTGTTTTTTTTAAATTGCAAATATTTCACGCTCTATTGCAAGAAAACACTGAGCGTTTTCAAAAAAGTCTAGATGAAAAAAAGGCTTAATGAAAGAACAATTTATTATCAACAAATTTCATTTAATGGAAAATTCTGTCTTCAATTTTATAGTTGTAGGAACACGCAAAAAATTCAAACTTTGGCAATTTTTCGAAAATTCAAAATGAACTGCGAAAATCGGACCTATGCTTCCTTTAAAAGTGTATTTTGCTCTATTCTTATAAGAAATTTAAAGAAAAAATTTGGAGCTGATATTGAGAAAATTTTGATAATGTCCGGGGGGTTTCACGTAAAGTACCCCCAAACTTTAAAGAATGTTTTTCAAAATGTTAAAACTTCACCTACATTCAGATGGACAGGGGCTTCTTCAATTTGGAAAAGATCGTACGTGTAGTTTAGGCGCAGACAGACAGACGGACAGATGGACGGGCGGGTGGAGGTTTTCAAAAATAAGTTTCAGTATCAGGGGATATCAAAACGTGTATTTCCGTTGAACTCTCGAAATCTATTTACATAGCTTTGTCTATTCTCGGTATTTTACTCAAGTATATACATATATACATGCAAAAGTAAGTACAGGTAACTATTGCTCTACCATTCTCAAAAAATATTTCCCCGCCTGTCTGCGCTCTTTGTCACAACATAGCTCTCCGTCTGTCTTCCTCTCGTGGGTCGCCCGGTAATTCAACACTGCAAGTGTGGTGATAGCAAACTGATGAGTGAGCAGGATCAGACGAAAGGCAGCTTAAATGTTTCCACAGTAGGGGTTGTCCAAACGATCAACAGAAAATAAGCCGTGTCTTGAAGAGTTTCGGTCTCCAGTCCGTTTTACCGTGGCTGGTGAGCAGTGATTCTGTTTTACACAGTAGCTGCTGTTATTGCCAAATTTTGTTCGCGATTGTGCATTTTATAATGGCAACTTATGAGTAAGAAGGATCAGACGAAATGCAGGATTCGTGTTTCTACAGAAGTGGTTGTCCAAACGCTCAACAGAAAATAAGCGTGTCTTGGAGAGTTTCGGTTTCCAGTCCCTGTTTACCGTGGCTAGTGAGCAGTGACAGTGTGCTTTACACAGTAGCTGCTGTTATTCACAAAAACCCAATTATTACAAATAATTCAAAGTATATCCAGTGAAAAACGATAGGTCGTAGATCAAATAATTATTGATTATGGCCACATTCTTCTCCGTCTTCCATCGTAGAATCCAGATCTAAATCCAAAAGAACGTGTTTGAGAATTTATAAAAGGGCGCGAGGCAGCAGAAACTATTGGTGCATCCTTAAAAGAAAAGGAAATGTTTTGCAGAGAAGCGTTTGCACAATACAGTGCTGAACAATGGAAGAAATCCTGCGAGCATGTGTAGGGAATAGAGGCGACATAATAATTCAGATGTGATGGACAAACATATCTATGATTCCGTCATTTCTTTGGACACTCCTGGGAGTACGAGTTCTTTTGAGGACGGGGGCAGTGATGACGAGTGGCGATCAGCGCGATCGCTGTGTCTGGCAGTCGCCTCTCCTTCTCGCCTACGCGCTTCCTTATCGCCGAGAGGGGAAATCTCAGATGCCGCAGGGTGGGGGCACCCTCCGAGACTTTACCAAAGGTACGTCCTCCATGATGGTTTTTTTGGGAGCGGTTCAGCTATAGTAAGTAACTAGAAGTGCCACAGAATGGCACAGACCCTGTCGTACCACAGTTTTCTAATTTCCTTTGTGTGGCTCGGCTTTAAGATCTTGCTCCATTCTCTGGCTAGCTGCCAACTATCGTCGCCCAAAGTACTTTTTTTTTTACAATTTCTCCACTTTTTGCTTTCCTAGTAGTACAACTTAATTATTACTCTAAGAATATTAAAGAAGAGTAAAAACTCGTCCCAAATAGAAGTTTTCATTGAGAAATTCGCTCCCGTTTTAGATAAAATGGCGATTAAGCTTGTAGGTAAATGCGAATTTTGAAGCTCTTTTTCTCGAAAATCTATTGAGTATTTGAAAAAGTTAATTTGAAATCATTTGAAGCACTTATACCCACAAATGTAATAATGCATACAAATTGATGGAAGTGTCTATATTAACAGCGTGAGAGGTTTAAAAAAATTAAACTTAATTTTTGAAAAAAAAAAAGAATTTCCCAAAATGAACTCATTTTCACATAAAAATTTTGAATTTCTGAAAAAAATTATATCATACTTGTTCTAAGAAGTGCAGTAATATAATATAATACAAATCGCCGTTAATGTGAATATTAATGGGGTCATAGATATGTCACAAATTACAATTGTCTAATTAAAAATAACTGCAATATGGCATTTATGTTATCTTATAGAGTACATTTAGCCCTATTTGTAGCCAAAAGCTTAAAGAAAAATATGGAAACGTTTTTGAAAAATTTTGATAGACGTTTTGATATTGTACGTATTTAATTTTGTTGGGAGTGTGGCGATAATGGCAGAACTAATTAAGGAGAACAAAATTTTTATATGGAGAAAAAATCTCTTATCTTCAATTTTGAGGAGACGCGGAAAAAATTCAAACATTTGTAATTTTCAAAAATTCCGACTTAACAATGAAAATCGAACCGATGCCCTTTGTATAAGAATATCTATATTCTTACAAAAATATAAAGAAAAAATTGTAGCTATTTTTGAGAAAATTTTGAAAATGTCCAAGGGTCTTCATATAAAGTACCCCGAAATTTCAAAGAATGCTTTTCAAACTCGCAGAGCTCCGAATCGGGGCAGATCGAGCGTGGAATATTCATTTTCGAAAACATGTTACGAATGGTTTAGGTTTAGTGTTAATCGCAGACTGACAGAAAAAGTCAGAAGAACGTTTTGAAGAAAAAACAACCTTTTCGGTATTAGAGGACCCCAAAACCATTTCCGTTTAAATCTTAATATCGATTTTCCGCAGCATTAAATAACTCTCTCTGTACTACGTTTATTACTCATATGCGTACACGAGTACGTATACGTTAAAGTAAAAAAAGCTCAACCAAACGTTTGCAGAACTACATTTACGTTCAGAAGCCCAACTCAGGTCTGCCTGAGAAAGCGCTCGACGGCTGGCAGGGGTGCGTTCGATGCCGCAGGCGTGGGCGACTGCGAGGGGAACGCGGGCCGGCGCTGGCTGGAGGAGCGGCCTTCTTGGAAGCAAATCGACACGAGATTTGCCTTGGCTGGCTTGGCTACAGCCGCGTCGAAGTCAGCCGTCTGGAGGAGCATCCTGGCGGCCGGTTCCTTCGCGGTTTCTTCGATCAACATCAATCGAATTCTCCAGCAGCTGTGGAGCAGTGCATCAACTAATGTCACAGCAGCGCCTCTGACCGGGAGGTCCTAGGTGCGAGTCCCAGCGACGGTAGGATTTTCGATATTTGCTTTTCAGCTAGTTCGAATTCAGTTGCTGTCTGGAGGAGAATTCTAGCGACTGACAGCTCTGATTGGTAGTTTTCCGTGATTTCTTCAACGGCCATTGGCCACGTACGCGCGCGATATTGCCTTCCTCTTTTTTGTCTTATCCTCACCCCTTACACACACACACTAACATGCACTACATTACTACACATACCAGAAGACCGGTCGGGGACTTAGAACTTGTCTCGGTGGGGCGCTGCCCCGCTGGTGGGAAATACCTGGTTGGGGAAACCCCGCTAGCCGGCGGTAGGTCGGCGCCGGATCTGGCCATCCAGCGGGTGAAGACCACCGCCACCTCCCGAGCAAAAACACGCACTACATTTACGGCACTAATGATCATAGTAGTTGACGCGCCCTGAATCACTATCAATCAACCAATCGAATGCCAGAGCAGTACCTCACTACCTTAAGAAAGTGTGTTCATTTGATCGATCATGGTGAAATACAGCCAAAAAACTTTAAATTAAAGTAAAATATCAGTTTTTGTAATTTTTAAATATTCCACAAATTGCTCATAATAATGTAGTCTGTAAGAAGACGCGGAAAAAATTCAGTTTTTTTCAACTTTCAACAATTCAGAGTTAAGTGTGAAAACGCCACCTCTCTAAGTGTACTTTACTCTATTCTTTAAAATAATTGAAAAAAAATTGGATTTTGATTTTTGAGAAAAGTTTGAAATTCTTCCACTGTGTTCGTGTGAAACACCCCCAAAGCATGTAGCCGAAGAAGGCGGTGAAATATGCCCACAAACGAAATCCATAATCGCGATGCTCGTACAAAAGAGAATCAAAAAATATCGTAAATTCATAAAATATCACCCACTTAGGCAATCTGTTGCAGAGATGCAGCAAGAAACTTGTTTTTCATGTTTTATTTTTTCTCAGCATCTATTTTGTGTATCAGGCTGAAAACTAATGGTGCTACAGAAAGGCACAAAACTACTCGTACTAAAGGTTTTTAATTGTCTTGGTGTAGACAGGCTTTACGGTCTTGCCCCATCCTCTTGCCAGCTGCCAACTATGGCCGCTCAAAAACAATTTTCTTTTGATTGCCTAACAGTAGAATCGAAATATTACTTTACGAATATTAATGAAGAGTAAAATCTCGTCATAAATGGCAATTTTCATCAAAAAATTTGGAGCCGTTTGTAAGAAAATGGCGTTTAAGCGCTACTGTAAATGCGAAATTTGAAGCTCTTTTCATAGAACATTTTTGGTTTTTCGAAAATCTCATTTAAATCTTATTTGAGGCACTTTAACTAACAAATGAAATAGTGTTTACAAATCACTGGATGTGTGCATATTAACGGCGGGAGAGATATTTTAAAAACATACATTTTAATAATTTTTGGAAAAAATACTCCGAAATGAAGTTTCTGTCATTTTTAACAGTGCATTTAGCACTACCCGCTGGAAAAGTTAGAGTCATTTTTGAGAAAATTCCGCGTTTGTGTAAACGCGGAATTTTTAGCTCATTTTAACAAAAACTTTAGAGTTTTAGAGAAACATTATGTAACATTATTTAAAACACATGTACTTGTAAATATAATAATGGGAACAAACTGTGGCGAACGTAAGTATTAACTACGTGAGAGACAAGTCTAAAAATCACATTTGTGTAATTTTTGAAACAAAAACAACAAAGGAATAGAGCAATATGTCATTTATGTCGTTTCATAGAGTACATTTAGACTCTCTAACATGAGTTTAAAGGAAAAATTTGGAACCATTTTTGAGAAAATCTGGTTTTTGTACTATTCAAGAATTGCAATAAAATATTGCGGGAAAACTAAAATAAAAATTTAAAAAATAAACATGATCATAATGAAAGAACTTTGGACAAAAAATTTCATTTGAAGGAAAAATATCTATCTTCAATTTTGTAGTTGCAAGAAGATTAAAAATTTTGCAATTTTCTAAAATTCATAGTTAACCGTAAAAATCGAACTTATGCCACCTTTGTAAGTGTATTTTACTCTATTCTTACAAGAAATTTAAAGAAAAAATTTGGAGCCGTGTTGAGAAAATTTTTATACTGTCTGTGGGGCTTTATGTGAAGTACTCACAAATTAAGAAATATGTTTTTCAAAATCGTAGCGCCTCTAATCGTGCCAGAGTGTTCGGGAGATATCCATTTTGGAAAAAATCCTACGAATGGTTTAGGCTCTAGTGGTGCTCACACACGGACAGACTGACGGACGCACAAACTGACGGACGGGTGACTGACGAACGGACAAACGGAAGTTTAAAAAAAAAAAAATCAGTATTAGGGGTCCCCAAAACGTATATTTCGGTTCAAATCTTGAAAGCTATTTTCCACAGCATTACATAACGTTCTCTATACAACGTATATTACTCTGTATATATGTAGTGCGTAGACAAGGAAGTAAAAATCATGTGAGAGGCTAAATTTAAGAGTAAAAATTGTTGTTTCTTGAACAACTATTCAATACACCTCTTTTGGCTATTTACAAATAATTATTTGTACTCTTCATTCACATTTCCACGCAGCTGTTGTTAACCTATCGATATAATAACTAGTTGAGTATTTTACTAGCGACTGGTCCGAACACATTACCTTAACAAACGGGCCACGGACTTTCCATCCTCTTCCTATTCCTGGTCCTGGTCCTCTCTCTCTCACTCTCTCTCTCTCTTTTCTCTCAGAGAGAGAGGGAGAGAGACACCGGCACCCGGATAAAACATTCACTACACTGACAATTGCAGTTGAAGGACCCAGAGGACATCACTCAGTGAAATCGACACCAGGCTTCCTATGGCTGGCAAAATTCGCTTCACCATGTACCAGTAGCCAGCCTTGCCTTTTGGCAGGGTGCTGCGGGGGTACAAATCATTTGAATCAATTTTCAATCCGCCGAAAAATATTTCTTGTGAACGAGGTTCTCAAGATGGTCAAATGCGTCTCCGCTCCGCAATGCTAAACCTTTGAACTTTTTGAAAAGCCCAGACGCGTCTCCGCTCGGCGTTTCGCTCCAGCGATCGCACGCCCAAAGAAATTATCACTCCAATGAGGTTGGTTCTTAGTTATTCCGGGCGCATCGACCATCATCGAGATCATACGTCCCTTAAGTGTAGTGCATGTTTTTCCTCGGGGGTGGCGGCGATCTTCCCCCGCTGGATGGCGAGATCCTGCAAAGATTAGGGGTTTTCCCAGCTTGTCCTCGGCGAGCGGGGTTTCCTCAACCAGGTTTCTCCCCCCATCAGGGTACTGTCCCAGCCAAGACAAGCTCTATGCTTCCGACCGGTGTCCCGGCATGTGTGGTAATGTCGTGCATATAAGAGGTGAAGATAAGGCAAGGAAGAGGAAGGAAAGATCGCGCGCGGTCTGTGGCGCGTTTGTCAGGGTACTGCTCCGGGAATCGCATGGTGTTGATCGTAGAAACCATGGAAAACTATCGACCAGAGCGGCTGGCCTCTAGAATTCTCCTCCAGAAGGCGACTAAATTCGATCTAGTTGACAAGCTAACAAATCTTCCCACTGTGGGGACACGAACCTAGGACCCCCCAGTCACAGGCACTGCAGTGACATCAGTTGAATCACTGAATTACCTCTCCCGGTTCGCTCCAGTGAGATTGCTACAAGTTCCCACCGGACTTTTAAACTTTCCGATTGTCACCGCATGCCATTCAATTACAGACGAGGCCTATTTCACCCATGTCGATCAATATTTTTGATGGATGTAAAACTACTGACACCGCCTTAAACACCAGATTTACGTTTCACAAGGTCGTTTCGCCTGATGATCGTCAAAATATTTCGTAAATTTTGATGGTCCGGTATCCTGCCATCAAATTTCGATGACTCGTTAAATTCCTGTTGTGAGCGATTCCCGGTGTATCAAACGCGTGAATTGTATTTCGTTGTATGAATACCATGTACTAAGAATGCATCCACGTACGAAGTACAAAAATTAACGTTTCTTGACAAATCGTTTAGTTTGTGGAGCATCATTTCTATCACAAAAGTATCGATGAAACGCAACGAGGCTTGAAACATTTTACGTTCTTCAAAATTACGATCGTCAAGACTGATTTGAAAAAGTTTTGTGAAATTGGGTGTTGGACAGGTACAATGCCAGCATGTGCCACTGCGTTCAGAGGAACTGCCCCAAGGTTTGAAAGAAAGAGTTGAACAAATATCTCCGAGTTAGTGATACTTCCCTGGATATCTGGTCCATGATAAGTCATAATATTTCAAGCACAATTACGCGAAGAGTACTTCTATTTTGGAAAAATTGTGCATGATGTTGTTTCAAGATCTGCCTTTGAAAAACAAATTTCTTTAAAGAATAAACACCTCTGTTTTCAATATTGTACTTGCATGAAAACACAGAAAAAAGTTCACGCCTTGTAATTGTCGAGAATTTTGATTTTTCAACGAAAATTACACCTGCGCAATTTTGAACGCATTTACATCGTTTGGAGACCACGTTTAATAAAAAATGGAGTTTTTTTTTCAAATTAAAATGTTGAAGCTTCATGTAAAAGTACCACCAAAAACCAAAATATCTGTCACAATCTTCTGGGGTCTTGAGTTCGTTGATATCGATTGGTAATATTAATTTTGAAGACAACCGTCTGAATAGTTTGGGCGGTAAGGTTTACCATAAACGGAGAGACGGAGAGTCTTTTGCCATCAATCAATTGTTCTGTATCAAAGACCTAAAAAACGTGGATTCTGGAAACGCACCGTGAGACAAGAAGAATTTTACTGCAAATCGGAATAATATATATCCACTTTTTGGATAACAGGGTCCAATACAAGTTTTCTGTCTAAATATCGCCGATTTCTGCCGTAGCATTGCAATACTTTCTGTACGTAGGCGATTCAGTAAAAGAGATGGTAGGGATTCCGGATTTCAAGAAAACACTAATTCTTCCCTCCATAAGTCGCATGCAGTTTCTATAATACTTTACGACTCTTAAATAAGCAGTCGATAATAGAAGAATTATCCACAATACAGCGCAACCACAAAACATGAATAATATGAATTCGAGATCTTTCCAAACTGCTGTAGAAATCCGGAAGTAAATTGTGCATTAGAAACAAAATAACTTTCTCCCGTCAAAATACAGTGACTCAGATGTGCAATCCTTTCTTTTCTTTTCTTTTTTTCGTATTTTCGTAAGACGATACGTCGTCGCGCCTATTCTTCAAACGAATAAAACACTCGAACAACTTCGGTGTCAAATTTGTTTCCGTTTCTTTTTCTTCAAATGCTGATGACGAGTACTAACAATAGATAGCACCAGTTTCCGGCAGTGTGAGTCTAGATGACGCCCCTACGTCCGAGGATATTTTATTTATTTTGTCAAAATACTCTAATAGGAAGTACGTGACGTACATGGAGAAGTACATCAACACAATAACACATTTCTATACAATTAGAGACTTTACAGAGCATCAAAAAGGAAAGCATTATTAATATTAAAAAGGATTTTGAATGTATTAATGTTCGTTTGAACTGTATAATTCTAAAAAGCCGAAACGAGTTTTGTACATGACCCCAATCTTGGTCAGGGTCCGGATTTTCGACCAGTTTCCCTGATCCTTCGAGCAAATGCTGAGATGGCTCCTTGATTTGCTTTTGATCATATGCGTAACTTCACTATCTGTGCACGTGTTTTAGAGTTCTGTGGGTAATATAATTATTCAATTTATCATTCTGCATGTTCTCCCAGAATTCTTCAACGATTCCTTCACGAAGCGCACGAAGAGGGTAATAGCCAAACTCTGTAGCTGATTTTCTTTGCAAATAGATATATTACAGTGAAGCCAAATTTTCTTTTCAATTTTTGCTAAAAATGCTCATTTTATCTGTATTCTGAATTCATGTTGTATATGGCTTTGGGCAAGGATCCCAGAATTTTAGTAAACGTGCACAGAATACACTTCTCTCCATAGCAAGTCCCATACTGTTTTAACTGTTTTTGATGTTAAATAAATAAACTAGAGGTTCTACAAAAGAGGAGATATTCTCGTAGCAAAATTTTCTAATGTATTTGATGTGGACTGGCTTTAAGATTTTGCTCCATTCTCTGCCATCTACCGCCGCCCAAAGTACATTTTTTATATTTTCTTAACTTTTCGGTTTATTAATAGTAGAACCGAAATATTACTTAAAGAATATTAAGGAACAGTAAATCCTCGTCTTAAATAGAAATTTTCATTGAAAAATCTGAAGCTGTTCCTAAGAAAATGGCGATTAAGCATTATTATAAATGCGAAATTAGAAGCTCTTTTTCACAGGACTCAATTGAGATTTCGGAAAACTTCATTCTAGGTCATTTGAAGCACTTCCATTCGCAAATGCAATAATGTGTACAAATCAATGAGAATGTGCAAGTTAACGGCCTTTTAAAAGAATTAAATTTGTATAATTTTTGAAAAAAAAACACGCTAAATTGTACTTTACGTCATAGTAAACAGTGCCACTTACAGTATCAGTTGCAAAAGTTTGAAGAAATTGCCTCTAAGGTAAATATTACCGACGCGAGTGACAAGTAAAAAAAATGTTTTTTGTAACTTTTGAATAAACAAAAGAATAGAGCAATGTGGCGGTTATGCCATCGTGTAGGGTTCCTTTGGTGCAACCCCTTATATTTTATCTAAAAATAATGAGTTTTTATATTTTATTCACCTTATCAAAATACTTTCGTTACTTTTTCGTCACTGTAGTAGATGGGGATGGTAGAAGTCCTGCATCTGGTAACGTTAAACCAGATTACGCCAGTATCAAATATCGCGCCTTGTAGATACACATTAAATTGCACATCGAGATGTAGAAGCAAATCGTTTTTTCTTCCAAAATCTACTACCTAAATAAAAAATATGGGTGAGTGCATCATGTACTGACTTCTTAACGTATACTTTACCATCATTACAAATAATATTGAACATTAAGAGTAAAATTTTTCTTTTTTGATTATAAACTCATATTATTTTTAGTTAAAATCTTAACTCGTTCAAAATTCAAACTACAATTGCTTGTAATATTATTCGTACAATTTTGTTCTTTATAATTTATTTTTTCTAATAACATAAATCAGAAAATACGAAACTTAATAAAACAATACCTAAGTTTAAGAAAACAAATAAGAAACTATTAAATTATTGTTTTATTTATATTGAGTTGTTGGGTGCAAATTATAAGATAAAAGGTTGAAATATTGGGAAACTGTAGAGTATTTTACAAAGCAACAATTTATATTTAGCCCTTTTTACTTTCTCGTATACATACGCATATACGGGAGCAATATACGTAGTATAGAGAAAGTTATGTAATGCTGCGGAAAATCGTTTTCCGGATTTCAAGAGAAATTCACGTTTTGGGGTTCCGTGATAACGAAAAAGTGTTGTTTTTTTCAAAACGTCCATCCGTACGTCTGTCGTTTTTCTGCCTGTCCGTCTGTACGTCTTTCGGTCGTAGGTGAACAAACCTAGAATTCAGTGGGAAATACAATTATTCAAATTATCGTTTTCATGTTGTCGCGGCAGGAAGTATTATTCCGAAGGACAACATGGATAAGAGCCAACATTTATTGCCGTTTTATCCTTGAAAATAGATTTTATTACATGGGAGCTTTTTTCTCCAAAATTTAATTAGTACATAATTTAATATATTAATATAATTTAATTAATTTAATAATTTAAGTAAGACAGGACTTAGTGTAGGGATCACAGAATTTTGAAAATGTCCACACAATTTACTTTTCCCCATAGCTCGTCATACGCAGTTTTTAACTGTTTTTTGACGTAAAATAAATAAATAAATAAATAAATAAATAAATAAATAAATAAATAAATAAATAAATAAATAAATAAATAAATAAATAAATAAATAAATAAATAAATAAATAAATAAATAAATAAATAAATAAATAAATAAATAAATAAATAAATAAATAAATAAATAAATAAATAAATAAATAAATAAATAAATAAATAAATAAATAAATAAATAAATAAATAAATAAATAAATAAATAAATAAACCTAGTGCCCACATGTACGATCTTTTCCAAATTGAAGAAACCTCTGTCTATCTGGCTCTAGTTGAAGTTTCGAAATGTTGCAATATTGCGTGAAAACTACTAAAATTTAAAAAAATGATCTTGATTAAATCACTAATTATGAAGAACAAATTTCATTTGAACGAAAAATCGCTATCTTCAGTTTTGTAGTTGTAGGAGGACGCCGAAAAAATTTCAAACATTTGGAATTTCCGGAATTTCAGAGCCAACTGTGGAAATCGAACTTATGCTAGTGTATTCCACTCTATTTTTACAGGAAATTTAAAGAAAAAATTTGGTACAATTTTTGAGAAAATTTTGAAAATGTCGCAGGGGCTATTATTTGGGGGGCTAAAGTACCCCAAATATTGAAGAATGTTGTTCAAACTCGCAGAGCTTTGAGTGAGGCCAGATCGACGTGTGACTATCCAGTTTGAAAAAATTATATGCATAGTTTGAATGCTAGTGGTGCTCACAGACGACATAGAAACGGATGGACAGAGACACGGACAGACATAGAAGGTATATGTATCCGTTGAAATCTAGAAATCTATTTTCCGCAGCATTACATAACTTTCTCTATACCACGTATTTTACTCTATGTATACATAATATGTATAAGAGAAAGAAAAATGTGGAACCTGTTTCGAGAAAATCTTGTTTTTGTAATTTTTAATATTGCGTATTTGTAATTTTACGCGAATTTCAATTACGCGAATATTACTAACATTTTTCAAAAATGTGCATCACGGTAATGAATGAATTAATATTATTAAATTTAACAAATTAAAAAAAAAAAAATTTGAAGAAAGGATCTCTATCTTCAATATTGTAGTTGTAGGACGACGCTGAAAAAATCAAACATTCGCAATTTTTGAAAATTAAAGAGTTAACAGTAAAAATCGGACCCATGTCTTATTTATATGTGTATTTTTTACGGTATTCATTCAATAAATTTAAAGAAAAAATTTTGATGCCATTTTTAAGAAAATTTTGAAAATGTCCCAGGGCTTCGTTCTATGTACCCTTACAATTTAAAAAAATGTTTTTCAAAATTGGAGAGATTTGACTTGACCCAGATCCATCTGGGAATGTTAATTTTAAAAACATCACGCGAATAGTTCAGGAGTTAGTGTTGTTCACAGATGGACAGACGAACTGATGTTTTGCCTTGAAGTATTTTTTCAGTATCAAGGACCCGAAAACGTGGTATCTCGATTTGCATCGTATTAGAGCAAATAGTTTCCCACATATATAGAGAGCAAATATATTCCCAGAAGATTACTACTTTTCTGCCGAAAATTGCCGTTGTTTGTTGCAGCATTTACGCACAAAATACTCATTTTTTTAAAAGTTTTTAAATGACCTTTCGATGGCGCCCTATATTTTCTGACCCTTGATACATACGAGAGGAAAATTTAAAAAAAAATCGGTGCGGTTTCAGAGAGAAAGAAATGTTAAAAAAAATTGCCTATATTTCGTGCTAAATTAACCGATAATCACTCATATTTTCGAAAAATTGAACATTGCCTTATTTCAAGATCTGTCTTTAAGAAACAATATTATTAAGAAAAAATCTATATCTTCAATAATGTAGTTGTAGGAAGACGCCCGCAAAAAGTGCACTTTGGCAATTTTCGAAAAATCAAGACTATCAACGAAAATGAGACCTGCACCAAGGACAAAGTTTTTAAAAAATCGTACAATTTTTAAGAACTTTTTGAAAATGTCGAGGCTTCATAAAAAGTAGCTTAAAAAATCAAAATATTCGTTTTAAATTCGCAAAGCCGTGAGTTCGTTCACATAGATCGGGGAATATCAATTGTGGTGAAAATCGTCTGAAAGGTTTAACCGCCAGCGTTGGCCACAGACTGACAGGCAGACTCGTTTTGCTGCTAGCGATTTTTCGGATTCAAGCACCCACAAAATATGGATTCTGACTGCACCACGAGTTAGAGGAAATATTTAATTATACAAAGACAGAATTTATTTACTTTTTCGTAACCAGGGCGCGGCAATAAGATTTCCCTATTGAAAATTCGTCGTTTTCTGGAGCACGATTAAATATATTTCTCTTCATACGAAGTAAGTGCGAGAAAGTAAAAGGAAGCTTATTGCTCCCCACCTGAGCTCTTCGAGCCTTAATCGCAGCGTAGTAAAGCGGAGCTTGAGAATTTCATGTTCACTCACGATAAAAGCAAAGAATCCTATTTGCGTGAAAAACGAAATCGACAGAAATAGCTCTGAGGCAGCATTACCGCTGCATTCGCAGCGTCGTTAACAGAGAGGACCACTGCAAGTCCCGATGATTTCTGACGCTACTAACATAACCATTACATGGAGAAGAATTCTAACTACCGACTATGCTTATTGGTAGAGTATTAGCCAGAGCAATTTTCTTACAAACGGACCATAGACTGTGCGATATTGCCTTTCTCATTCTTTTCCCCTCCTCTCCTTTACATATTTACTCTTGTAGTACACTACCAAACTTGGCAGGGCTTACAATTGGTCCCAGCTGGGTTGTACCCTGTTGAGGGATATATTTGGATGGATCACTCTGCAAGTCTACATGTAGGTCACATCTTTGTTGTCATGGAACATATACATCAAGTGCGGTAGTTGAAAGCTGAATTACCAGATATTCAATTTGATAAAAAAAGCCCGAGTGTCCTGTTGTGCGGGGACCAGGAATTGCCAGTGTGGTAGCCTTGTCCCACATTCGAGTGGAAATTGAAATGTCGATGTATGTGAATATGTTAAAGGTTTCGATTGATTGCTGTTTCCGGGCACGTCAACTACTGTAGGCAGTTCCGTTAGTGTAGTGAAGGTTTATCCCACCCCCGTTGGATGGCGAGATTGTACCTCCTCCGGCGGGACCTCTCCGAACAAGGTCCAGACGGATCTTCCGACATGTGTTGTAGTGTAGTTCGTAGAAGTGGGAGTCTGACTGATGGGAGACGATAGAAGAAAGAAGAGGAAAAGATCGTGCGCGGTCTATGTCCCGTTTGTTAGGGCACTGCTCCGGCATTCGCTTGTTATTGATAGGAGAGACCACAAAAAACACTACTGAAGCATCATGCCTCTAAAATTTGCCCCCAGACAGGCGGCAGTTTTCTATCTGATTTCAAAAATCCGCCACTGTTGTGGCTCGACCTTTCAATGTATCGATTAGAGTCGCTTCACGAATCTGGTATTGCTGGCTCTAAGCTATTAGAACCGAGGTTTGCCGGTTTAGTTAGGATACGAACATTTCATTTTTATTCCGCTCCTATGACTCAATGTGTCATCTTTTACTCTAGCGAGAAAAATATTATTTTAAAAATGCTTCGAACGTTTGTCTCGAAAGTCAGATAAAGAGAGCTCGGAGCTGTGACCCCGCCCCCCGTCCTCCCCACCTCTCTTCTTCCCATCCCCTCTCCTCGCCCTCCGCCACCCACCGTGCCCCCTCCCAGGTGTCTTGTCGGGCAGCGAAGCCAGGGCCCTGGCAGGAACACTACCAGAGAGCTCTGGTGTCTGGGGCCAGCGCGGACACTCGCGGCGGCGCGGTGGCGATGGCGGCGGTGATCGGGTAGCGGCGAGGCGGGGGGGGGGGGGAAGGGGGGCCGGGGGAAAGGCGGTGGCGCGGCGGCGGCGGCGATGGCTACGGAGATAATGGCGGCAGTGAGAATGGTGGGGGCGATGGGTAGGGGGGATTAGTGTGACTTGCCAGAGCCGTCAGCAGTCGCAGTGGCATCGCTCCGCCGGTGGTGTCGTGGGCGACGCCGCTCTCGCGTGTGTTAGCATCTGAGTCAGAAGCGCAGGGGGGTTTGGACTCGTTGCTCATCGCTCGTCGCTCTCGCACGTTCGTCTCAGGCGAGGTGAGTTTCTAGCCAGAGGCGCGTTTGTAGCATTTAACGGTGACGGAAGGGCCTGTGCTAACTTGAAAGAAAATTTTTCCCAATCGTTTAGAAAATATCGTGTCTTAAAAATGTATCCAGAGGCAATTTTTTAAAATAAAAAATTGTGCTGAATGGCGTTAATTGCTTATGAAAGATCAAAAAATATTCCAAAATGTGTTTCATTTTGATATCGATATTCTTAAGAAAACAAAAGCCGGCTGCTTGCGTAGATTTTTATTTCTAACTCCGTGTTGGCAATCTCGAAACGCTTTATATATATTCGTAGGTTCTGGCTTAGATGGTGCAGAGCATCAGTGTCAGTGCAGTGCCTCTGAACGGGAGGTCCTAGCGTTCGAGATCATGTGATGACAGGATTTTTGACTCTGGCTCCCTAACTAGGACGGATTCACCGATGTCTGGAGAGAATTGTAGCGGCCGGCTGCTTTGAGCTTTTTGATGGTGGTCTTTCACGGGAGTTTTCCGTGGTTTCTCACCCTGCCAATGCTAGAGCAGTGCCCCAAGAAATGGACCACGGAGAGCGCGCGATAATTTCTATCTCTTCCTTCTCTTATCCTTCTTGTGTTTCATACACTACACTACCGCACATGCCGGGAGACTAGTTCGGAACTTACAGCTTGACCCGGCTGAGGTGGTGACCCGCTAGTGAGAGATACCTAGTCAGGAAAAACTTCGCGCGCCGATGTTAGGACGCGCGTCGATGCAGGTTCTCGCCATCGAGCGAAGGACATCACCGCCACCCCTTCGATATTAAACATGCACTGAACCTACGAGACTAATGATATTAGCAGTTGACACCCCGGAATATTTAATCATTAAACCCATTGGTACGTAAAAAAATCTTTAAGAAAGCTGATAGAAGAGATATTGGTGAATCATTTTGTTCACTTTTGTTGCCTTTTTGGAACATCTGCGTCATCTTTGCTGTTTTTCGGAATATCCGGAAGTGTTCAGTTGCATAAGTATGCATTAACTATGAGGGAAATAACACGTGCACAATGGCATGCGCACAAGACTTTAACAATCAGGAATTTCATCTAAACTGGCCGAATTTTTTTGTCAACAGATTTAATTTGGAATAATTTAATAGGAATAATTTTGGAAACATGGTGTCAAAAGTTTTTGTTACGTCTGACGTTAAATTTAGTGCCTTGGGACTCAGTGCAGTCAGTTGCAATTCTCGAAATATATTGCCGGCTTAGCTGGCTCAAGGGTATCAGTTGATGTTACTGCAGTCCCTTGGACTGAGAGGTCTTAGTGTTCGAAGCCCGATAGTGGCAGGAGGTTTAGGTAAATAGCTCGGTCGAAATTAACCGTCGTCTGGACGAGAATTCTAGCAGCCGACTGCTCTCTTTGGTAGTGTTACGTGTTTTTTCTTATTAACATCAGGTGAATGCCGGAGCAATTCCCAAAGAAACGGGCTACGGACTGCGCGGGTTTACTCTTTACATGCACTTCACTTCCACACTTGTCGGTCGTGGCCGTTCAGTCGAGACCGACACATGCCGGTCGAGAGCTTAGAGTTTGTCCCGGCTGGGGCCGCGCCCTGCCAGTGAGAGATACTTGGTAGAGGAAACACCGCTCACCAATGAGTACGTCAGCGCCGGATCTAACCACAGTGGGAAGATCACCACAACCTCTCGAGGAAAAACATGCACGACGTTCGCGTAACGACCATAGAAGTAGAGGTGTTTGCTAACACGCTATTATCAATCAATTGAAAAACATTGGTGTCGGAATCTAGCCAGTATCGTTTATTACTCTATCATTATCTTTCAGAGCAAACCGGGAGAGATGGCTCAGTGCATCAACTGATGTCACTGCAGTCCCTCTGACTGGCAGGTCCTTGGTTTGAGTCGCGTCGGTGACAGGATTTTCGACACTAAGTTTTTCAGCTAGGTCGAATTCAGTTGCTGTCAGGAGGAGAATTTTAGCAGCAGGCTGCTCTGATCGGTAGTTTTCCTTGGTTTCTACGTTCAACACCAGGCGATGCCAGAGCACTACCCTCACAAACGAGCCACGGACCGCGCACAATCATTCCTACTTCGTCCATGTCTCTATCCTCACTTCGTTACACACACACACACACACACACTAACATGCACTGCACTATTAAACGTGCCAAGAGTCCGGTCAGGAGCTTAGAGCTTGTTCTGGCTGAGGGGGTGCCTCGCTGGTGGGAGATACGTGGTTGCGGAAATCCCCACTGGCCGACGGTGAGTCAACGCCGTATCTCGCCATCCAGCGGGGGAAGACCACCCCACACAAAAACACTCACTACACCTACGGGACTAATGAACATAGTAGTTGACTTCGTCCGGAATCATTAACAATCAATAAATCAATCTTTCGGAACAACAATCTGGGCAAATACTCTAGTTGATGTGGTTTTGTTTTTTACTACATTCGACATTTGTAATTGTTTTATAAATTGAGATCAAAATAACCCCAATTTATTGTATGATTTTAGCCAGCCTTATGACTTTTCTTTAAGATGAGGTTTTTGGAACTATGGTGGAAATCATGAAATACGTTATGATGCTTGGAAATGAAATAATTAATTGTTTTGGTTTAAATATGGTTCGTTACGTATTAGATTGATGTTAAAATTACTTCTTTGACTTTTTTAACAAAAAGGTTTATTTAATTTTTAAATGGTTAATTAAATTTTTCTATCCTTGGCCTGTCACAACCAGTCAGAACATGTTTCTTACTATTTTTCACCAGTAGAGTAGGACGCTAAAAAGATTACTCAATAGATATGTGCTTGAAAAAAGGGCGAAAACGACGGTGAGATTGATTAAGTTATTAGTGTTTCCGGACGCGTCAAGTGCTAAGTTCATTGGTCCCATATGTGTAGTCCCTGTGGGCGGTGCATAAAAGGAGATGGCGGCGAAATTCCCCTGCTGGATGGTGAGATGAGGCGCCGAACTACATGTCGACTCGCGGGAATTGTCCCAACCAGATATCTCCCACCCCATTCGAGACAAACTCTTAGCTCCCGGCATGTGTGGTACAGTAATGCATGTCCGTGTAAGTGAGTCTACGTAAGGCTTGGTGATAAGACAAGGAAGAGAAAGGAAATATTTCGCGTGGGTCAGAGCAGCGCGTCCCTGGAATTCTCCACCAGACCGCGGTTGAATTCGACCTAGTTAAATAACATAAATAACCAGGCTAAATAGCTAGTGTCGGGACTCGTCGGCTAGTCCCTCTGACGGGATTCGAACCCTCGGACATCCCCATCACAGGCACTGCAGAGGTAGAAACGATGTGATACAAACGTTTCATGTAAATGGTTTAGAAAATTTCTGACTGCTCGCCCGGCGTGTCTGGTAGTGTAGTGTGTGTGTAAGTGGCGAGGACAAGAAAAGGAAGAGGAAGGAAAGATCGCGCGCGGTCCGTGTCCCGGTTTTTATGGTACTGCTTTGGCAATCGGCTGGTGTTGATCTAAGTATCCGCGGAAAACTACTAATCAGAGCAGCCGGCCGCTAGAATTCTCCTCCAGAGAGTGACTGAGTTCGACTTAGCTATCTAGATAGTGTCGAAAATTCTGACATCGAGGCGATGCTAACCCTAGGTCTTGCGGTCATAGACACTGCAGTGACACGTGTCCTGAGCCCCCTAATCTAGTGCAACAGACGTTGTGCAAACGTGTAATATAGACGGTTTAACAAGCATTGCCTTGTCTTGTACGATCCAGACAGGCTTAAGCGTACATCCAGTCCACATCGGAATAAGCAAATAGCTCCATCTTGCAGAAATGTTTCCAGAAACAGATTAGCATAACATTAGACCATGATCTTGCTAACATATTGCTTGAATGACGCAAGACGTACACTTTTAAGTAGTTGAATGATAATGCACTCAACCGCAGAGGCGAATCGTAAGTCGTCAATCGTAAACGCAATTCGAGCACTCAAATGCTGGCGACGAGACAGAATTATTTACCCAACGGTTCACGTTATTTGCCTTAAGCCTATAAGAAGTCCCCTCATTCGTGTATCTGATTCCCTATGGCGGCTTGACTGCGATGCATGCACAGAATTTCATTCCGGAAAATAAAATGGGCTTCGACCTTTCACTTTCTCTTCTTATATCTTTGTTGATTGATAGTTAGTGATTGCAGGTGCATCAAATACTATGTTTATTCGCCCGTAACTGTAGTGCATGTTTTTGCTTGGGAGTAGGTGATAGTCTTCCCCCGCTGGATGGCGAGATGTGGCCCTAACCTTCGTCGGCTAAAGAGGGTTTTCCCCAATCAGGTATCTCCCACCAGCGAGGCACCGCCCCAACCGCGACAAGTTGTAAAGCCCTGACTGGTCTCGCAGCACGTGTAGTAGTGTAGTGCATGTTAGATTAAGGAAGTGAGTGCGTCAACCACTAGGGTCGTTTGTCCTGTAATATATGTACGATATCTCGTATTGTGTGGAAGGGGTGAGGATAGGACAAGGAAAAGAAAGTAAATCCTCTACACCGTGACTGCAATCGACCAACCTAAGCTAGTGTCGGAAATCCTGCCGCTGACGGGACTCGAACCTGGGACCTAGTTCCCGGTCATCTTTGTTGCCACAGCGCTGCTTCTAAGAAATGACCTCAGTCTATATGTCTGGACACAAAATCAGAATTTATGGACATATGTAGATTATACATCCTTTTACGAATATTAAATAAGGCCTGCCCATTCAGCTGGATTTAGAAATGCATTGCCAGGATATATTTATTGACGTTTCCTGGCACGTCAATTGTAATGGTCAATAGTCCCTTTAGTGAACTTTGTCCATTTCTGAAGATCCTTTTCCGGATTTCGCTTGATTGACATTTGACACTTGGAGATACCGCAGAAAACCTCAATGGCGGTTTAGCTCATTCAGCATGCTCGTTTTCGACGCGTCCCCAGGTTCGATTCTCGGGCGGGCAAGATTATAATGTGCGTTTTAGTTTCAAAGCCCCAGTATATGTTGCTGTGTGTCGGTGCGAAAAATTTATTCTCAGGTTGGGAAGGCCAGAATACTGCGTAGGGATGTCTTCGTGCTCACCGCACGTAGCTCTCAACCTATGGACGCGAGGCCGGGAAGCTGTTAGTAGGTCATGGCCCGTACGCAGACTGCCGAGCCAAGTACCGACAGATACACCGACCGTGGTAAATCACGGATCAGATCAGCTGGGCGCGAATTCTCCTTCATATTCCGGGTGAATTCAACCGAATTATATAGTTAGTATCAAAACTTCGACACTTTAAGGGACTCGAACCCTAGGGCTTCCCGAACACAGTCGCTGCAGAGAAAGCAGCAATGCAGGTTTGAGCTAAATAGTGTGTTGATGGCCCGAAAATCCGCAGGAGCATCGCTTGATGCTCTATCTCGCCATCTCGATCGGATTTTTTTCCTGTTTCACTGATCCATTGAACAAATGCTGAGAAGGCACCATGATTTGCTTCTGCCTTGTAGCTTCACTATGCGCACGTTTTTTTTAACTTTCCTTTTGCTTGTAGTGATAGTAGAGCTTAGGGTGAGTTTCTATTATGTTAACAATACAGAAAAATCAAATCTGTTTGTTCCTTTACCGTTAAGAATAAGTTTTCTATAATTTGGCAACGAAAATATCTAGTTTTTGAAATGTTAATCCCTCGCATTTTAAAATCTGTTAATATTATTATTGTTATTATTATTAATATTCATCTTTAAATATTAATAGTTATATTGTTGATAAGGGAATCTGGAACTCAAGAAAGCGTGCGCTGATTATTTTATCCCCCAAACGTCACATTTAGTCTTTAGTCAAAAGACTAAATAAATAAATAAATAGAGCCGCTTCCTCCCCTCGGCTTTTTCCCGTACTTTTTCTTTTTTCCTTTCCCCTTTCGCTGACGGCCGGGCGCGGAGCATTGAATTTGCAATTTCTTATCCAATTCGACGACTCTTGACTGCGTGTTTCTGCGAACAATCTGGAGATTGTATCGAAAATACTGCAATACAAACCAACTGAGAAAGAAAAAATATTTTTTCTAGTAAAAGTCGCGAACATTATCCAGCAAATAGTAATACATAAACTAGACTGAAATATTATTTTCAGCATTCATGAATGGGAATAAATGCTTGCCGTCGCTGGCGCACTTCCAGTACACTTCAAATTTTTTACACTAACTTCTTAGCTATAGCTGAACCGTTCGCAAAAAAAAACATCATTGCGGACATACCTTTGGTGAAGTCTCCCACCCTACGCCAGCTGAGAGTTCCCCTCTCGGCGATAACGAAGCGCGTAGGGGACAAGGATTAATTCTTTTGTACGGTCTGATTAAGTGAATTTTGGGCTCCTGAGCGCCACTTTTCGAAATTCCGAAACTCACCCCTAAATAAGAAAACCAGAAACCAAAACCACTCCAAATTGTCAAATCTCAAAAATTCTTGCGTCATAGTTTTACGTTCATTTTGGGCTCTTTAGTGACACCAAAAACATTATTAACACTTATTTTGAAACCATCATTTCAAGGAGTAGTGGGGTACAAAAAATTATGTTTCTGGTGTCACTGAAGAGCCCAAAATTAGCCTAAAACTATGACGCAAGAATTTTTGAGTTTTAATAATTTGAGGTGGTTTTGGTTTTTAATTTTCTATTTAGAGAGGTTTCGAATTTCGAAAAGTGCGTCAACCCAAATCACTTATTTCGTCCGTACAAAAAAAATTTAATTTTGAGGAAGTGGGGGTGCTAACTTTACTAGCCTCAATTTGAAATTTTAATTTCGGGGTGTTGGGAGGTAGCCCAAAATTTTTGAATGGAGGCTGATATTAGCCCAAAATTAGCCCAAAATTTTGGCGCAAAAATTTTTCAGTTTTTCGAAAGTGGGGGTGCTAGCTTTACCGACGTCCCATCTCGTCTTAATGCAGCGCACCTCGAATGGACAGTTCTTAATAATGATGTAGGAAAAAATTCTGATTTCTTAAAATACGTCTTTTAATAAAAGGTGTGAATAAAATGCAAGAAAATTGATAGATAAAAAAATTTTGTGAAAACAGCAAACTTGTAAAATATGTCATATGGTGCTAAATATGTAAAAATATTAACGACAAAATTTGATATTGTGTTAGGAGGCGACGATTTGCTAAGATTTGTGTTGTGACAACGGTAAGTAGAAAGAAGAGACATTTTATTTAATGACATAACAATCCGGTGTCTAGTCATCACTGCCCTCGTCCTCAGAAGAAGAACTCGCACTGCCAGGTGTATCCAAAGAAATGACGAATCCATCAATGTGTTGGTCCATCACATTGTCTAAATTATTTTGTCGCCTCTATTTCCTGCACATGTTCGTGGCATTTCTTCCATTGTTCAGCACTGTATTGTGCAAACGCTTCTCTGCAAAACGTTTCCTTTACTTTTAAGGATGCACCAATTGTTTCTGCTGCCACGTCCTTTTTATGAATCTCCAAATACGTTCGAATGGATTTAGATCTGGATGGTACGGTGGAAGATGGAGAGGAATGTGGCCATGTTCAATGATTGTTGATCACGACGTATCGTTTTTAGTGGGTATACTTTCAATTACTTGTAATAACTGGGCTTTTGTTAGTAATGGTTCAAAAGCAACTCCATGATTATTTAACCATTCTATTATAAGTTTTTCAAAAATTCAGAGATCGGTTTTCTGTCAATTTCGGTACAATGGCACTTTGCGTTGTCGATTACTAAAACCGAGGCACGGGGCACATGTTATAATCTCCGGTGTTTTCAACAAGGCAAGGCAACAATATCAAGAAGGCATCAATAATCCCGAGAACCGACTACCTTCCCATGAACAATAATTAATTTTTGTACTTTGCCTTTTCTTGTTGTACCGCTTCTTCCTCAGACTGCCAACACAATTTTCCACTATGTGATGCCTGTGTGAATGTTTCGTCGATATAAACTATATAAAACCTTTCTTCCCTGTACTTACGGATTTCTTGTAAGTAACGCATACACCATGTCACAATATCGGTGCGTTCGATAGGGAGTTTTCTATTGGACTGGCATCTTTTCCACTTGAAAGCAATTTTCCGTAATCTCATTCTGAGGAATTCTATGCTACAGCCGATAACTTCGTCTTCCTTCAGTGCTGTTAATAGCTTTCCAAGAGAAGGACATTTTTTTACAATGTACAAATTATGAATTTTCTGCCTAATAGCAGAATCTGTGAATGAATTCACGTCGATTGGTTTTGTTCTTTCTATTTTCTTTTCTTTGGGAGATGCAAATGTGGGCTGACCTTTCGCTACACTTTCACGCCTTTACCTAATTACGTCTTCACTGTGGATTCCGAAATACCAGTCGCATCACTCACCGTCTGCACTACATTTCCCTCGCGCAAATTAACTTTGAGCTGGTGAAAGTACTGAACCACTCCATAAATGATTTCACTCGCTTGTCCTGTTCTCTCATGGGTCTTCCGGACACACTAGTGGATAATTAAGAATATGCCATTATATAATGCACAATCGCGAACAAAATTTGGCAATAACAGCAGCTACTGTGTAAAAAAATCACTGCTCACCAGCCACGGTAAAACGGACTGGAGATCAAAACTCTTCAAGACACGGCTTATTTTCTGTTGATCGTTTGGACAACCCCTACTGTAGAAACATTTAAGCTGCCTTTCGTCCAATCCTGCTCACTCATCAGTTCGCTATCGCCAAACTCGCAGTGTTGAATTACCGCGCGACCCACGAGAGAAAGACAGAGGGAGAGCTATGTCGGAGGGAGAGGCCACGTTCGGGCATGCGCAGTTAAATGTGTTTTTGAGAGTGGTAGAGCAATAAGGTAGAATTCAGTCGCTGTCTGGAGGAAAATTGTAGCGGTGATGCTCTGATCGGTAGTTTTTCTTGATTTCTCCGATCATCACCAGGCGAATGCCGGAGCAGTAGCCTAAAAACGGACTGCGCGTGTTCTTTCCTTCCTCTTTCTTGACAAATCCCTCCCCCTTAAACACACAATAACATGGACTACACTACCACACATGCCGGGAGAGCGGTCGGGAGCTTAGAGCGTGTCCCGGCTGGGGGGGTGCGCCGCTGGTGGGAGATATTAGGTGGGAAAAAAAACCGACTAGCCGTAGGTAGGTCGGCGCGGGATCTCGCTATCCAGCGGGGAAAGAACACAGCAACCCCCCGATGAAAAAACACGCACTACTCTTACGTGACTTGTGACCTCGTTTTAAGCGCACGGAATTATTAACAACCAACCAACCAGTAAACGTATGTCAAAGTTGAATTTGGCACACTCGTGTCGCAACGAAGTCACGGTCTATAGAACAAGAGGATACTGCAAGTAAACCATACACTAGACTAACATCAATTAATAAGATAACCACCTCGAATGATTGCAAGAGTATAATATATTGATTAGTTTCATGAAATTCCGCAAAAATTAATATTTGCAGCTTTAAACTTGTGGTGCTAAAACATCACGTACTGTTTGACCCGCATTTTCATGTCAATTACCCAAAAAGTACTCGATTGGGGAATGCCAATGTTGGAAAAAAATCGGCTTGACGGTTTAACAGCTACCGTTGTGCACGGACGGACAAAGGACGGACAGACGGGGGGGGGTAATGGTAGAAGACAGATGTTTGCCGTCATTCGATATTTCGTTAACAAAGATCCACGAATCATAGATTCAGACTACACCACGTGTTAGAGGATCATTTTCTTAATTTAGCAACTGGATTTATCCACTTTCTCGTTACCAGGGCCATGTAAAAAGAGATTTTCTGCCGAAAATGCGCCATTTATTCGCGGAGCATTTTAGAACTTTCCCTTTACTCCTTAGCGAGAAAGTAAGAAGTGTCTTAGGCGAACTCAGTTCAAAATGGTGGACTCTGCTCCTATCGTCGCCTCGTCCGGCAACATTTAATGCATACACCAGAAACTCCATTTTGAAACTGGTTACCTAAAAGAATATTGCCTGGCAGTGAGAGCGGTTCCAGGGCTGCGTCACGTTGAGCGGTTGCAGGGTCTGTCTTTCCTGCTACATGAACCTAGAGTTCCCAGAATCGAGTGCGTGGCCCAGAGACAGCCCCTCTGCCCGCGATGAACTCGATCAGGGTCTCTAGGATCATTGTTTAGAGCCCACCTGCACGAAATGATAAGATGTTACCATATATTGACGCAGCGTACATGTTGAAGTATTTCTTTTTCAAGTTGTTTTCTCGTTTTTTTAAACACAAGTCCATGAACTACATTAAACATGCTCATTGTTTTGTGCAAGTCACAATGAGCTACATTTTCAAGAAATATTAATCTTTACCTTTTCAGCTATCGCCACAAAAACAATATATTTTAATACTTTGTCAAAGATTTTAATTTCTCGTTATTCTTCTTGGAAGTCTCCGAGGTTGCTTATGTGCAGCGTACTAGCTTTCTACCGAAGGATTCTGTGTTTAATTCCTGTCGGGGCAAAATTAAAGATTTACAATAAAATTGTCTCAGTTTCTTTAGCTTTGTGACGATGGAAAAGCTCGAGCAAGTGGAGTTTACTAGATACGGTGAAGGGAATACGTCAAGCTCGCCAAATATTTCTTAAAACCATGCGAGGAAATTAAACTAAGCCATGAAATTGGGGCACCGGTTGCTAGCTGAGATAGTGGTACAGTACTTTAAAACAACGAATAATGTATCCCGTAAAACAACAATTAAATTAAATATAGTAATAAAAACAGTCAACAAAAATATACACATAATATAGTATACATACAATTCAACTGTTCTTTATTTATATACAATATTGAAAATGTTCCTGTTCCGAAAAGCAGCTGGTGAAAAACAAATATGCATTCGGGACCGGTTTCATTCATGAGCCTTTCTATTGCATAATATCAGATGTGTTGTAAACAGTGACGTACTGAATATAAGATTTCACATGATGGGATAATACAACGAAATATTTGCATTTTTCAGATAAAATCAAAACTGTTTCATAGATTCTAGAATTTTTCATGTTCCTGTGCGTATAATGAAATCACCTCTCAAATGGCCGGAGGCAGCATAGTTTCCTTCAATTATTCCGCGCATATGAAATTAATATAGATGTTTTTTTTTCAAATTATTAAACAAAAGTTAAACAATTAGTAGTACGATTTCAGATCTTTCAAATTAGTTACGTAAACAAATTAGCAATATTTAAGAACGAAAACACAGTTTCAATGCAGTATTAGTTTCAGTTTTATTCATTAGAGTTTCAAACAGGCATCCATTGAAACTACAATCCGTTTAATTTAAGATTGATGTTTAAACAATCTTGGTTTCTCAATTCTGTCAGCCTGAAAAGATATTCATATAACTAATTAAACCGTAAATTAAATTCATTATGTTTGACATTCCGGATTCCTTTCAAATTTGGCCCGACTGTGCAGCTCGTTATATTAATTTTGCGAATGCATATTCTCACCTTAGATAATATGTAATATTTTGGGGAAGAACATCTTATAGTACGTACACTTTTATATAGTAGAAACATATTACAATAATAAGAAAATGCCTTTCGCGGAATTCTTGCAAGTTTCTGAGCTGGAATTCACACCTGTCCCTTGCATATTTATTTCCGAATCTGTGAAAATTTCTCAAAACTGATCTGCTTAGTCGTGGGAATATATTTTCTTGCAATAGAAATATTTATAATTACAACTAGTTATCCGGAAACCGCTCCACCTGGGACAAGCTCGAAGTTCCCGGCTGGTCTCCCGACATGTGTGGCAGTGTTGTGCATCTTATATGCACTTATATGTAGTTATTTGTAAGTAAAGGAAGATTATATGACAAGGCAGGGAAAAGAGAGTCTTCCGCGGTCCGTTGCCCGTTTGTTATAGTACTGATTGGGCATTCGCTTGATGTTGATCGGAGAATCACGGAATACTACCGATAAGAAAGACACTGCAAGAATTCTCCACCAGACAGCAGCTGAATTTGTTCTAGCTAGTGTCGAAAATACTGCCAGCGACGGGACTCAGACTCTAGGACTTTCTTATCAGAGGCACTGCATTGACATCAATTTATCCTTTATTTTACCCAAGCTGGTCGTAGGATGGCGACAGCAGTCTGCCAGGAGATTTGATGTACTGATCGATCACACGCTGAGGGAGCTGCACTGCGTAACGCAGGTCTCGTGGGTGCCTCCTCCCCTCAAACTGTGGGCTTCCACAAGTTCGAATGTTGCAGTTTCTATGATAAGGACATACTTCCTGGTCAGGTGACGATACCTGATCTAATCTGTTCTAATCCGGTCTAATTCTGTTCAAGTGAATTTGAAACTTTAGTCTGTGTTCCGTGGTTGTGTTGTGTAAAATGTTATTGCTATGCCGATGAATAAATTTTAATACTGATGTACTACCCCGTATGTTTTACTACAAAACTTTTATTTTGGCGAGGTTTCCTAAAAAGGGTCAGACAGGTTTAGATATTAGAAAGCTGGTTTGTTGGTCATTGGCATTCCAAGTAACTAAAACATTGTCTTTGCCAGCAATATTGTTTATTGAAATAACAGCTTTCGATGGCCATTCGCTCCTATCTGATTCCCTGCTGTTTGTAATTCAGAAAACGACTACATGCAAATCCAGTTACAAGAGGAACAGCAGAGGAAAAAAGCACAAAATCAGATGCGTGCCGATGTCTAAGCCATCGAAAGCTTCTTTTTCAATGAACAATATTGTTGTCAAAGACATCTCTATTTTATTTGTTAGAAAAGTTGGAACTGTTCATATAAAACCTGTGGGCACTAACTTAACGGATGAACGGACCGTACAAGTGAATCTGGTGGATTTATTCGTGTTCTTGTGTACGTGAGCGCGTTTCGCAGTAATGGACGTAGTGTGTTCAGGATGTGTGTTGATTCTATGTGTTATGTTAGTGGCTTTGCTGCTTGTTTGTCTGTATGTCTGTGTTGCATGAGTCTGTTTGTGTGTCATCCATCGCTGCGGTCATTCTACTAGTTGTTTTGAATCCTGTCGCCTTTGCCATTGTTCTGCGTTCACGAACTATTTAATCTATAGGGTTATCCCGGCCAGACACACATGCTCACTTGAGGCGGTGCGGAACGCACATACTACCTGAGGCAGTGCCGTTATACTGACACCACCCCTTACACAGGGCGTCGATCTATAGGGTGGCCCAAACTGGTGACCCAAACGGTGTAGAGAACCGTTTTGACGACCGGCCCTCTCTTCACGATTACACTCTCCAGGCATCAAGCATACTCAACGCAATTGGCACAACAGTGCTATCCTGCTGGCTTAGTCCAAGCACAAGCTCGAAGTGACAAACGCATGATGATTATGACGCCGACGCAGAAAGTATTTTATCGTAGGTCGTGATGAAATTTGGTAATGACTGACTTTCAGGGCGATGGAATCCTTCCCTTCATACTTGTTACAAGCATCACTTCAGCATTGAGTTCCGCAAGCTGAAGTTCGCCTATCGTCTGAAAATGACAATGGCATCATTAGAGACTATGATATCGGTCTGTCTCCTCCATAAAGGTTGCCACGCGACAATGGCAATGTCGTCTTTGAAGACTATGATATCGGTACCTTCGGAGAAAGGGAGCCTAAATGCCTCATTATACATAAGGCGCGATAATGTATACCTTCCGTACATAATTAGTGTTTACATGAGAATTCTGCGATTGACGTATTCAGGGACTCTTCTCATGTACATGGGCACATGATTTTGCGGATGCCAATTGCAGATTGATTTACCTTATAAATATAAACACTTCACTTTACCCAGTTAAGGCATTTTAATGCTTAATGATATGTATGCACAGTACTTCTCTGCTTGTGTCACTAATTGTGTCACGCAGTGTCTTGGACATGCTTAGAAATGTCGAGTGTTGACCAATTGCGGATTGCGGATGCCAGTTAACCAACACATGCCTTTCTGAGAGTCTTTCTCTTTCTACAACCTCTTCCAATCTTCAGCTCATCATATGCTCGAAAATCTTACCAGAATTATCGAGGATGCACTGCTACCTGTAAGAAGCCAGCTCTTCAGGACGTTATTCCCCTTTGAAAGAAATACTACTTGCTGTTTTTCTATCTTTTGATTGTTTGATTAGTGATTTCGGACGCGCTATCAGCTTAGCACATTAATACCGTAAGTGTAGTGCATGTTTTACTTGGCAATTAACGGTGATATTCCCCCGATAGGTAGTCAGATCTGCTTTCGGCTAGCGGGTTTTCCTCAGCCAGGTATCTACCACGAACGGGGCCTCAGCTGGTAAAACCCTTAAGCTCCAGACTAGTCTGCCGGTATGTGTATGGTATGGTGCATGTGAGTGTGCCTGTGTGGAAGTAAGGGTTGAGGATAAACAAGGAAAAAAGGAAAGATCGTGCCCGGTCAGTGGCCCGTTTGTGAGCGCACTGCTCTGACATTCGGTTGTTGTTGAACGAGAAACCACCGAAAACTACCGATCAGGAGCCGGCCGCTAGAATTCTCGTCCAGACAGCGTTTGAACTCGATCCAGTTCTCTGTCTAGTGTCGAAAATCTTTCCATCGAAGAGACTCGAACCTACGACTTCCGATAGCGGAACTGCAGTGCCATTAGTTAATCTTAGAGATCTGCGGAGACCAGAAACTTATATCGCAGCTTGAGGGCGATGTTGTCACTTTCGTTCTTGGGTCTGTTGTAACCATTATGCTGCTTACGTGCAATCGCTTATCCTTAGAAACTCCCGCCACATCAAAGCCAAGTACCACCCATTCAGAAGGACTGCAGTGACATCATTGATATCCAGACACCTTTGCCGGTCTACCGTGGGCTTGCAGGTTTACCAACCAGATATCTTCCCCAGCGAGGCACCGCCCGAGTCGTGAGCAGCTCTAATGCTCTCCAGGCATGTGTAGTGTAGTGCATGTAAGTGTATGGGAGTGTAAATAAGGGGTGAAGTTGGGTGAGGTAAATAAGGGACGAGGAAGAGGAATGAAAGATCGCGCACGGTCTGTGACCCTTTTTTAGGGTACAGCTCCGGCACTGACGTTGACCGGAGAAATCACGGACATCTATCGAACAGAGCGGCCGGCCGCTAGAAGTCTCCAGAAGCGGCTGAATTCGACCTAGCTTTCTAGCTAGACTGGAAAATCCCGCCACTGGCAACCTAGGACCTCCGGGTAGTGACAGAAATCGATGCTGTGAGCTACCTCAGCCAGTGTAATTTATTCTAGGGTTCGCTGATGACCCGCCTTCCATCGCTGTTCTGCGCACACTGGAAGAGCATTTGTGTGCGACTATTGTGGCCCCTTGTGGACATCTAGTTTTCCTACTTCCATACATTCAGGCCGAAAATGAATGAGCACAACAAAAATCGTCCTAAAACTCGTTCTACGCTTCACTTGCACACACATACCTATTTACATTTATAATGTAATCACTTATTTTCTCATTCGTCTCCTAAGCTTATTACCAATCTGTACTGTTTTCCCTGTGATCTTCTCTGAAATCCTATAATTTGCCTCAAACTGTTCCTAATTCTATCACTACGTGAGTTCAATTGTCTTTTTATAAGAATAAGCGTTTCAGGGTGAATGCACACGATTCCCCTTAATTAGTGACGAATTTTGTCATTTGCTGAAAGTGCTTACTCACAGCGGTTTCATGTCAAATTCTCTTATCCTAAAACGTCTAGAAGATTTTTCTTAGACGATGTCGAAGAACCGATATTATTTCGAAGTATTGTCAAACAAAGATCTTTGTCGGCCCGGTGGCCGAGATCTCTAAGGCAGTAGTGTCGTTGTGATCTCGGACCGAACGTTTACGGGTTCGAGTCCCGTCTCGGGCATGGTTGTATTGGTGTTCGTTCTTGCACCCTTTATCATCACCATATCGTTTCATCCACATAGTTACCATACCGCTAACATCAATAGTGGTCGCTAATGACCTAAGATGTTGATGCGACCTTAAATAACCAATTAAAAAAAGATAATTATGGAACTCGCGCTTGTTATAGCATTCAATTTTTGGCTGTCAGAACCTCCCTCAGCCAGTTAGTCGACACAAATGCAGTGTACTCGCTTTTCGCGTATGATCTCGCCAGGCTACAACAGAGCTTCGTTTGAGTCAAAATGCACTTAATATTGCGGTGATATGCGGGCAATAAGGAAAGCAAAAGTTACAAAAACACTTTTGACGTAAACAGACGAGTATGCTTTGGAGGCAAAACTGTTAAGGAATTATTTATTGCTAACATTATGATGATGTGGGCGTGTTTTCTTTCAACTGAAATGACTCACTGATGCTTCCTTGCAGAGTTATATTTCGTGTCGGCAGTAATCGTTCGCTTTCTCATCAATTTCCTTGGATTGTGAAATGTGGGCGTTCCAACTGTAATGACTCACTTGTGTATCTGGGGAAGGTAATGTTTCAGTGCTGCAATATAGTTCTACTTTCATCCATTTCCCTCTCCATATTTCGATGGCACAAATGGTGCATCCGATATTAATTTTATTCCATGAATTCTTGTTTCTTGAAGGTTCTTCTCGTTCCATTCATGTTCATTATCACCGTAATGCATAAATTCATTGCCTTTATTCAAATATTTGCTTTAAATCGAAGCTAGTATTAATTTGTTCCTCGAGGGAGCGTTTCATGTCAACTACTGCTAGAAAATCTTTCCGTTTTACATTACAAAGTATATTTAACCTCAAAAACGTCAAAAACTCTATGTGACGTACCATGGGGAAAAAGTGAAACCTATGCATTTTTACTTGATCTCTGGAATCCCTACCCTAGTCCTTAGGTTCTATTATTTTGAATTATAAATACCAGTAAGAACGAGCGTTTTTGTAAGAATATGTAAAAAATATTCTCTTCATTGAAGTACAAACTATTGGTAAATGCAATTGAACAATATATTTTGACCATAATTCCTTACCGCGGCTCACGTGAAGAAATGAATTCACTACACGAAAAGAGGGAGGAATAATAGAGGTATAACTATATTTTCCACGGATTTTATAAAAATGCGCTCATATAGTAAAGCTACAAGTCTATTTAAGATCAGTCGGTGAACCTCACATGGTGTTTTCGTCGTCTTATCCAGCTGAGAAGCCTCCCACTCAGCATGATCAATTAAGAATTTACCTTTGAATCTCCAGTGGCGCTGTTTGCCCTTTATTTCCCTGTACTTTAGAGTACTTATCTATAACAGTGTCAGCATGTTCACTTGCTCATCTAATCCACATATTTATCTTCGACCTAGTTCCCGTCTAACATCTTGATATATTTCGAAAGCAACAAAACTACAATACAAATAATCCTGTTGTCGTAAAAGCATTTTATTTTTTCCCTTATTATTTTCCCTTCTCGCTTTACTACGTACTTACGTAGTAAAGAAAAAGTGTTGCAATTTCTCACAGTTACGTTACATTCCCGTATACTACTTGTATAGTAAAGATTGTAACGGCGCGACAAAAATGGAAGGCATGCAAAACAGAAATCCTTATTTTGGAACCCTGGTGTCTACAAACTGGATTAATCTTGTTGCTGTATGTAATAGTTTACTTTTCCTACGTAGATAGTCTGAATTCACGTTTGTGGGTTCTTGATATCAAAAAAACTAGTTGAGAGCAAAACCCCGGCAGAAAGCTGCTGCCGTCAGAACTCGAATCTAGGACCTCCCGGTCAGAGGCGCTGCAGTGACATCAGTTAATACTCTGAGCTACCGCTCCCGGTAGTGAGGGTTGAAGAAATCAGTATTTCATAACTGGGTATTCTCTTCTGAATACTACAAGAATCTACAATGGTACTATGCATCTACAATATTATCTTATTACAATATCCTAAATTGAGATTTTAATTTAGTAGGAAACCGCGTAGTCGCCATTCGCGTTGCTGCCATCCTCGTTGCGGATATTCTAGTCTTTCGTGGCGAGATTAGCCCTAGTTTTAGACTAATGTATTTTTGTAGTGCAGGACCAATCGGTTCAATAAAGGAAATCCCTTTTTTCAGTCTGTTGCGTCCACGTGCCTGGTGAAATTTACATTTTGTGCATTTATTTTACTTGGCAAAAATTCTGATTAAGTCCCAAATAGACTTAAAACTCCGTTTCTTAAAATCGCAGCAGTACTTGCAGCGACAATTCCTTGCTAAGATTTCTTTACTCACTTCCTCGTGGCTCCATATAACTTTGTTTTTTGACACCTGCGAAACAACCCATGAGTCAATGACCGCCCCTCCCTGCATCTCTGCATGAACGTATCGGCTAAGGTAGCTCGGAGCCAACATTTCCGTAGTGTCTGCAACGACTCTCACCGGGAACTCCCACTGTTCGAGTGCCGACGCTGGCGGAATTTTTGACACAGCTGGGTAGATTGATTGATTGATTTTTTCATGTTTCCGGGTGCGTCAACTGCTTCGGTCATTAGTCCGACTGGGGCACCGTGCCAGTCGGGACAAGCTCTAGGCTCCCGACCGGTCTCCTGGAATATGTGGTACTGTGGTGCATCTTAGGGTAAGTGTGTGTGTAAGAGGAGAGGATAGAACAAGGAAGAGGAAGGACATCGCGCGCGATCCGTGGCCCGTTTGGTAGCGTACTGCTCCGGCATTCGCCTGGCGTTGATCGGAGAAACCATGGAAAATACCGATCAGAGCAGCCGGCCCCTAGAATTCACCTCCAGACAGCGACTGAATTCGACCTAGCTGAAACGTTAGTGTGAAAATTCCTGCCGCCATCAGTACTCGATACTAGGACCTCCCGGACAGAAGCGCTGTAGTGATATCAGTTGATGCACTGAGCCACCGCTACCTGTGACAGTTGGGTAGAGTTCATTCACTCTTAGGGGGATACTTCTAGCAGCCTGTTTCGCTAATCAACAGTTTTTCGTGGTTTCTCCGATGAATACCAGGCAAATATCGGATTTGTATCTTAACAAACGGATTCGAACCACGCACTATTTTTCCTTTTTCCTTATTCTGTTCATTTCCTGTATATGCACGTACATACACTACACTATCAGACATCTTGGGAGGCTATTCGGGAAACTTGCAGTTTGCCCCGAATGGTGGGGTTCTAGGGCGGTATCGCGGTTCTGGGGAGATAACTGGTGTGGGAAATACCTCGAAAACCGATGTTTAAAACTGCGCTAGTTCTCATCACCCAACACTAACATCTCCCGGGATGAAAACACTCGCTACACGTACGGAACTAATGACCACAGCTGTACATGTACCTTTTAATCTAACAATCCGCACGAACTTTCCTACGAGACTTTTTCGCCAAGGTAGAGATATGCCTGCATTAAAAAGAGTCTTTCAATTCCGGTTGCGTTTCCTCTTACTCTAAGCTAACTTCGGCAGTTAATTTCTGAGAGAAAATGGCTGTGAAACGATTCTGTATAT
Organism: Teleogryllus oceanicus; assembly: GCA_964035755.1. Taxonomy (NCBI): domain Eukaryota; kingdom Metazoa; phylum Arthropoda; class Insecta; order Orthoptera; family Gryllidae; genus Teleogryllus; species Teleogryllus oceanicus. The sequence goes on along the minus strand of CAXIVR010000001.1, from coordinate 342,679,163 downwards.
CGATGGTCAAAACTGGACTTGCGAATTCTCAACCATGGATGTTAGTCCGTTCACCTCCGGGGTAATGGTCCACATCGTGGATGCAGATATAATCTCATGTGACCTCTGTCCTCTTGTAACGTAACCGACATCAGTAATTTCCAGAAGAAATAAAATGGGATTCATTCATTTCAGATCTGACCCTTATATTTTCATTCCGAATAGGGTGTGCAGGAGATCCGCACGTCTCATTGAGCTAGAGGGTGAGTCAAGTTTTTGAAAGGTTTTCACCAGCAAACCGGCGGGCCTAGACGGGCCCAAGTCACAGAAGATAAGATTCCTGGTCTGTAAGTCGGCAAGTCAGCCCAAATGACTAAGGACACATGCTCTCACGTGATTCCGCGATATCTAAGCTAGCGTCATGCCGCGCCACGGAATTTGTTAAATAGAGGGTTCTCCGTGGGAATGCACAAATGCACTATTTCTCCACCGATGCAGGGGTTATGGGCGCAACCTTCGACTGTGCGATCTTCGTTGGCGCTCTTCCACAGGACTTGAAGGCCAAAAGCGGCGTCTGTGATCTTTCTCCTCTACCTACACGACGTCACAGTAGTAACTTTTAAAGTGCGCTTTAATCACTTTCTCTTGAAGCTCCCTCATTTCTCTTGATCAAGGAATTAACCCCACATCTTGCCCTCTTTGACTCCGCACTAAAATTTGGTATTTTCTGGGTATCCGGTCTTGTGTGGATCAGAAAACGTGTAGCTCATGCAGTTCCACATTTGAACGTCCGAAAGTTTAACATTCTGTTTGTGCCCATATCAGATGTCCAGTGTAGGCCGACGCCGGGTCTCACAATCCAGCGGGGGAAGAACACGGCACCTCCCGACTATAATACTCACCGAATTAACAATACTCGTACAAGAAGTCTTAGCGGCGGGAAAACCGAAATACTCCCTCCGGCATCTTAATAATAGTAATAGTAATAATGATAATGCTTCAGGGATGGATCATGACCAGCGGACTAGCTTCCCGTGCTGTGGTCTCTGGGTTCGATTCCCGCTCGAGGCAAAAATATAGTTGTAGTTTTCCTTTAAAATCATCTATCGCTCTGTCACAATGAATATTAGAAGTCATTCGGTACGCGAAGTATGGGAAAAGGGGAAATAACACAATTAAACATTCGGAATTTTCACTACAATTCGGAACTTTTTGATTTTTCTGATTCTTGGAATCTAAAAAATCATATATACATAAGGTCAGAAGCGACGTAATTATATTTAAAATTTGCACGCTTGGAAATTGTTGGTTACATAGAATCCTTAGGTAGTATGTGTATGTCAGATTGCCAACATGGATTTAGAAAATCTGAACATCGGAAACAGCCATATTTTCTTTTCTTAAAGATGTCGCCTTATCATTGGATCAGAACGAGGCACCTATTGGATTATTTTTAGATTTCTCAAAAGCATGATCATGACATTTTACTTTCCAAATTACCTTCATATGGAATCCGTGGTATTGTTCTAGATTGGTTATGTTCGTACCTTAAACAACGATCTCAGAAATTGAAGATACCTTACTGGATAGATGGAACATTACGTACGCACCTTTTTGAAGCTTTGCTCATTGTACGTTCCTCAAGGATCGAATTTAGGCCCTATTCTGTTCCTACTTTACGTAAACGATATGCCCTCAACGATTCGAAACGGAAGAACGGTTCTCTTTGCGGTTGATACGAACATCCTTTGCCATAAAGAAACCGTAATTAGTACAATATCAGATGTTTCTAATTGGTTCCGAAATAAAAAATTAATAGTAAACGAAAAGAAAACGGTTTTAATGCAGTTTTCTATTTCAAATAAACAATACTGTGCACCATTGAAAATGAACGGTGTAACATTGACTGATGTTAAGGCAACAAAATTTTTAGGTCTCTCACTTCAGTCAAATCTTAAATGGAACATCAATTTAAATGCATTGAACACAAAATTAAGTTCATTATGCTACGCGTCCAGAATCCTTGCAAATTCAGTCAGCCTTCATTGTGCTCGTTGTGTATACTTCGCGAATGTTCATTCCCGTTTGAGATATGGCATAATATTCTAGAAAATACATCTTATAGTTCCCAGACTTAGATTACAAAAACGAATTGTACGAATAATAACCAAATCCCACCCACGTGATTCATGTAAGCTTGTTTTCATTAATCTAGGAATTTTACCATTACCTTCTCTGTTTATTTACGAATCAGTGGTTTTTGTCAAAAATGACTTGCTTAAGGGCGGAAATATATTTTCAGAAAATGCCGAAGTCTATTACTATAACACTCGACATAGAAATCATATTCATCAGGTGACAGTATCAAGAACTCATTACAAAAAATTCGCATACAATACATGTACATTATTTTACAACACTTTGCCAGATGATATTAAACGATTAAATTCAATAGAAAAGTTTAAATCCAAGTGAAATCGTTTCTGCTGCATAACTGTTTCTATTCAATTAGAGACTATACTGAGCATCACAAGAAAAGTAACATTAATTTTAACAATTATACATAATGCATTATTTACCATTTGGATTGTATAAATGTGTAGAAACAACCTGTAACAAGTATTGTACTGCAGCCTCCGGGTCAATGACCCCCATCTCGATTGGGTTTTTCGTCCAGTTTTCCTGATCCATTACGCAAATGCTGAGATGGCTCCTTGTTTTGCTTCTGGACATAAATGTAACTTCATTATCTGTGCACGTCTTCTAGAATTCATTGGTAAATATAGTTATTCAAATTATCGTTTCAATGTTGTTTTGGCAGGACGTATTATTCCTTGACGATGGACATCATGGCCCAACATTTTTTGAGTATTTATCCTTGAAATTAGATGAGACCTTTTTTTAATTTTTCAAAATAAATGTAATATATGATTTAGTGTAGGGATACCAGATCTTTGAAAATGTGCACAGAATTCACTTCTCCCAACAGCACGTCATACGCTCTTTCAACTTTTTTTGACGTAAAAATAAATAAATAAAAAAAATGTTTTGTATATCCGTCCGTTCTTTTTTTCACTCACGGTGAGACCCCTTTGCCGTCCACCAATTGAGAGAAATGAGGTGAAGTTCTACTTGTCTGGGTTTTCTGGTGGGGATCCGACGAACTGTTCGCGGATCCGTCCAGAACATCGTAATGTTTCTTGAATAATGCTAACATAATTCAATGTACCCCCCAATGTATCGTACTTGGCTGCTGAGGGCCTTCGACCCAGCAAAAGTATATGACAAAAAAGGAACGCTGAGGTGTGTTTGTTCTTGTGGGTGGCTTGTTCTTGGTGTTACGGCGGACACGCAAGTTACGCGCCCCGGGCCAGTCCGTCGCCCCTGCGTTGCACATTCCTCACGCGGGGACCCATGCCGCGCCCTCGCCGCCCAGGCACGCATGCACGCGTGCACGCTCGCTCGCTGCCACGGGATGAGGAGTTGGGGTCTCGCACGCTTTGTCTTGTTGAGCTGACGATGCGGATTGTAATTTGATTAGCAGTACTCTCGAATTAATTCTGCAGTTCGTTTACCGATGCAACTAATTATTTGTCTGGTATTGTTAAGGAGAGCGGAAAAGTCTTGTTTTTAAATGTTGCTAACCACGCTTTATTGATGATTTTATTTATCATTCAAGTATAAATGGGGTAAAATGGTGGAATAGTGATTGAGGAGCTCGAGAAAACATGGCCCTGTTATACGGATAATTCTCCCCAGTACGTGACATACTCTTTTGTACGAAAGACATCAAATAAATTAATATCATTCAACTATTTATCCGAAGCACAGTGAATTGAACGCATCGCTGGCTGCTATCAATCTTTCCAATGCATTACACTGAGGGGAGTCCCAAAGATTTCTTGCAGTGTTATTTATTTATTTCTTGGTTGGTTTGTTTGCCTGTATATATAGTAAGGAATGAAATCTGACACAAATTAGGTGTGTTTCTACAACGCATAGTTTATCTCATTGTTTGTAACTTTAGTGATTTTCTAATTTCAGAGAGTTTAAAAATAAGCGGTATTCTTTTTAACGTTACTTCTTATTTTATGCACGGAAAAAATTGAGCTGTTTTTGAGAAAATGTTTTTTTTAATTTGCATTATCTTCAAGCTGAAATTGCATGAATGTACCTTTTTTAGAAAGTTTGCATGTCATTTTTCAAGAGATGAACTTTTAGAAAAATTGATGTATTTGTTATCTCCTAATTTTTAGATTTGCAAAATTTTGCGATTTTCAAAAGTAAGAAATCAGATGAGCACCATTTGCTGTACTTTGATACAGTCGAGAAAAAAATTAAACGAAATAATTTTAAGCCGTTTTTGCGAAAATAATTGCATTAAAATGGCCCGATTTCTCGCAAGTTGACGCGAAAACTTCTCATATTTTCGAACAATTGTGCTTGAAGTAGAAAAATGTTAATAAGATAATTTTGAGCCATTTTTGCGAAAATTTTGAAAATGTTGGGGCGTCATGTATTATAACCCCCAAAAATGAAAATACCCGTTTGAAACTCAGGGGGCCTTGAGGTCTTTCAAATCGATTGGGAAATACCAATTTGGGAGAAAATCCTCTGAAGGGCTTAGGCCCTTGCTTTGATGATATTCGACAGGACGGACAGACGGATACACGAATGCAGGTTTTGCCATCAATAGATTTTTTAATAGCGGGGACCCACAAAACATGTATTCTGACTACATGACGCGTTAGAAAAAGGATTTTGATACTTTTACGAACACGGTTTATCCAAGGGTTCGTTACCAGGACTGGGTTAGGCGGCTCTAGGCATCAATTGACTTAAAAAGAGTGCCTTTGACCGGAAGGATCTAGGAATCGAGTCCACACGGTGCGGTGGCAAGATTTTCGGTACTAGGTCAAATTGCTCCCTGTGTGGAGGAGAATTCTCGCAGATGGCTGCTTCGATGAGCAGTTTTCCGTGGATTCGCCGACCTACACCAGGCAAATGCAAGAGTAGTACCCTAATAAACGGTCCAGGAACCACGCGCAATTAATCTTCCTTTTTCTTGTCGGATTCGCAGCCCTTATTTACACGCAGATACACGCACTATACTACCACACATGTCGCAAGTCCAGTCGAGACTTAAGAGCTTGTTTCGGCTGAGGCGGTGCCCACTTGTGAGACATCCCTGGTTGGGGAAAAAACAGGAAGTCGTGTAGTTTGGTGCCGGACCTAGCCATCCAGCGGAGGACGTTCACCGCCAACTTTTGCGATATAAAAATGCCTACGCGACTAATACCTTTAGCAGTTGACGCGTTTGGAAACGCAAATCATGCAATCGCAAGACACTTACTGCCTGGCAGTAAGTGTCTTTCATTCCAAAAATCGTAGTTTCCGTTTTCATCCGTAAAATCCTACACGATTTCAATTCTTTCTCTTCTTAGGAGGACGATAAAACATAAAACCGCTGATAATATTATTTTTTATGTTTTCGTTTGAAAATTAGGTTTAGTAATCTTCATACCGATGAATTAAGTGTTTCCATAATGTTGTTCCGAAAATTAAGAGTGTAGTATTTTATGTGTTGCACCACTGAAAGTGCATTAAAACTCCCAAATACGTATATGATTTAGAACATTTTCTGAATATTGTAGAGCGAAACGACTGAATTCAGAGCGTTGTTTTGACACGGTTCCGTTAGCGAAAATCAATGGTTCTAGAAAATTCAGTTTGACAAGCAGGTCCTAGGTTCTAGTCCCAACAGTAGGGTGATTATCGACCCTAGCTATATAGTAGGGTCGGCTCAGTGTCTGTCTGAAGGAGGATTTTAGCGACCGGCTTCTATGATTGATAGTTTTCCTTTTGTCAATCAACTCCAAGCGAATGCCGGAGCAGTACGAACAGATCAGGGACCACGCGCGATCTTCTTCCTGCTCTCCTGCTTCCATGCACTAGAGTACCACACCGGGAAACAGGTCGGGAAACAGGTGCCGGGAAACAGGTCGGGAGCGAAGAGCTTGTTCCGACTGGGACGGCGCCCCTATGGTGGAAAATACCTAGTTGAGGAAAACTTCTCTGGCGGACGGGAGGGTGGATTGACCGGAACCCATCAGGGGGAAGCTACTACACAGTGGAAACTACTACACACTGCTCCGGGGTACGCTACGCCTACGCGACTAATGACCTGAGCTGTTGACGCATCCGCAAACACTAATCAACCAATCAATAAACCGACCGTGCCAGTGATTGAGAGGATGCATATTCGATCCCCAACCAAGTGATAGGGTTTGATTGATGTTCTTAACATCGGCAAGATTTTGGCGTCTGCAATAATCGAAGTTGTTGGCTGGCTTCTGTTGACAGTGGTCTTTCAGGCGAATGCGGGGACAGCACCCTAAAAACGGACCCAAAGCGTGAGATTCTCCTTTCCCTATGGAACTTCATTATCTGTGCACGTCCTCTAGAATTGAGTGGGAAGTGTATGTAGTTATTCAAATTATCGTTCTCCATGTTGTCGCGGCAGGAGGTATTATTCCTTCTCAAAAGACATGATGAGCGATAAAAGCCCACATTTATAGCTGATTTACCCTTGAAAATAGATTTTATTATATCGGCGCGAATATTTTGTTAACAATCCTTCAAAAAATCCTCTTTTTCTTTCTGTGTTCAAAATTCAAGTAGCATGGTTTAGGGTAGAGTTGGTAGACTTATGAAAACGTGCATGGAATTCTCTTCTTCCCGTAGCATGTTACGCAGAATTTTCAACGGAAGAAACGGGAAGAAAGATTTTACTTTAATTTTGAGAACGGCCTGGCATAATTCCAAGTCATATGGCACGATTTAATGTATTTCTTTCTGGGCAAGATCGCAATATGACGGTCGAAACGTTGGCAACCGCCTTAAATGCAGCGTCTCCGGAAGGCAAGAATTTTTTTCTCGCGCCGGCAAAAGAGGCATACCCCGGCCTTTTGAGATGACCATGGACGCACAGGCTTTCAAGTTCAATTTTGTTCATTGGTCGCATGACCATTTCACTTTGTGCACGGATTTAATGTTAAAAACTCTAAACCCTAACACCTTTTAAACATAGATGTTTAGAAACGTACGGATTTTGGTCGATGGGTTATGATCACGGATGTTTGCTCTCAGCGTGGCCGCTCACAGGCAGCCGCCTCTCCGGACTCTCAGTCCCTGCGGTCCCTGAATGTGATGCATATCCTCACCCTCAAGGCCGCTTCCACAATAGCCTGCGACCGGGAATGGAACCTACTACGAATTTACGGAAAATACTACTACGAAAAACTAAAATTTTGTCAATAAACAAACAGCTCCAATGTATTTTAACAAAACAAAAAAAAGTGGGAAAATATTAATTCCAAGTATAAATATGGAAAGAAAAACAATTCTACTATAATTACTAATAATAACTAAAACAACTCAACAATGACTAACAAAACCTGCCTCCAGCCCTTACCTCGGAAATCCACGCTCTAATCTCAATATCGCCCCAGATTCTCAATTCCGCTTCAGACCAGTGTCGCCTGTCGCGCGCAGTTCGCGCGCTCGTTCAGCTGGAAAGCTCCGCCATTTTTTGCTGCACTTTCATTGGTCGAGAGGCTTCGTGTTCCCGGGCTGAGAGAACCATTGACCAACCTTCCCGTTCCCGTCAAGCTTCGTTTTCCCGTCGTGTTGTGAACGCCTGCCCGAGATGCCCATGCGTTCGCGTTCCCCTTCCCGGGCTATGATTGTGGAGCGGTCTAAAGGCCTGATCTACTGGACTGCCTGCAGCGTCAGACGAAACGCGTCTTCGTTAAGGTTATACGTACGTGACAGTCGCGTGTTAAATATTCAACAATTTGCTACACTTTTAGTTAAACAGAAACTCCAAGTAAACTTGAAGGGAGCCTTGTTGGTTAATAGTTATAGTTAACATAGTACAGTAATAGTTATAGTTATAATTATGTAGTTATAGTTATATGTAAAATTTGTTAATAGTTAAAAGGGTAGTTTGTTGTAATTTATTTATTTATTTGTTTTACGTAAAAAAGGTTGAATCTGCGTATGACGTATGAATTGCTGTGAAAACAATGATTACTATTTAATTTACTTTCTAGCATTATTTTTCATTTTTATAAGTTGGCAATACCTAATGTAGGTTAGGTTGATTCCAAGCCACCGGACAGAAGTCCTGCGCGTGACCGTTTGTGAGTTGTTTTGCATTCTTCCTCTTTCTCCGATAACGTCTCTCGTAACTCCTATAACGATAACGAATATTCAAACACCTTCCAGCCTTCCACGTCAACATCAGCTCTTCGCAATATCTGCACAACATACCAGAGTAGCTTTTTATCTGACTACAGATGAAGAAACGTAAGGAGACCGGAGGCCTTCCAGTAACGATAAAAATAATTTTCTTCTTTGAATTTAGACGCTGTACTTTTTTATACCGATGAGGTATTATGTCGTTAGGTATTGCCACGAATGTGTAGTTACGTTAAGAATGGGTAATTCGAAAAAAGCACGTTGCGAAAGACAGGAAAATCCATAAAGCTCTACTTTAAAGCAAGTGTACTTTTCAATCTGACACAGAAAAATATCTGTACGCAGAAAATATACACCCTAATAGGGTAAATTTGACTTTGTATTGAACCCTCAACTGAAGTCGTGGTCTCAATTTGACCGCACCCGAATTTCAGAGTTTGTTATCGTCCATTCTTTGCAGAAGGTAACGTTGACATGCTGACTGCTATTCAATTACGCGTTTATATCATCGATATCTTCTGAAAAGAATTGATAGGTTTGTACAAATCTCGGGCACATTTACCGTTCAAGACAAGGAATTACAAAAGGATTAGGATGTGTATAAGAATGTAGGAGGTTCTGGGCTTGCACATTACCTGAAACGCAATTGAGGGACCAAAGAGGCAGGCCGATCCAGACGTAACGGGGAATTCTGTCACAAACAAACTTCTCTGAACACTACTCCGACCGACGAGGGAAAATATATGAAATGAAGGGCAAAAAGTGGAGTAGAGTGGACAGGGACAGATGTCTCAGGGCATCAACTGATGTCACTGCAGAACCTCTGCCCGGGAGGTCCTAGGGTTGAGTCCCAAAGGTGGCAGCATTTTCGACACTAGCTTGTCAGCTTGGTCGGATTCAGTCGCTTTCTGGAGGAGAATTCTAGCGGCGAGCAGCTCTGCTGGGTAGTTTTCCGTGGTTTCTCCGAGCAACACCGGGCGAATGTCGGACCAGTGCCCTAACAAACGGGCTACGGACCGCGCGCGATCTTTCCTTCCTCTTCCTTGTTTCAACTTTTCCCCTTGCACAAAACTTACACTAACATGCGCTACACTACCACTCATGCCGGAAAACCGGTCGGAATCTTAGAGCTTGTCCCGGCTGGAATTGTGCCCCGTAGGCTGATGGTTTGTCGGGGCCGGATCTCACCATCCCGCGAGGAAGGAAAACCGTCATCTCCCTAGAAAAACATGCACTACACGTACGGGACTAATAACCCTAGTAGTTGACGCGCCCGGAATCACAATCAATCCTAAAGAGTGGAAAGTCAATAGTGCCAGTACGCAAAGGCGAAAATGCCACTAGGCCGCACTCCGATCCGATTCCGCACGCATTGCGCTCCCTTCCGCTCTACTACTCTAGCTCTCGTGCAGAAACTTCGAGGAAAATATTAAATTAAGATGGAAATTTACTAAAAAAATGTTATATGTGAAAAGAAAAATGTCGTGGGTTGCTCTAAGACGTCCGTTGCAGAAGAAAAGCTCACTATTTCTCTTAAGTGTTAAAATCTCTAAATTTAAGTACGCGGCTCGATTTTTTCTCTTCTTTCGAAATCTCTTAAGGAGAAGTTTGTATAAGTGAGGTGTAGTATGTGTAAGTATGTTACGTATTTTGCGTTGGCGAACGTAATGCGAACAAGTAGTAATACTTTCGGGTGCTGTGCAGAGCTCAACACCAGAGCAATGTCCCAACATAACTACTGCCCCCTCTCTTGCACCGTCTGCTGCGTGACTTAGCTCGACGCGAAGTGAAAAACAACCGCACTCACAAGCAAAGGAAGCCATTTCTCTAAAAAGAAACAACCGTCTGGATGTTTACAGTTTGCTCTTTAAGTACCAAATATGCATTTCTGTCGAACGTTTCCACTTTCTTTCGGACTACGGTTGAAAACGTACGAACTTTCATTGGGTTGTATAATACAATAAGTGCGTCAATAAGTTAACACTTTAAGGACCATGTGTATCAATGACACACACATCCCTGTGACAAGTGCATAAAATGATAGACTATCATACGTCACGTAGGTTTTTAAATGTTCTAATAGCTTTATAATCAGTGACGGCGTATTAGCGTTTCCCGGCAGCTCCACCAATGGGTGCTATCGGTTGGAGTCCCGGTGGGGCTCCGTTCCAGCCACGACAGCTGCCTGACTCTTTTGACCTCCACATTTTGTCAGAAGGCGCTCGAGAACGTCTGACGCTGCGTTTGGATAGAAACGTGGACGGCAGCGATTGCTCAGGGATATGTCAGTTGGTGAGGGACCCCTAGGGCCGGGATGACTACCATATTTCCCAGGGTGTTCTATTACGAGGTACCAGCTGCACCTTCACTCTGTCGTATCACCAGGCCAGGCCAGCAATAGCCAGGAGTCAGAATATTGATAACATGCTACTAATTATAATTCTGGTGGTCACTTCTGACTCCATTTTATTTAAGTGAAACGGATACATTTTGAAAACTCAAAATTACAATATTGTTAATCATTGATGCTTTTTATCATAATTTTTAATTGGTAAAATTCTTATCATATTTTAGCGTCTCTACAACCTCTTGCGTCATATTTAGATAAGTTGAACACGCAAGTTGTGTTCATTAAGATTTGAATGTCAAGTGCTTAAGAAACCTGAATGTGTTCGAAATACGATACGTTCTTTAATTTCCAATAAAGTTACTTGTTGATAGTCAACTCAAATATAACTCTAAAGAACGATGTATTATGTAGAACCTTGTCTGTTCTTGAAATATTTTAAGCAACAACCAATTTTAAAAATTAATTAATGTGGCCCTATAGCGCTTATGCGCGATCTCGAGAGATGAGTATATGACTAAGGTCGAATCGAATTTTTACGACCGTACTAAATTTAAACAAAAGTGTAAGTCTCCTTGTACTAGATATTTGAAAATTATTCAGGATTTCTCGACAAAGAGAAGAATAGTTCCTATATTTCCCTAAAGAAATTTAATCACATGTACCGTACTACACCAATATAACCTTTCCAATCATAATGTCGCCAATCATGACCTCCCGATGAGGACGCTACTATCTTCCGTGGGACCAACTGACTACGTTTGTCAAAATATTGTAATAAAATTCTTAAGCCTCTTAAAATTCTTAAGCTTCATAACCCTTAAGAATTGTGGGTTATGCCACAAAAACAGTTTTAATTAAATTTACAAATTTAGTAAGGCCTTGCCTTACTGTGTCAATGAAAAACTCTGTAGTAATGAGTGTAGTAGATATTATCCCAAGTTGTAAATTTATTTTCATTAGTCTAATTTATACAAACTGTCAGAGATACTGATGTTGAACAATTGCCCAGTTTCTTTATTAGTAAATTGATAAAGCAGATTAAAAGTATTAACAAGCATTATTATGGTAATAACTCTAGATCCAGTAAGTTTACTTCTAACGAAAGAAAGGAATATATTTGTTTGTCCTTTATCTCTCGTATAATGTCCGCTTGCCCTCTATCTCTCATAATGAAGGATAAAAGTTATATATGGTATTGAATTGTTGAATCAAGTATATAATAAGAGCCATACTGTTAACTTAAAAGACGAGAGAAAATATTTAATCATCATATTTGTATTTATTAACATGTATCAATAGTCAACAATATTCGAAATCGTACATTCCGAAAATAATGAGGAAGATGAAAATGCGGATAACAGAGCAATAAGCAATACTCATAAAATCTTCGTACTTTATTACGATACACCTTACCTATTATGACACACCGCCTGAACAGAGGTCATACGAAGGATTTTACACATGTTGATGAGTTGAAATGTCAACGGAAACATTCCATGCTACTTCTTCAAACGCTGTATGTAAACACCACAAATTATCTCAACATCGTGGTAGAATCGAATACATTCACGTATCTCTGCGACAGTCTTGTCGAACGTTTCAGATAAATAGGCGTACGTAGTAAGACGTAGCCCTTTTTACTTTCTTTCTTTCTTCCTAGAAGGAGAAAGCCTTATAATTGGGCACCGGAAAACCCCTAATCGGGCACCAGAAACAATTATTCGACCAAAATACTCTTATTGCCGGGCCCAGGAAACGAAAAAGTAAATAAGTCAACTTGTTGCATGCAGTAAATGACTTCCTCTAACACGCTGTGTAGTTAGGATCCGTATTTCGTTGATTCTTGATAGCAAAAAGTCAATTGACGCCTGAATATCTGTCCGTCCGTTCATCTGTCAGTTTGTGGTCAACGCTACGCCTAGATCGATCAGATGATTTTCACCGGAATAGATATTCCCCGATCGTTAAAAGCAACTAGAGACCAAGGAAGTTTGGAATGAATATTTTCTTTTATTTTGAAAATATTCTCAAACATGTATCAAAGTTCATTACTTTTGTCCTCGGATAACGCTTAAAAGAATGGTACTGCTAATCATTATCGTTGAAATCTCTAGGTTTTCGAAAATTGCAAGTTCCAACAAAATTGAAGACAAATGTTTCTCCTCAATAGAAAATATTATTTGAAGATTGATGTTGTGGAAAATATGTAGAATTTTTCGAGATTTGAATAGTTCTCGCGTAATTCTGAGGCAAATTTAGGCAAATTTAAAACAAGTATTTTCTCAAAAACGGCCCGAAATTTGTTATGAGTGTTTTTCATTAAATATGTTTTAACGTTTATACTCGTATTACTGTAATAAAATAGCACGAAATAAAATAAAATTTTGTCTGAAAATCTTATCATTCAATTTATTCTGCATATTTCAGAAATTATAGTCTGTTTTTGCGCTTTAAGGGCCTATTTTAGTCATTTAAATAGAAGATGTTAGAGCCTAAAAATCCGAAATCAGAATTATTCTTTATTAAATGTAGACTTACTTCAGTGAAGTCTTAGGGAAACGCCAGGTGTATACGATTCTGTAGCAATATTCTTTTACAGACTTGTTTCAATCAATTACTTCGTCTTAGGACCAAGCAATACCGCAGAGCTAAGGTAAACAATTTTCGGAACAGTACAATAACAAATGGTTCATACACCGTGCGCGATTTTTCTTTCCTCTTTCTTGTCCCATTTCTCTTACACTCACTGATTTACATTTACATGCTCTTTACAACCGAACATGATTGCAGCTTATCCCTGCTGGGGCGATGCCCCGCAGGGAAAATACCATGAGGGGGAAATGTGCATGAAGCATGGATTGTGTGCAGGGAATTCAGCTAATGTGCATGTCATCATCCCGTGGAGGAGCAACACCGCCACCTCCTGAGATATAAACACCGGGAATGGTGGCTCAGAGCATTTACAATGTCCCAACAGTACCTCTGGCCGGGAGGTCCTGGAGTTCGAGTTACGGCGGTGGCTGGATTTTCGATAGTAGTTTGCCAGCTAGATCAATTCAGCCGCCTTCTGGAGGAGAATTCTAGCGGCGGGCTGTTCTGATCGGTGATTTTTCGTGGTTTCTCCCATTAACTCCAGATGAATGCCACGGTAGTGCCCTGAAAAAAGGACCACGGCCCGCACGCGATCTTTCGTTCCTTTCCCTTATCCTACCATCACCTCTTACTTACACACTCACAGGCGGTACACTACCACCAATGTCCGGAGACTAGTCTGGGGCTTAGAGCTTGTTCCAGTTGGGGTAGTGTTGGAAGGGAATATACATTGGGGAAAATCCTCTGAAGCCGATGTAAGTCTGCGCCGAATCTCGCCATCCAGGGGTGAATGATCACCGCATCCTGTGGTTCGAATCCCGACGGTGGCAGGATTTTCGACACTAGCTATATAGTTAGATCGTATTCATTCGCTATCTGGAAGACAAATCTAGTAGCCGACCTCCCTGATCGGTAGTTTTCCGGGGTTTCTCCGAACACAGCAGATGAATGCCCAAGCAGTTCCCTCACAAACACGTCATAGACCGCGCGCAATCTTTCCTTCCTCTTCCAAATCCTATCCTCAGCCCTTACTTACACACATTTACACTTACATACACTACACTACACACATGTCAGGAGCTCTTCGCTTGTCCCAACAGCGGTGTCACGTTGGTGGGAGATACCAGGTTGGGAAAACTCCGTTAGCCGACGGTACGTCAGCATCCGATCTCACCATCCGGTGATCACCGCAACCTCTCCAGTAAAACATGCAATACTCATACACTTACGGGACTACTAATAGCTGGCGACGCCCTCCGAATCACTAATCAGTCCATCAATCAATTACCCCTAGCGACACTTTCCTTATTGAGCCACTCCAATTTGTAGCGATGTGCGAAATGAAGGCTCGCAACAAGCTGTATTATAATTATAATATGAGCTGAATTGCCGATCCAGTACGTCGAGATCACTAAAGCAGAAGTGCCGCGGCGATCTCGGACGCAAGGATGGCGTGTTTGAGTCCCGCCTCAGGTATCGTTGTGTGTTTGTGTTTGTATGTTTATGATTGTCCATTCAATCTTCATCATCATCATCTCATACTTCTTCCCCCTGGGCTAACAATCCTGGGGTGTAAAGATGGATTCGGCATAGAAGTGCTGATCCCCCTCCCCCAAATACCACGTGCACTTGCTCCCGGGAGAATATGACTCAGCCTCGGTGATTATAAGAGGCGCGTTCGCGTGGTCCTAGTATGGCCAATCGGCGACCACAAAATATGAGGCGAATTGAGAAGAACTTTAACCTGCGTATCAATAATCTTTGATTGGTTTGGATATCTATTTTGAAAGTTTCAGCTGAAATATTCAGTAACGTACTAGGCTACATGGCTATCCTTAAAGATGCGAGATGACCAGGAGATCCTAGGTTCGAGTCCTGTCCACGGCAGGATTTTCGACACTAGCTTTTAAACTAGGTCGAATTCAGTTGCTATCTGGAGGTGAATTCTAGCGGCCGGCTCCTCTGATCGGTAGTTTTCCGTGGTTTCTCCGATCAACACCAGGCGAATGCAGGAGCAGTACCCTATCAAACGGGCCACGGACCGCGCACGATCTGCCCTTCCTCTTCCTTGTCCTATCCTCTCCCCTTTCACACACACTTACACTAACATGCACTACACTACCACATACTCCGGGAGACCGGTCGGGAGCGTAGAGCTTGTCCCGGCTGGGGCAGTGCCCCGCTGGTGGGAGAGTCCTGGTTAGGGGGAAACCCCACTAGCCGACGGTAGGTCGGCGCCGGATCTCGCCATCCAGGGGGGAAGATCGCCGCCATCTCCCGAGAAAAAACATGCACTCAACTAACGGGACTAATGACCAAAGCAGTTGACACGCCCGGAAACACGAAAAAATCAATCAATCAATCATTAAGATGCGAGAGTTGAGACATATTTCTCTATTTCACGGAATCCAACATTATTCACTACAATGGTATTGAATATATCATAGAACATATCACAAATGGAGTATATGGTATTTCCCATTAAATATTGAAATTTTGACAACTGTACCGACATACTATTAGCTGTGAAGATAATAGCCGGTGGCGGCCGGTGTGCTAGGAATCATGAACGATAGAGCCCATAGCGGATAGCTGGCTGACATTATTCAATGTTCTCGGCGCACGGAGCAAGAACCGGAGGGGGAACTGGAAGGAGAAGCCGAAAGCAAGTGAGCGATCTGTTCCGCGTAAATTGTAGGCTACTCTCTTTCCACGCCTCGTAGGGATCGTGGCTGCCGACTCGAGGTAGGTTTCTTTGCTTCGAGGAACGCCGGGGCTTCGGCGGCGCAGCGAGCTCCCTTCGCTGCCAGCCGGATGGGGGCGGGGCCGCGCCGCTCCCTCCCGAATGCCGCTGACGAAGAGCGTGGTTGGCGGGTAGGGCCTGACGCGGCACCACTCGAAATAATGGATAACACCTGATAAATTTGACCATCGGGATGTTTCGTCACACTTTCTTAGTCATTTTGATTTTTTGGAAAGCGGAAAATCATTAGCTTCTGGCATGACGGGCATCTGGTTCAAAATATGATGCAATTTTTCACAAGAATTTGATTTAATACGTCTTTGGTTGGGGGAAAGAATTGGGGTTCTTTACTCGAAAACTGGTTATTCAGATGATGTTTGAAAATGCTAGTCGTATTATAATTCTTAGGAATATTTAAACTGTATTATGCAATTTTATATAAAATCATCGGCTATCATTTGATATAAACATGTCATAGGTTTTGTGAATAATATTAAATACAAATATTGTTATGAAGGTCTCTGGAGACCCCTGTCTCGGTAAAGCACTCAGCCAAATATATCTTGGTATTACCAGGTTGTTTCCAGAGACCTCCGTCAACGGCGAGAAGTAGCAAGATATCCGTTAAGTGTAGCCAAACATTCCGATATCTACTTACGAAGCTATCATTGCGCCTCGACTTTACCTGATTTTATGATACCCATCATTAGCTACGACTTTCTTGCCCAATACAAATTGCTCTGGGATTGCCGAAATAACACACTACTTGACAACTGCACTAACCTCTCTATACTCGATCAAACTGACACAATGCAACAATCTAGCAGTGAAGCCCTAACTTCCGTTTCTGTATACCACGACTCATTAACCGAGTTCCCAGAGCTGACATGTCCCTCCGGCTCTCAAGACGTCCACCCTCTAATGTTCATCATATTAGAACAGCAGCCGAACCCTCGATCTCCTAACGAAAACATTCAACGCCCGAACAATCTCAGGACAGTAACCTGTGTGATACATTCATAATTTTTCGCATAGACTTAATGCGTGACTTCATGCCGAAACAGTTTTGTCCGCACGACTGCATACAAATATATAATAATTTATTGCTAATGAATTGCCTCAATTTAGAATTATTTTTTAGAAAACGTGTATCAGCCGGCTTAACCCAACGCCAGCATACACATAAATTAAATTCCATCCGTAGCACGACAGAACCGGTCCAATAATAACTCAAGAAAGAGTGCGCAGATGATTTTCTCCCCCATACATTTTTTCCTGTTTTTGACTAAAATCAATATTATAAACAAGAAATATTTTGATGTATTGCTAATCGATTTTCTTTTCATGACTTTTGGAATCTATTGCTGGACAAGAGGGACCAGAGGGACTCCAGAGGGACATTGATGAACTCTTCCACTTGAACTTCTGTTATACGTACGTTGATGATATTATCTTTTCCCATGCTCCTGAGGAACATCGTGAACATCTCCGCACTCTTCTGCCGCAATCTTTTCTCTTCTTCTCTTCTGTTACAGCAATCTCATAAGCGAAAGTGTTTTGATTGATTAATTAGTGTTTCAGGGCGCCTCAACTGTCAAGGTCATTATTCTCGTAAGTGTATTTCACGTTTTCATCGCAGGAGGTAACGATATTCTTCTCCCGCTCGGAGAGATTCGGTGCCAACGTACATGAGAGCTTACGTGTGCTTTTGTCCAAACAGGTCCTTGCAGCGAAGTACCACCCCATCCGGGACAAGCTTCAAGGCTGGTTTCCCGGCATGTTTGATAGCGTAGTGCATGTTAGTGTAAGTGTAGTGTAAATAAGTGCATGTAGTGTAAATAAGAGGTAAGGATAGGTCAAGATAGGGGAAGGAAAGATCGCGCGCGGTCCGTAGATCGATTGTTAGGGAACTTCTGCGACTTTCAACTGGTGTTGATAGGAGAAAGCACGAAAAACTACCGATCGGAGCAACCGGCCGCTAGAATATTGCTTCTCTTCCAGACAGCGCGCTGAGCGGCTGAGCTGGACCTACATATTGTCGAAAATCCTGCCACCGTTGGGCCCGAGCCATAGGACCTTCCAGTCACAGGCACTGCAGTGCCAACAGTTGATGCCCTGAGACACTTAATACCGCGATAAAAGTGTACTTGGTAAACGTTCAGCCGAACTATTTGATTGCGAAGCCCCCGTGCGTACCTCATAGAATAGAAGGGCTTAAGCAGCCACCGTCGCGCTGAACACTGCGCGAGGTGTACGCAGGTTCTTGGGAAATTGGACATTCGTAGACCAATGGGGTCTTACGACGGATCCAGAGTAAATTTTCCGACGGATCCAGAGTAAGTTTTCGATTAAGGAATCATTGTTTCTTCCTTTAGCACTTGTAATAGCTTCGTGGAAATTCCAGCGTTCTATTACAGCCAGTCGTCCCCACAACCACGTTGAAACTTTATTTTAGTATCTGTTGATGAAGATAACAGTGGTGTAATCGGTTAAACATAGTTATTGTTGAACGAATTGTTCATACAAGACGTATCCATCTATGGTCATATAGAAAACCGGAAATACTCCCGCAATATTCAAAACTTATATACTCTTACGTTAATCATTAAAAACAATTTAATATAAACTAGCACAAAATATTTGTAAAACGTTGCTAAATCCGTGTAGTATTAGTTCTCGACGTCAAAAAATGCTTTCATTTGTATTGCAATATATTCAGGGGTCCGCCCTTGACTCCCCGTTTGTGTTCTCCGGGTATCGAAATGACATTGGGATACGACTGTGAAAGTTCACAAGATGCTAAGTATCAAGCATTACTTAACGCCATTGCCAATCTAAACGCTTTTCCCCTAATTACCATTATCACCTATTTTGAGCCATATGAAGCGCAAGGGGCTTCCGCGCGGGTCGTTCCGATTAGAGCGGAGCCGATCGGGAGCACGCGGATTTGCTTTGCACATCCTCGCAGACACTAACACCGTCACCTCACCACCCCCACCCCCGCAGCCCCATCCATCACCATCTCTACCGCCTCTATCACGTCTATCAACCGCCACAACCTCTGCTACCACTAGCACCTCTATCAACTTTATCACCTCCACCGCCTCCACTGACTGAATGGAGCTGGAAGTCGGGTTTGCCGGCCTCTGCAGTGATTCTGACCGAGAGATTCTACGGTTCGATTCCCGACGGCCCGAGGGGAGGGGTTGGCACTAGCCAAATTGCTGGGTCGATTTCACTTGCTGTCGGGGCGAGAATTGTAGTGGCTGTCTACTTTGATCTACTTTGTCTTTGTCTACTTTGTCTACTTTGAAGTCGGGTTTGCCGGCCTCTGCAGTGATTCTGACCGAGAGATCCTACGGTTCGAGTCCCGACGGCCCGAGGGGAGGGGTTGGCACTAGCCAAATTGCTGGGTCGATTTCACTTGCTGTCGGGGCGAGAATTGTAGCGGCTGTCTACTTTGATCTACTTTGTCTTTGTCTACTTTGTCTACTTTGAAGTCGGGTTTGCCGGCCTCTGCAGTGATTCTGACCGAGAGATCCTACGGTTCGAATCCCGACGGCCCGAGGGGAGGGGTTGGCACCAGCCAAATTGCTGGGTCGATTTCACTTGCTGTCGGGGTGAGAATTGTAGATGCTGTCTACTTTGATCGGTAGTTTTCTGTTTCTTCCAATCAACACCAGGCGATTTACGAAGCAGTACTATAATAAAATGAATCGTGAACGGTATTTCTTTCCTCTTTGTTGACCTATTCTCTACCCTTACACACAAACACATGGCTACACTCCCCACATATTCAATCAATGATGCCTTTGTCAATAATTTTACGTGGCGAGGCTCAGGACATCCTGCCTGCTTCTCCATCGGGCAATGGCGGGAGACTGAATGTCGTTGACTGGACGTTATCGGAGAACTAAAGGCTGTTCTATGCGGGGGCGGTGACTCCCTGGGGAAGATAAGTTCAGTAGGGTATCCCCAAGAGGAAATGTAATTCGGCGCCGGACCTCATCGTTAAGCGGGAGGGAACCACACCACATTTCCGGATAAAACCTTCACTACAGTGACGGTACTGGTGACCATACAATTTGAAATATGGAGATATGAATCAATCACCGACCGAGAGATGTGTCTCAGTGCATCAACTGATGTCACTGCTGTGCTGCTGACAGGGATGTCCCAGGTTCGGCAAGATTTTCGACCCTAGTCTGTCAGCCAGGTTCCTCTGGTCTCTCAGCCAGGTTCACCAATTCACTCTGTCTGGATGAGAATTCTAGAGGCCGGCTGCTCCGATGGGTAGGTTTCTGTAGTTTCTCCGATCTACACCAGGCGAATGCCGGAGCAATACCCTGACAAAAGGGCCACGGACCGCGCAGGATCTTTCCTTCCTCTTCCTTGCCCTATCTCCACCCCTTACACACACTTACACGAACATTCACTACATAACCATACACGCCAGGAGAACGGAGCTGGGAGCCTGTTCCGGCTGGGGCAGTGCCCTGCTGGTGGGACATACCTGGTTGGGAGAAATCACCGCCATCTGCCGATAAAAAATATTACCACATTTACGGGACTAATGACCTCTGTAGTTGACGTGCGCGGAATCACTAACTACCAGCCAACCATCAATGGCCGTTTCCGCCGCCGGGCGCGCCCTGGCCCAGCCGCCCCCGCCTAGCCCCATTCGTCACGCCAGGCGTCGCAGCTCCGGGGCAGCGCTCGTAACTCTCCCCCCGGGCGCCGTTTACGACCGCGCCCCGGCGCACTCCTCGCCCTCGCCTCTCGCGACCATTGTCTAGACGGTAGCCCAGCGGCGCTCCGGTTACCTCTTGCGGCTTGCACTCGACGAGCAATGACTCAAGGCTAAACATTCTCAATGCAATTTGGTAGGAGGTCGATTGAGTGGTGATTCCGGACTATCAGTTGCATCGTTCATGAGTCCCGCAAGTGTAGATCGTGTTTAATCCCGGGAGGGGGCGATGATCTTCCTTCGCTGGTTGACGAGATCCCGAGCCGACCTAACCGTCGGCTTTCGGGTTTTACACGACCAGGTATCTCCCACCGGCGGGGTACCGACCAAGATGTGACAAGCTCTAAGCTCTCGACATCTGTGATAGTGGAAAGTAAGTGTGGATAAGGGAAGAGAATCGGATACGTCAGGGCAGGACAACGAACAGGAAGAAAAGATCGCGCGTAGCTCGTTTGTTTGGGGAATGCTCTGGCATTCACCAGCTATTGATTGGAAAAACTATCAATCAAAGCATCCGACCGATAGAATTCTCTTCCAGAAAATGGTAGAATTTATCAATTGCACATTTTTAATGTAGAATTTACGACGTAAGCTCTTTTCCCAAACGAAAAAGCTAGAGTTCGTTTTTCAAATTCTTTTGTTGAATGGGCTATGAAAGCTTCCTAAATACAACTCCGTGTCAATTGTCCAAATCATATGGATCATCTTCCCCCGCTGGATGGCGATATCCAGCGCTGACCTTTCTCGTTGGCTAGCGGAATTTCCCTCAACCAGGTATCTCCCACCAGCGGGGCACCGTCCCAGCTGCTCTAAGCTCCCGGCCGGTCTCTCGGCTTGTGTGATTGTGCGATGTATGTTAGTGTAAGTGTGTGTAAGTGGTAAGGATAGGATAAGAAAGAGCAAGGAAAGATCGCACGTGGACCATGGCCCGTTTGGTAGGGTACTGCTACGGCATTCGCCTGGTGTTGATCGGAGAAACCACTGAGCAGTCGGCCGCTAGAACTCTCTTCCAGACAGCAACTGAATAGCTAACGTCCTAGTTGAAAAGCTAATGTCGAAAATCCAGTTGCCGTTCAGACTCAAACTTAGGACCTTCCGGTCAGAAGCACTTTAGTGACGGAAGTTAATGCCCTGAATCACCTCTCTCGGTATGGGCATATTTAATCAGATGCGCAGAGGAGTCGCCGGTGAGACAGGACTAAGGGCCGAAAAATACGTGTCATCGCTCCGAACAACTTGTCCTCACGTTCAAAAATATGTTTCATATCCCCAGTCCTACACGTGTACATATTGCCTATATTAGGAAAGAACTAATTGAATTATCAACGCATCTTCTCCGAAATTCGACCTAGAAAAAAAAGCAAAGACAACGAGACTCAGGAAATGTTAATGCAGACGTCAATTTTCAAAATTAAAACATTACCGCCAAAAAATATACTTTAGTTCCAGCGCCATCATGTTTGTGCTGGAGATAATTTGATTCTACAGTGGGAGTCTTTATTTATTTATAGTTAATATTTAATTGGCAAAAGAAAGCTTAAAAGTAGAAGTGCTACAGTATGGCACAGACTTTCTCGTAGTAAAGTTTTCTGATTTCCTTGACCAGATTTCCTTAGACCAGATTTACGGTCTTGCCCCATCCTCATTCCAGTTGCCATCTATCATCAAGAACATTTTTTTACATTTTCTCAGTTTTTGGGGTTTCTAATAGTAGAATCGAAACATTATTTCAAGAATATTAAAGGAGAGATAATACTCGTCCAAAATAGAAATTTTCATTGAAAAATATGAAGCTTTGCTTTTAAAAAATGCCGATTAGGCACGGTTGTAAATGCGAAAATTAATGCTCTTTTTCTGAGGAATCTACTGAGTTTTTGAAAAAAACTTAATTGAAAGTCATTTGAAGCACTTCCAGTCGCAAATTCATTAATGTATAAAAATCGATGGAAATGTGCATAATAACGCCGTCATTTATTTTTATAAAATTAAATTTTTGTATTTCTTGAAAAAAAAAAAAAAAAGGATACACCAAAATGAACATAACGTCATGTTAAACAGTGCTATTAGCACTATCCATTGGAAAGGTTTGAAGAAGAAATTTGGCGCAAGTTTTGACAAAATGACTTTTGAGCGTTTCTGAAAATGCGAAATTTCGAGCTTGTTTTCACAGAAAACTATTGAGTTTCAAAGAACCTCATCCGACATTATTTAAAGTAAATCATAAAATAATTATTTAAAGTAAAAAAATTCAATAATATGAACTAATCGCCGTTAATGTAAATATTAACGAAATAAGGGGGTTTTCAATAAATTTAGATTTTTGTAATTTTTGCAAAAAAAAGAATAGAGCAAAATGGCGTGTATGTCATCGTATAAAGTTCACTTGGCACTACCCTTACTAAACATTTAAAGTAAACATTTTGAGCCGTTTTTGAAAAAATATTGTTTTGTTAATTTTTAAAATTGCGTATTATATGCATAATGCACGTTCTATTTTACAAAAAGTACGAATATTTCCAAAAAATCTAAATTACCTTAATGAAAGTATAGTTTATGGAAAAAATTTCATTTGGAGGAAAAATCTTTTTACTCCATTTTATTGTTCTAGGAAGACGCTGAAAAAAATTCAAACTTTTGAAATGTTTGAAAATTCAGTTATCTATGCAAATCGGACTTATGTCACTTTTTTATAATCGTATTTCACCCTATCCATACAAAAAATTCAAAGAAAAAATTTTAAGCCGATTTTGAAAATGTCCGCGGGTTTTGATGTAAATTTTAAACAATGTTTTTCAAAATTTAAAAGCTTCAGTTATAACCAGATGGACAGGGATTTCTTCAATTGGGAAAACATCTTACGCGTGGTTTAGGTACTACAGACGGACAGACAGACACATGGACAGACGGACGGACAGACAGACAGACGGACGGACGGACAGATGGATGGACTGACGGACAGACGGACTGTTGTTTGAAAAAAACACTTTTCCGGTATCAGGGGACCCCAAACGTATTTCCGTTGAAATCTCGAAATCAGTTTTCTGCAGCATTACATAACTTTCTCTGTGCTAAGCATATTACTCCGTACATACGTACCGGGAGCGGCAGCTCAGTGCATTAACTAATCTCACTGCAGCGCCTCTGACCGGGAGGTCCTAGGTTCGAGTCCCGATGACGGTAGGATTTTAGACACTAGCTTTTCAGCTATATCGAATTCAGACGCTGTTTGGAGGAGAATTCTAGCGGCCGGCTGCTCTGATCGGTAGTTTTTCGTGGTTTCTCCGATCAACACCAGGCGAATGCCGGAGCAGTACCCTAACAAACGGGCCACGGATCGCGCGCTATCTTTCCTTCCTCTTCCTTATCATAATCTCACCGCTTACACACTAACACTAACATGCACTACACTATCACATCTTCTGGGAGACCGGTCGGGAGCTTAGAGCTTGTCCCAGGTGGGGCGGTGCCCCGCTGGTAGGAGAGTCCTGGTTGGGGGGAATACCCGCTAGCCGACGGTAGGTCGGTGCCGGATTTCGCCAAGTAGCGGGCAAAGATCACCGCCATCTTCCGAGGGAAAAATGCACTACATTTATGACCTAAGCTGTTGACGCGCCCGGAATCATTAACAACCAACCAACCATGCGGAAGGTACTCAATGAGGGTGCTTCAAACAGAGTTCGCCGACATGTACTGATAGTGGTATCGTCCAATACTATTTCATATTTTGTATAAAATTGTGTTTTTACACAAACAAAATATGCAGCTGAAAACATTGCTGAGAATCATCGTTTTCTATAAATGTTTCATGCTTATATAAAAATCGATGTTTTGGAAACATCGTAATCGATGACACATCCTTGCTCTCGAAAGGATCCCAATCTAATATTTTATTATTTTAAAATATTTATATATATTTTTATTAATTTAATTTATATAAAATGTATATATTTTTATATTTAAAAATGTTCATAAATACATTTCAATTCTTTGCACTCCATCATTGTTTTAGCCATTGGAGTTCCATATTTATTTATTTATTTATTTTACGTCAAAAAAACAGTTAAAAACTGCGTATGACGTGCTATGGGGAAAATTGAATTGTGTGCACATTTTCAAAATTCTGTGATCCCTACACTAAGTCATATACTACTTAAATTTTGAATTTTGAAAGGGAGAAAAAAACTCCCATGCAGTAAAATCTATTTTCAAGGATAAATAAGCAATAAATTTTGAATTTTGAAAGGGAGAAAAAAAACAAAAAAACTCCCATGTAATAAAATCTATTTTCAAGGATAAATAAGCAATAAATTATGGCTCTTATTATTACGGCTCTTTATTATGGCTCTTATTATCCGGCTTATCCTTATTATTCGGCTTATTATTATGGCTCTTATTATCCATACGGCTGTCACTCTCAATTACTTTGTATTACGGCTAAAGGCACATTTCTACAAACGTTCTTTTGTTCTTTTTCTACACAGTTATTCATGTAGCTCGGGGAAATTTTTATTTGCGGCAAAATATTGCTTGTTTCTTACACTACAAAGCGTCTGAAAACGTGGCGATTTTTGGCGTGTCATTTGCTTCCAGTATTTCATGTGCTCTCTGCTCATCATAGTCGTCGTCATTGTCATTTTCTTTCTTGATATCACCACACTTTATGTAGGAGTGACCACCTGCTTGATAAACGGGTACATTAGTATTCCTGTAATCATGATATTATTCTAAATTATATTTGCTCCCTTCATGGTCTATATCTAAAGACACAAACTTTTTTCAACATTATCTTTGTATTAAAAATTGGAATTTGCATCAGAATATGTATCTCCAATAACTCTGCTGAAAGACGTTTTCTTCTTTCCTACTTCATCTACCATTTACAGATTTTACTTATATCGAAAACAATAAAATTAGAAAATTATATTTAGTCATTCTAAATTCTGCAGGCATAGGAAGCACCCATGTAAGCTGAAGCCCCAGAAATGCTCGCAATGCAGCGACAAACGACAAATTTTTCTTCCGTTAGAGAGGCGGACAATCCCAAGTCACGCACGCCGTGGGAAGGAGGAGCGACATCCGCTGTCGCTGATGATGACTTTGCAACTAGAAGAAGAACGACCGACACATTATGGCACCAGATCTAATAAACTTACGCCTACAGCTCAGCGAGATACTCAGTTTTTAAAACTAAGTCTTCTACTGTTGTAGTACTAAAGTACTGTTGTAGTACTAGTACTTCTACTGTTGTAGTACTAAAGTAGTACTGTGTAGGACAATGATAAAATACTACTAATTGTATTTTCTTTAAAAAATAATAAGCAGTGATGTCAGGTTTTCTTCATCGATTTTGTAAGCTTTGAAAATTCTCCAAGCAATTTCTGTAATAAAACATACAGCACTGATGTTACGTAAACTGAAAATTAGTCGCGTTTTTGCAACCAAGTGCTTGTCCAACTTAATATATTCATTTTGATGTTCTCTTTTAATTAGGAACCATCAGGTGGTGGATGCACTTATTCGGTTTTTACTATTTATTGGAAAACGACATTTCAAAGAATATAGTTTTTCATCAGCAGCTTGTATACATTAAATTGTGCATAATTAAAATTGCGAAAATTAATGAAACCATTAATTTCATTAACATTATAAAACAATGAAAACAAAAAGAAACAAGAAATATACAATATAAAAAAATAAAACAAAACAACAATTAGAAGGACCGTTACACACATCATAAATGTAATTTTATGCTACAATAAATATGTAATATTTAATATATGACTCATTCCCTGTATCATTGCAAACAAATTCAGTACAGTAATTTCAGTTCAGAACTAATTAATTTATGCTATATATTAATTTTTAAGGTATTTTTTTCTAACCTGCAAGGTTTTCTAACCTGCAACCTACTTTTATAATAATTTCCTTGACTGTGTAAACGATGTCAGGATGTCACGATGAGTCTCTGTGATGAAACTGTGTCACGATGAGTCCCTTGCTTACCATTTGTTATAAGTGGGAGAAAGTAATGTTGTAGCTGAGTTGCAAAACACATTTTCAATATCATCAATAAATTATGCGTTGTAAAAATATTTTAAAGATTGTTGATGACAAATCCAAATCATGTTTTTTGCTGTTATTGTTAAATTCTTTGTCACGAGAGACCAACTGCCCCTTCTGATGACGAATTCAAAATAAACTTGAAAAAGTAGTAGGATACAAATATCGGAAATATTCTGAGTAAGGCATGATGTCATGTTTCGTTTAGATAGTGACGAAGTAAATGCATTGTGTTTTATAGCCAGAGTATGGGCGATTATTTGCGCCATGAGAAGTAGTTTACTTTGTTGATGTTTCAAAAACATTGAGAAGATATAATTTTATCCACCCTGAATTCATCTGTTCAGGGATTGGACAAAGACCTGCTCATGCCGATGCCAAATTAAATAGATTCTCATAAGGTAGGGACAGTACATTAGATACTAACTCAACCCGTGCGAACAATCCTCACATAAACGATTGTTTTAAAAGAAAAGATTGCATAATTCTTGAACGCAACAACTCACACTGCGGAAAACCCGTTCTGCGGAGTAGTGTTACCCTAAAACAGGCATGTCAAAGCACGCTCACACAAGCTGCTGTGCCGCCTGGGCAGGCCCTGACTCCGAACATATTTCCCCTTAAAATCCAGAAAGGGGTGTGCATACGCAAGCTGAAGAGGCGCATGGCAGTGAATACTGTCTTCGTACGAAAATATTTTTGACAAATTTTTTCTATCAAATAACCGAGAATTCTATTATAGTTATACTCTTCAGTACTTATTACTATTTGATATTTACTTCATTACTAAATTTTCCCTTATTTAAACATCTATTCTAAATGTCAAGAATATATTTGAATGGCGAATTCTGTCATTGTTTCCGTTTTGTGTTGTGCTCTTAAATCATTCAGTTATTTATCGTATTTAGCAATAATGTGAAATAAACTAACAAGTCTAAGTTCGCTTACAGATTACGGCTCTAATTCTCTAACTCTTTATGGCTCTAATTCTCGCTTACACATGGACAGCGCTTTTAGCAGACAATAATGTTCTCTTTCTGTTAAACCTTTTTACCTGAACATAGAATGCTTTATATCACTCTTAGGTAAACAAGATTACAAAATCAAGTTTCTTACCAGGAGCGGTAGCTCAGTGTATCAACTGATATCACCGCAGCGGCTCTGACCGGGAGGTCCTAGGTTCGAGTCCTGACAGCGGCAGGATTTTCGACACTTGCACACTGGGAATACTTGCTTGATTTCGGCACTTGCTTTTCAGCTAGGTCGAATTCAGTCGCTGTCTGGAGAAGAATTCTAGCAAACGGCTGCTCTGATCGGTAGTTTTTCGTGGTTTCTCCGATCCACACTAGGCTAATGCCGTAGCAGTACCCTAACAAAGAGGCCACGGCCGCGCGCGATCTTTCTTTCCTCTTCCTTGTCCTATCCTCTCCCCTTACACCCACACTTTCACTAACATGCACTACACTACTACTTATTCCGGGAGACCGGTCAGGAGAATAGAGCTGGTCCCATCTGGGGCGGTGTTCCGCTGGTGGGAGATACCTGGTTGGGGGAAACCCCGCTAGCCAGCGGTAGGTCGGCGCCGGATCTCGCCATCCAGCGAGGGAAGAACACCGCCACCTCACGCCAAAAGAGCATGCCTTACACTTATGGGAGTAATGACCACCATAGTGTACCTGCCAGGAATGACTAACAACCAACCAACGAAGCTTTCCGCGCTTCGTGATTGATGAGGTCAGACCAGTTGAGACCGCTTCGAATAATAACCCCCAAATACTGTTACGTGCATGTGGACAATCCCGAAAAACAAATGTTGTAAAAATACATATTGCTTTATTTTGACATGTGGACGTGTGTTGGCAGGAGCTGTGTCCGGGGACGCCAGGTGCATGAAGGACGGCTGCTGCGCCCAGGAGCGGCGAGTTCAAGGGGCTGCTCGTTCCACGTAAGTGCTGCTGTTGGGCCGCTGCGGGCTGGCTTGCCAACATTGGTGGCTCGGGCCCGAGGGGAGAGGGACCAGTCGGAACTTCGCTCCGGGCTTAGGAGGTTCAAAATGTCTCCTAATATATAATCAAATTTCATCATTTATTTTATTCCTTTTGAATTTCAAGACCCGTTTAAAATAACAATATATGCCACATTTTGTGGTGATTATTGTTATTTAAGTACATTAGACGCGCGGTTATCGGCGTCCCGGTTAATAGAGACTTTGGATTAACCAGAAGTACAGTAGAAAATCACAGAATAATCGATTGAAAAACTCAACACAGAAGTAAACGATATACTGTTAATTACGAATTACCAACTCGAAATACTTGCAATGTATCATCTGTTAATTCTCGGAAAATGTTGGTATTGGTTTTAGGGAAAGCAATAATTTCGTTTGAAATGAAGTAATGCAAAATGTGGCAATAATAAATTAATATCATTTTGTTAACTTCAGGGTTTCACTCTAGAAAAATAACAAGTTCTCCTTGCATCCATTTGCAGTATCGTCAAATAAGAATGTAGCAGCGCCTAGGTATTGCTTCGTTGGCCCCTAGTTTTTACTACCATTCGCTCTCACGTTATCTGTATCTTCAACTTCCCTATGCCTTCTGCTTCTTTTGTTGTTTCCTATTTCGTCAAAAAAGCGATAGAAACTCGATGTGACGAATGGTGTGGATGTATGTGGGCTCTAGAAATCCTAACCCACCCTTTTACTACGAAGAGTTTATTGACGAGTCAACCAACGAATGTACCAACAAAATCTGTTTAGCAATTTTTGAAATCTGGAATTTTTTGTTCCAGTTTCCTATTAGAGACATAAACATTCAAAACCAATATTTTTTTACCCGTTTAATTAGGATTTTCAGCTAAAACTTTCATTATTGTTTTCAATATTTTAATCATTACAAGGTAAAATATTCTAGCAAATTGGTGTGTGCCAGTTCACTTCCGCACTCACTAGCATTGTACACTTCTTTTAGGTTTTATACACAATCACAATCTGTTTTCTTTTACTTTCAGTAATTTTGCAATCTAATAAAACGTAAGGACATTAAACACTGTACAAGTATCTCGTAAAAAAGTATTTGGAATGAAACGGCTAGATTAGGATGGGCAGTCTTTTGAGTCATACAAGGTTTCCACTTATGTCCAGAAGATTGATTTCTACGGTGTTCGAGTGTTTGTTCAGGTGCGATTGGTATGTGATGCGGCGTTGTATTATTTCTTCGTATATGATCAGGAATTCTAGATCTAGTTGTTTAGTGATGTGGGATGCGTACCATCATCACATGCACATTCACACTCTGTACCGCGCATTGACTATTTTACCATGGTATTGTGACTTAGATGTGCGTAAAATCCCGATATTGTGTTTACAGGCAGAACTCCTTAGCTGGATTTCGTAGCTCCATACTTGTTGGATTGTTTCTTTAAAGAATCGTACTTTGTTTTGCAGGGAGAAACGTGAACGGCGATTGATTAACCATGGGGGTCATGAAATTTTAAATTTGTGTATTTTTGTTGCAATATGTTTTTTTGCTCGTTAGATGTATTCGAGGAGAAATTCGAAGTATTCGAGTGATGTTTCTTGTTAAAAGTACATGTCATTCAGTGTCACTTTCTGAGACAGATTCTTGCAGAGCGTGATTGTAAAGTACTTGGAGTTTGAGGCATTGGCTTGCGTCCCCCACCCTCGTAACCAGTTCTTCAGACGTTCTAGCCGTTTTTCTTGATGCCTGATTTGCGTCTTATTGCGAAGCCAATTTTGCGGTATGGCCGGCGAATGTTGCCACAGTGTTGAAATCATAGTTTGGTAGGTCAGTTGTATACATAAAATATTGAATATGAACAAGAATATTTCATTTTTTATTTGGAACGTAGCTTCAGTTCGTGTCACCTGGGGAAAAACTAATGGTATCACTCCCTCAAAAAAAAAAAAATCTATTAGTGAATAGATTATACAATATTTTTTATTGAAAATACAAGTGTATTTGCATATGACATATATTTAAAATACATAAACAACTATATGTAATTCAGAATCTTACTATTTCACGATGAAACTTTGCACAGATACTTTCTAATGCATTCTAAACGTTTTAAAAACCATACACAAGACTCCGATGATTTTTCTCAAACATTGTACTCAAAAGGGGTTAAAAATTCGGAGGGTCGCGAATGCGCACAGTTACTAAGTAATCGTCTAATGTATTCACGGGATGTAGAACTTTTTCAATAAATCCAGAAAGTCTACAAAACACAATATTTTATTAATATCTTTTTCTAAGCTGATAACAGCTTACAAATTGTCAGAATTCAATCTGTTCAGAAATATATCATGTATTTGTAGCGACAAATATTTAAAATATCACAAACATTTAACTTTTCCTTTATTTCACACCTTTTTAAGTACCTTATCGCATTAAATACATGTTATATTTTGTGTACAGATTGGACTCTGACGGCATAACAGTGTACGAAGTAACAACTATTTAGACTGATATATTTCAATAATAAAGAGACTTTTTATTCTTTATCTGTAACGAAAACTATGCGAAAAAACTATACGATGTATAATTAGGTATATGAATGCTTACTTTAACAGATACAATTATTAAAAACACAGACACAGCGACTTAAGCACTCATACTTCAATTTTGATTTTTATATGTTGTTTCATAACGTTAAATGAAATTCGAAAACCAATTTTTTATATATTCTTTTTGAACTTTAACAAAAGGCCGATTGGTTTGAATAATCGTACGTTTGGATAATATACTCTTGGAGATATACTCTTTCCTTTTGGATAGAAACATTTAATCGTCCAAAGTTTGAAGGATTGAAAAATTGATATTTTTTAACTCATAAATATTAATACTATTATTATAAGGCACAAAAACCTTATATATATATATATATTATATATATATATATATATATATATATATATATATATATATATATATAATAATCACATTATTTCAATTACGTAATAGAAGCAAGATGCGATCATTATGACTTTATCAAGCAAAGAAAACATATGCCATTCTTCCTCAAAACGGGAACGAACTTTGAGACAATTATTTTTCGTCTACGTAATTACACATGGAAATATAAATTTCGAAAGGCAGACTAATTACCTTATATATTTATCAGCTACCAGTCCCAGGCCCTCGGCGGGCTCTTGGAAGTGTGTGTGGGGGGGACAAGGAGTTGCGCGCGCGCCAATGTTTGCTGCAGCCTGACCACAACGCATCCGTTCATCCTAAGAAAAATCCTGAAATAAAGAAGTACAAATGTAGGATCAGCCTTCGGTTGTTAAATTAACCTTATATCAAAACTACTGCAAACGAGGAAGGAGACCAATGTGAACTGCATGCGTGTTGCTGGGCGATAAGGACTTGATATTTCAGCCGTCGATTGACGAGGATCAGAAGCAATTAGAAATTGTAGTATTAATTGTGGTGTAGTATATGTTACAAGTGTACTGAATTTTGATTACCATATTTAAATTGAGACTAAAGCCTATCATGTTCTGTGAATAATTGAACAAATAATAATGCATTCATTAAAAAAAGCTGTAAAACACTATTTTTTATTTTTTTATTTTTCAACAATTATTACTTTAATTATATTTTCAAATACTGTGGTATTAATTGTATTAATTTTATTTTTCAGGTACTTTTTGGCACATTGGTGATGGAAATTGATCACAGAAAGTCATAGAAATTGGTCATTGAAACAGTTGATGGCCCATTGATGATAAATATGGATATCGTGAATTCTAAATGCCTATTGCATTCTGTGAAAAGATCATGAAGACGTATTTCACGGTGATGCCAATACACATATTGGTAATTTTGCAAGCATCATGGCCTTTTGTGATTTCATTTCAATTTAACATTCACAAAACTATGGTTCAATTGTGATAGAGTGTATAATTTTTGACCAGGCAAGTTATTTTAAAATTCTAATTGGGTAATAAAACTTGAATTATAATTCTGTTATAATTTCAATGTGAACTATGAAGTTGTGCTCTCAGAATGACTAAGTATGAATAATAAAAAAATGTCACATTCCCACTAGAAAAGTGTTTAACTCCAAAATGCTGGTTTTTCAGGACATTGATTTACAACTAGATTTCCAAATCAAGTTCATGGAGTATGACAATGTGTAATTTTATTTTGAAAAACTATTAATTTTTACATTGCTTTCCAAGGAAATAAAAATAGTTTGAAGTTTTTCATAATTTAGGGTTCTCCACAGTGTACTGTTTATGACACATAGTAAGAATAACATTGCATTGTCAAATACGTAATGATTTTGGCTATTTTTCATCTTCAAAATCACAAGAGATAATATCTCAGATTATGTTGATAATTTTCTGAAATATTTCCCTAGCCAAGCGAACAAATTACTTCCCACTAGACATAATTCTTGCACCATTTAAAATGCTAAAACCTGCATATATATGCCAGATAAAAGTTGACAAAACATCCACAATCAAATTTTAGCTTGGTATTTTTTCTTTGCCTTTTATAACAGGAACATAAACAATTTTTCTCAATTTTATTCATTCACATTCATTCTTTTGTGAGAAATGAATCTTTTTGAACATTCTTCTACATCACTAGATTTAATTGGAGCATATTTGTAAGATGATATTTGAGCCATTGTGAGGTCCAATTCTGCATTCTCATTCTGCATTTTCAAATTTGATTGAATTCTGCATTTTCAAATTCTGCATATCAGAATTTGAATTAATTGGTGTATATAATTTTTCCTTGGCAGTCACACTCCCATGTTAAAACACTAATTTCAAAGACATTGTAATATCTTCGACAATATTTAATGACTTCATTAGAGATAATCCTGCTGTTTTCATTTTCTGAATTGGTATTGGCAATTTTACAAAATTTAATTAAATGTGCATTTTTATTTTATTTTATTTACATACATGGTTTTATAACATATTTTATTTTTTTGCATGTAAGCAGACTAAGAGTCTGCACCTAATTATTTTTCCCTCCCTTGTATCACTGTCAGTTACAGTGATACTGAATAGTTATCTTTGTGTGTGTGTGTGTGTGAAATTAATCAATAGTATTCGAAGAATATAATCCTTAATTTTGAAGCAATCCAGAATAATATGCATTTAATAAAACAAACTGCCAAATTTAGAAGTCACTTCAGACCTGGTTATTAATTTGCTAAGAAAACTTATTTGACTCATCCAATAAAATGAAGGCCAATCATTTTCTCCCATACTTAAGTGATGCGTCTTCTCCCACCTTACACAATACTAAAACTATGATTTATCATGACCTCTCACTAGATTTATTTGCTGTTGTTGAGTGCACATTCTCCTCTACAATTTTTTTATTGTTGCATTCAGGTGATAACAATAGTTCATTTATGACGTTAACATGTTGGAAATGTTGGATTTGTAAATGCAGGTCAATAATGATCTTATACATTGTCAATTAGGCCAAGAGGTTTCTAAGCAATGAGATTGATTCAAATGGCAGACACAGCAGGTAAATCAATGCTGGGCAGAATTATACATTTTGATTTTAGTTTTTAAGTTAATTCAACTAATTGTATTTGATTTTTAGTGTATGTGTGTACAATTTAGATTACAGAAACTGAAATAACATAAGTAAAAAATATAAATATGATTAATGTTGGTTATTCCTTGCATATAATTTTTTGATTTTAATAGTATCTAAACAATTTATGAATTCATTATAATTGTAAACTTATGTGTTAATTTTATATAGATAAATTTTGTGCTAGTGAATGCAAGAACCCTGAGTATAATGAAGGGACTAATAGAATTCAACCTTTTGTAACTTAACCTAAAATTAATATAAACGTAAAACATAAATATTAAATTTGTAATATGAAAGATTAATGAAAAATAAAAGTAATTCTTGGCGGGTTTTAACAAATATATGAATTAAATTTTTTGGGGGGGGATGAGTCATAAAATTTGCTATTTATATGTATTTGTAAAACAGTTTTAAAGTCGCTTTTTTTAAATAATTACTGATGTCCGTAAACACACTCTTAGTCTTGTGTATTTAATCCACCTGAACACGTAAATGATTAAGTGTGTACATCAGTTTTTCATTATCATTTGTTTGTAATTACGTTTCTGTCAATATATTCCATTGTATTGTGAATTATGTCATAGTTTACACATTTTACTTTACTAAATAAATATATTAATGTTAAACTCTAATATTTTATTTCTAGGTGCAGGCTGTTTTAGAATATTCATTATATATCATGTACATTACATTATATTTTGTACTGTAGATAATATAATATTACTTTTAATAAAAAAATACAGGCATTATTGATGTATGTATATCAACTGTAATCAGACTATAAAATTTGAAGGCTTTTGTGTTATTTTGTGTGTGTTTTTTTGTGTAATTTATTGTGAAATTTAATTATCACGAAATGCGTAATTTTTATGCAATTATTTCCATTTTTACGGGCCTGGTTGTGTAGGTAAATATACAGATAATGGAATATTCATTATTTATTTTGACCCAACAACATATCTATATATTTACCTACACAACCAGACACCTCAAAAACGGAAATAATTGCATAAAATGTATGCATTTAGTGATAATTAAATTTTACAATAAGCCTCAACACCCTTTAAATTCTCCAGCTTGACTGTTATTACGTAGATATATTTAAATCAATAATGCCTGCATTGCTAATTTAAGTACATTTAATTAAATTTTATTACTGATCCCCCAAAAACAAATTTAATTCACATTTATTTTTTAAAAACGCCAAGATTTATTTAAATTATGGCCAAATATGTAGCTGAAAATTATTTTTAAATGTATTTGTTGTTTCTTTTAACCTTTTATTTTACAAATTCAATATTCTTGTTTTCTGCTTATAATAATTTTGGTTACAAAAGGTTCAATTCTATTAGTCCATTAGGTTCTTGCATGCACTAGCACAAAATTTATCTACATAAAATTAACACTTAGTTTACAATTACAATGAATTCATAAATAGTTTACATACCGTTAAAATCAAAACAGTATATGGAAAAACACCAACATAAATCATATTTATATTTTTTACTTCTGTTATTTCAATTTCTGTAATCTAAATGTACAAACATACTATTGAAATCAAATCAAATTAGTTAAATTAATTTAAAAACTGGAACTAGAATGTATTGACCAGCATTGATTTACCTGCTGGGGTGGCAAATTGAATCAATCTCATTGCTTAGAAACCTCTTTGCCCATTTGACAATGAATAAGCTCATTGGCCTGCGTTTACAAATCCTACACTCCCAAGAAGTTAATGTCATCACTATTGTTATTATCATCTGAATGCAACAATAAAAAATTGTAGAGAAGAATGTGCACTCAAGAACAGCGAATAAATATAGGGAGAGGTCTGAATAAATCATATATTTAGTATTGTGTAAGGTGGGAGAAGACTCATCACTTGAGCGTGGGAGAAAATTATTGGTTTTCATTTTATTGAGTGAGTCAAATAATAAGTTGGCTTAGCAAATTAATAACCAGTTCTGAAGTGAATTCTAAATTTGGCAAGTTATTTTGTTAAATACATACTTTTCTAGATTGGTTCAAAAATTAGGATTATATTCTTGGAATACTATTGTTTTATTTATTTATTTATTTATTTATTTTACGTCAAAAAAACAGTTAAAAACTGCGTATGACGTGCTATGGGGAAAAGTGAATTGTGTGCACATTTTCAAAATTCTGTGATCCCTACACTAAGTCATATACTACTTAAATTTTGAATTTTGAAAGGAGAAAAAAACAAAACTCCCATGTAATAAAGTCTATTTTCAAGGATAAACAAGCAATAAATTTTGAATTTTGAAAGGGAGAACAAAAAGCAAAAAAACTCCCATGTAATAAAATCTATTTTCAAGGATAAATAAGCAATAAATTTTGAATTTTGACACATTTATATACTTCAAATGTTAAATAATGCATTCTGTATAATTGTTAAAATTAATGTTACTTTTCTTGTGATGCTCAGTATAGTCTCTAATTGTATAGAAACAGTTATGCACCAGAAACGATTTCACTTGGGATTTAAACTTTTGTATTGAATTTAATCGTTTAATGTCATCTGGCAAAGTGTTGTAAAATAATGTACATGTATTGTATGTGAATTTTTTGTAATGAGCTGTTGATACTGTCACCTGATGAATATGATTTCTACGTCGAGTGTTATAGTAATAGACTTCGGCATTTTCTGAAAAAATATTCATTTTTTACAAAAACCACTGATTCGTAAATAAGAAGACACGGTAATGGTAGAATTCCTAGATTAATGAAGAGAGGCTTACATGAATCGCGTGGGTGGGATTTGGTTATTATTCGTACAATTCGTTTTTGTAATCTAAAAGTCTGGGAGCTATAAGATGTATTTCCCCAGAATATTATGCCATATCTCAGGCGGAATGAACATTCGAAGTATACACAACGAGCAGTATGAAGGCTGACTGAATTTGCAAGAATTCTGAACGCGTAGCATAATGAACTTAATTGTGTGTTCAATTAATTTAAATGGACGTTCCATTTAAGGTTTGACTGAATTGAGAGACCTAAAAATTTTGTTGCCTTAACATCAGTCAATGATACACCGTTCATTTTTAATGGAGCACAGAATTGTTTAATTGCTCACTGGTAACTGACAGTGATACAAGGGAGGGGAAAATAATTAGGTGCAGACTTAATCTGCTTGTATGCAAAAATATAAAATAAAATATGTTATAAAACAATGTCTATAAAAAAATAAAATCAAAATGCATATTTAATTAAATTTTGTAAAACTGCCTATACCAATTCAGAAATTGAAAACAGCAGGATTACCTCTATTGAAGTCATTACATATTGTTGAAGATATTACAATGTTTTGAAAGTAGTGTTTCGACATGCGAGTGTGACTGCCAAGGAAAAATTATATAAACCAATAAATATAAATTCGATTTAAGACTTCTATGAAATTTAAAGAAAAATATTTGTGATTCAAGAGCAGAAAATGCAGAATATGAACTCACATTAGCTGAGATTTAATCTTACAAATATGCTTCAATGACATCTGGTGATGTAGTAGAATGTTCAAAAAGATTGAATTCTCACAAAAGGATGAATTTGACTGAGTAAAATTTTGAAAAATTGTTTAGTGTTCCTGTTTTAAAAGACAATGAAAAAAATACCAAGCTAAAATTTGATTGTGCATGTTTTGTCAACTGTTATCTGGCATGTGTATACAGGTTTTAGCAATTTAAAGGACACGAGAATCATTTCTAGTAATATTAAATTGTTTTATTTCAAGAGGAAAGTATTTTGATCACTTGGTTGGCAAGGGAAAGGTTTCAGAAAATTATCAAGCTCCACACTATTACAATAGTAAAGACATGTCGTTGCCCAAGAATTGTCGTTGCCCAAGAATTGTCAACATGTCGTTGCCCAAGAGAAGTCCCATCTCGATCAGGTTTTTCGTCCAGTTTCCCTGATTCATTGAGCAAATGCTGAGATGGCCCCTTGTTTTGCTTCTGGACATAAATGTAACTTCATTTTCTGTCACGTCTTCTAGAATTCAGTGGAAATACAATTATTCAAATTATCGTTTCCATGTTGCGCGCAGAAGTAATAAGAGCTAAAATTTATTGCTTATTTATCTTTGAAAATAGATTTTATTACATGGGAGTTTTTTTGGTTTTTTTTCTCCCTTTCAAAATTCAAAATTTATTGCTTATTTATCGCTGAAAATAGATTTTATTACATGGGAGTTTTTTTGTTTTTTTCTCCCTTTCAAAATTCAAAATTTATTGCTTGTTTATCCTTAAAAATAGATTTTATTACATGGGAGTTTTTGTTTTTTTTCTCCCTTTCAAAAAATTAAAAATTAAAAATTTAAGTAGTGTATGACTTAGTGTAGGGATCACAGAATTTTGAAAATGTGCACACAATTCACTTTTCTCCATAGCACGTCATACGCAGTTTTTAACTGTTTTTTTGACGTAAAATAAATAAAAAAAATCAAAAAAAAATCATTAACACAATCTGAGATATTTTTCTCTGGTAATTTTGAAGATGAATATTAGCCAAAATCATTGCATGTTTGAGAATACAGTGTTATTCATACTATATGCCACAAACAGCGCAGCAAAGAAAATTAAAAATGTTCACACTCCATGAACTTGGTTCAGAACTCTAGTTGTAAAACAATGTCCTGAAAAACAAGCATATTGAAGTTTATGACAATTTCCTAATGGGAATGTTAATTTTTTTTATTACTGATACTCATTTGTAGTCATTCTGAGAGCACTACCACATAGTACACATTGAAACTCTAACAGGATTATAATTAAAGTTATATTATCTAATGAGAATTCTAAAATAACTTGCGTGGTCAAAAATGATACACACTAAAAAAATTGAACCATAAATGTATATACATTTTCTGCATGTTAAATACAAATGAAGTCAGAAAAGTCCATGATGCTTGAAAAAGTACAAAATATATAATGGCATCACCTTCAATTACATGTTCATGATCTTGTCATAGAATGCTATAGCCATTTAAATTTAACAATATCCATGAATATCTGCGTCAATGAACCATCACCTGTTTCAATGACCAATTTCCATCACCTGTGCCAAAAGCTACCTGGAAAATCAAATTAATACAATAGTATTTGAAAATATAATTAAAGTGATAATTATTGAAAAAAATAAAAAAAATAGAAAGTGTTTAACGGCAGTTTTTTTTAGGAATGCATTATTATTTTGTTCAATTTTTTACAGAACATGATAGGCTTTAACCTCAATTTAAATACAGTAATACAAATTCTGTACACTTATAACATACGGGAATACTACAAAAACAAAAATTAATTTTTCAATTTCTAATTGCCATTAATGACATTTCAAGACTATATTAAAATTTTTTTTGAATTAAAATATTAAATACTTAAACCTTTTTTTAATAAGTATTTTTTCGACAATTTAAAAAAATGAATGTAAAATAATGAGTTTGGAAGCCAAGCCATCTATATCCACTTAACAACATTAGACTTCGAATTGAAAGGATTGAAACCGATTATGTAAAACGAAATAATTGTTTATCTTGTTCGACATTAGCTTTTAGAGGAATTTTACAATTTACATTAAAATAACTTTGAGCTGGATTCATGGCCAAGTTTTGTAGGTTTTGTCCAATAGAAATGCACATAAACTAATATATGACTTTCTATTATTGCAACTTATGATAAACACATTCTTAGCCCTTCCAAAATTAACTGAATAGTATGTCCTTGCAGGCTGATCGGCGGCGCGACGTTGCTGTCCAACGTGCCGCGTCACATGCTTCCTCCTGAACTTCTCCCACGCTCGCTGCTGACAGTCGTCAATCCACGGCTGAAATATCACAGGTGCTTATCGCCCAGCAACACGCATGCAGTTCACACTGGTCTCTTTCCTCGTTTGCAGTAGTTTTGATGCTAGGTTAATTTAACAACCGATGGCCGAAATTAATTTTTATGTAGTGAACGTACTTCTTTAAATCAGGATTTTTTTTAGAATGAACGGATAATATTGCGTTGCGGTCAGGTTGCAGCAAGCTTTGGCGCGCGCGCGCAACTTCCTGCCCCCCCTCCACCTCCAAAAGCTCGCCGAAGGCCTTGGGACTGGTAGCTGATAAATAGATAGCGTAATTAGTCTGTCTTTCGACATTTATATTTACATGTGTTACTACGCAGACGAAAAACAATATAATTGTGTCTATACTTCAATTATGTAATTGAAATAATGTGACACACACACACACACACACACACACACTCAAAAATAGATTTTGAATATGCACATGCAGAATTTTTCAAAAGAATGAATAGGTTTTTCGAAACTGTTCGAGGAGAATAATTCAATTCAATGATGCCTTATTTTCTGTGATGAACCTCAGTTCATGAGCCCTGTTCTTTCTTCCTGACGATGCAAACTCCTCTATACCCCACCGTTAGGCAAATTAAAGAGGTATCACTCGGGTTATGAAACAGACGTTATGAATTTTACTCAGAGGCTTCATTTAGATCTGAAGATCATATACACGCAGTAAATCTACAACATGGGACAGTTGGCTTTACTTCCTCTCCGAAGGAAGGGGTACGAAGGATTTTTAAAAATCCACGTCTTCGAACCCGTGAAATTGGATATAACTATCCGAAACGCAAACAGTCTTACCTCTGAAGCCACAAATACTACCTAACCCGCAAAAAATAGGCATTTTAAACAGGCGATTTTAATTTAGCTCAGAGGATTCTTTTAGGCTTGACGATCTATTCCATGCAGTAAATCTACTACACGAGACAGCCGGCTTTCGGGCTTGGATCAAGTTTGAACCCTCAAACTTGATCCAATCCAAATCCCGGTACGCTAACCGTTACAATATCGAATCCGCTAATTATTTTCTGAAAAATTACTCCAAATCTTTACTCTATTTTTTTCGTGAGATCCAATTGCCCCCACAAAATGACGCAGGTCCCAGGTTCTCTGAGAACTTTGTATTTTCGAAAATTGCAAACAGAAAATTAGCATTGCAAACATACAATATTGATGATCGAGTTTTTTTCGTTCATAAACTCTGTTGTTGGAAACTAGATCTTAAAATAAAAATCACTGAATTTTTGAAAATTGGAAATGCAAATATTGGACTCTTTTTTAAAACATCCGGAAGGTTGAGTTAAGCTTTGAGGCTAGTGCTTGAAAAGTAGCGTGAATGGTGTTCTGACACGAAGTATGTGAGTTTGAAACCCAACGGAAAGACAATATTTTTGCTGGATGGAAACAATTAGGAAGTATTATTAAATTGTGCAGCCGTAACAAATAACGCGAGTAAAATCTGTGCAGTTTTAGTACTACTAGTTTTCTCCAGCAGTTACTACGTAAATGAATTTTAACTTTCTCACTACATAATTTTCAGTTAAAGCAGTAGCCTGTAGCAGAAAACGTGCTTCTGAGCAAACCCATACAAAATTGTTTTCCAAAGACTAGCACGTACAATGCTCAAAAAGAAAAATGTGTCTGGTATTGCATTGAAATCATTTAAATATAAATTTAGTAAAATAATATATGATAATAAATTAAATATTTTAACACAAAATGTCTTCGTTAATACCGAAAAAACCTATTATGTATATATTTTCATGCAGTTCAACGGTGTTTTTACATATGAAGAATATAAAACTAGTGCTAAAACAGCACTACTTTCTCGCCAGTATTTTTATGCAGAATTCTATAAAAAGTACCACTCAAATTTTCCGAACATTGTACTACATGACTTTATTTCAAAATCTATCTTTAAGGAACAGATTTCATTCAGAGGAAAATATCTATATATTATTAAAACATATTCAAATTCTGTAATATTTTAGTAATAGGGAGCCTCTTAAAATAATTAGCATATTTGCGAATTTAAAAAAAACAACTGAGTTTTCAACGAACATGTGACCAGCATTCTTTTAAATGTCCTTCAACAATGTATCTAACAACAAAATTTAATCAAACCCGATGGAGCCATTTTTTTTAAATTTGGGAAATATCCCAGGAGGGTCATGTAATGTACACCCAAAAATTAAAATATGGAATTCAAATTCAGGAGACTGCGATATTAGCCTGATCAATTGAGGATTATCAGTTTTGGAGAAAATTGACTGATCGATTTAGCGGCTAGCGTTGTTCTCAGACGGACACATGTTTTTCTTTCATTCGAATTTTGGGCATCATGCATCATTTTGGGCATAAATCATGGATACTGGCTTCACCACGTGTTAGTGGATTTTTCCTCTAAATTTAGCTTCTGGATTTATTTAATTTTTGTTGACTATGGCCTTTTAGTGTAAGTTTTTCTGTCACCGATTTTCTCCCTGCAGCTTCACATTATTTTCTCTCGATTCCATGGCGACAACCAACATTCCAACAAAACGATGCAGTTCCATATGGCAACATATAAATAACGAACATTTAGTGGTGGGCGACCTGCTCTCGCAGGACGATACCTGTGTCGTAAGAAGTTACGAAATGAGTATGAGAAATTAATCTGTACGTGCAGTATGAGTGCGGACGGAAAAATAATAAAATATTTACAGTTTTCTGTCAGAATCGAAACTATTTATCTAACCTAGATATCTATCGCATCCATATACGTCTTCCATATGGTCGTAGACTGTATAGGAATCCTTTAATTTATTCACGAATTGGAACTTAGTAACGCAGATGCACAACTGTCAGCGTTGCAATCTGTACTTTCTACTCTTTCAACATTTCAGTTGACTGCGATTAAACCTGCACCTCAAAACTCACATTGCAAATGTTTATCAACGTGGTTTTGCGAGAAAAGTGGAGTAGTTATTTTGTCAGCAGCTAATTCAAATGAAATTTGTAGATAGTTTTCCGTTGATATTAGTTTCTGTTATACAGGAGCGAACATATTTTTAAAATCAAATTTTTCCAGTGAAGCTCGTTACCCCCTTATTTATAATTGAATTAGTGTGTGTAAACTAAGAGAGGGTAGGAATTCAGAAGTTCAAGCATACATAGTTCATATCACATGCAGATCAGACTTGTTTAAGGTGAATAAATAAGAAATGAGAATCGTTGTAGAGCAAAAGGACGCGTAAGTGCCACTTTTTATTCATTTATTTTATTTTCAAACCATATAAACAGCGTGTGACGTACTACGGGAGAAATCAAATCTCTGGACCACTGGAGTGTTCTATAAGTGGTCCACTGGGTCATATTTCTCCGCTGGGTCCCTCTCAGTATTGACCACAGGTATCAGTATTGACCACTCTTCGATCATTAGTTGGATATGAGCTTTTACAATAATGAATACTTTTGCTTCCATAATATTTTTTCTTTGCATCCATTCGTGCATCACATTGTTGATAAACTTTTATACGTTATAAATATGATTTATACAATCTATTTACATAAATCTTATCCCTATGATGTGGCGTGTTTTTCACGTTTTTTCAAATTTTACATTATATTTGTTCATTTGCGACCTAAATAATAAAATGAATAAGTATTCCTAAAAATTAAAATAAATGAAGAAGTAACT
Organism: Teleogryllus oceanicus; assembly: GCA_964035755.1. Taxonomy (NCBI): domain Eukaryota; kingdom Metazoa; phylum Arthropoda; class Insecta; order Orthoptera; family Gryllidae; genus Teleogryllus; species Teleogryllus oceanicus. Next base: position 342,635,288 of record CAXIVR010000001.1, on the reverse strand, counting down.
GTCACAAACTATTTCTAGCGTTATAAAATATTATTTACATTTTTGTTGTATATCTAACACTTTTAGTACAAGTATATTTTCGATTTTTTTGTAATTGAGGAGGTCGGAAGACAGTGATAAAGCTTCTTTTTGTAAGTTTTGGAATCCAAAATTAGATTATATGAACATTCAGATATTCCTTAGTTTGCAGTACACTTTCAACACCCTGAGGACAACAATGAAGACCATCAAGGGCAATTTCCGAGTAGCAAATCCCTGGTTCAGTATTGGACTGATATCTGGGCTAAACCAACGCAACACGATGAAGGAGCTTACTGGCTGCAGAAGGAAATAGAAGTTTGTCTTATCATCGACGAGATGCCTCCCTTTGAAATTTACCTTGCTGATATCAAAACAGCTATACAGAGAACACAGAATTGGAAGTCACCAGGCCCAGATGGTATCCAAAATGTATGGTGGAAGTATTTCACTGCCACGCACCCATGCCTGACTCGGCTGTTCAATGAAGTTTTGCTAGATCCAACTATATTCCCAAAGTACCTGTTGACAGGCAGAACGTATATGGTGCCCAAAGCTGGTGATAGATCCCAGCCAAAAAATTATCGACCGATCACGTGCCTGCCAACACTATATAAAATTATGACTTCTATAATCTCTTCAAGAATGGACAGTCATTTAGTCGACCAGCACATTTTGGCTCCTGAAGATAATGGGTGCCGCAAGGGAAGTATGGGATGCAAGGAATTATTATTGATTGATAATGTAATTACGCAGCAAGTACGGAAGAACCAGCGCAATCTTTCTGTAGGCTGGATAGGTTACAAAAAAGCCTTTGATTCGGTACCTCACTCATGGATTTTAAGAGTACTCGAATTGTATAAAATCGATCGAAGACTGATTGTTTTCTTGAAGAACTGCATGTCAGAATGGAAAACTCATTTGCAGATTAAGAAGGGAATCTGCTGTTACGTGACGGAAGATATTGCAATTCGTCGTGGAATCTTTCAAGGGATAGCCTAAGCCCGCTATGGTTTTGCATAGCACTCACCCCTTTGAGCAGAATGCTCAGACAATCAGGATATGGGTACTTATTGAAAAAAAACCTGATGTTCGTATCTCTCACCAGCTCTACATGGATGATCTCAAACTATATTATTCTAATAGAGATCACTTACAAAACGAGCTGGAACTTGTCAAGAGTTTCAGCGATGCAATTTTTTTAGAGTTTGGGATCGGAAAATACGCTACCCTACATGTTGTCCGCGGGCAAGTCCAAAATGAAGAACAAAATATGCAAATATCTGGTGACACAATTATTAAAAATATCGGCACTGAAGACTCCTACAAATATTTGGGAATGCTGCAATTGCTGGGAATTTTTGATTCAGACGTTTAGAACAAAATTGTACAGAACGTGCTATCGAGAGTAAATAAAATCTGCAAAACGTGGATCAATTCAAAAAGCAAAATATCTGCTATTAATACTTGGGCTATTCCCATAGCAACTTACACATTTTGTGTAATAAAATGGACAGAAACATCCTTGCAGACTTTCGACAGGAAAATAAGAACTACACTTACAAGGTATCGACTGCACCACCCTCAGAGTTCAGTGCACAGGCTGTACTTATCTCGTGCTAGTGCAGGAAGAGGACTCATTAACTTGGAGACACTGTGCCGACAGCAAGAAGGAAAGCTGCGTCGGTACTTTCTCTCTATCAACTCGTCTGTTCACAAAGCAATCTGTGATCAAGATAGAAAGATGACTCCATTATGTCTGGCACAACCAAGAAAAGAGTTTGATTACCTGAAGCATCAAGACCGCGTGAATATCTGGCAAAGAAAGGAACTTCATGGTAGATTTTTTGCAACTTTAACTTCGGAGAACATTGATAAGAAAAACTCAGTGGAGTGGCTTCGAACCGGGGGCCTCTTCGGTGAGACGGAAGGAATTATTTTCTCCATTCAAGACCAAGTTGTCAAAACCAGAGCTTATAAAAAATTCATCATAGGTCAGCAAATTGATAGCCGATGTCGCCTATGTAAATCCACTAACGAGTCAATCCAGCATATTTGCTGTGGATGCCCTGCATTAGCACAAACAGAATACCTTAAGAGACACAACTGCGTCGCCAAAGTAATCCACCAAGCCCTTGCCAAAGATTCGTAGAGAGTGAACAACCATATTATAAGTGCAAACCTGAGCAAGTAATCAGCAATGATCGAGCTCGAATTCTGTGGGATAGTGTAATCTTCACTGACCGAACAGTGGAAGCAAATAGACCGGATATTGTTCTCTTTGAAAAATATCAAAAACATCATCCATCATTGATGTTGCGGTTCCTACAGATGACCGGCTTGTAACAACTGTTGCTGAGAAAAAGAGGAAATACCAACCCCTGGCTGTTGAATTGAAGGACATGTATGGATTGCACGCAGTGGAAGTGCTTCCAGTAGTGGTCTCAGCGAATGGACTGGTCACCAAGGAATGGCAAGAGATCGCGAAGAAGATGGAATTGACTGAAAAGCATATAAGGACAATTCAAAAAGCCGCAATATTGGGAACAGCAAATATAGTCCGTAAATTTTTTAGTCTGACTTGACTGATATAAAAATCAAAATATATTCTTGTTCCACTTTACGTGCAAACCATTGTTGCCTTGGGTGATTTTGAGAACACCAGCATCAGTGCATATCTACAGAAATTGGGAAATAATAATAATAATAATAATAATAATAATAATAATAATAATAAATTAGTACAGTAAAAGCCGAACATGCAATAATCATACTATCACTAATATTAAGTATTATAACAAATATTTCAACTCTGTCATGATATCCAATAATTATAAGTCGCTGATGCTAAAATTTAATACAAGCTACATAAGTATTGGCTAAATGTTTTTAAATTCATTTATCGTGTTCACTACACTTAACAGCACTGCACTACGCTCCGCTACACTGTTTTTGCTTTGAATTGCACTTCGCAGCACTTCACCGCACTTCACAGCACTTACTCATTTAATGTCTATTACTCTCATATTGTTCTAACTTATTTCTAAAGCTTCGGACACTTAGAGGAAATGCTTTGAAAATTGCTGCGGCTAAACTGTTCCAATCTTTAATTGTTCTGTTACAAAAGGAAAATTTCCCAAGACCAGAATTTTGTTTCCTTGTTCGAAATTTGTGAGTGTCATCGCTTCGGCCGAAATAATTTGACTTTTCTAGTCTAATCTGAATTTCTTTCCAAGCTGGTTGACCTACGTACGATTTATTAAGAGCGCAAAGCCTCGCCCTTGTTCTTCTTGTTTCTAGAGGTTCCCATTCCTTTGTATTGCGTTAGTTCTATAGGTAAACTTATTCGCTTTCCTCTGTATTCTATCTAGATTTTTCCGGTGCGACTTTCTGTATGGGTCCCAACATGCCACTCCGTATTCCATGAGAGGGCGAACCAGCGAAAAATATGCTAATTCTTTTGCGTTTGCAGAAGTTTTCTTCAGAATTCGCATTACAAAATGCAAGGACTTCCACGTTTTTCTTACTACCTTATTTATATGCTTCTTCCACTCTAATCTACTATCTATATGAATGCCTAAGTACTTGCATGATGCGACTCTTGGAATGACGACCTCACCTAAACGATGGTATGGTTCCTGATAATTTCGTCCCCGCCCCAACGTTATTGTTTTGCTTTTCGATCCGTTAATTCCCATGTCATATTTTTCAGCCCAATCACGTAAATGTTCTAAATCCTGCTGTAATAATTGTTCGTCAGCGCTACTTTTGATTTTTCGGTATATAACACAATCGTCTGCAAATAAACGCGCCTTTTATTCTATGTTAACATGGAGATCATTTACGTACGCTAAGAAAAGTAATGGCCCTAAAACACTTCCCTGTGAAATCCCTGAAGTAACAATACCCGTAGTCGAAAACTGAGTGCCAATTCGAACTTTTTGTTTCCTGTCTCTAAGAAATTCTCTTACCCACTTCACCACTCAATTCCTGAAGTTAATAATTTCCTGATAAGTAGATTATGCGGTACTACATCTAACGCTTTCGCAAAGTCGATTAAGATTGCATCCACCCTCCCACCCGCGTCAACTTCGTCAGCTAGATTTCGAAAAAGAGAAACGATTTGACTTTCGCACGAATATTTACTTCTAAACCCATGCTGTCCGTGAAAAATTCACTTCGCTTTTTCCCATTCGCGGCGAATGTGCCCGGTTATTAAATGCTCCATTATTTTGCATACTACTGATGTGAGAGATACTGGTCTATAATTATAAACTTTCCTTTTATCACCATTTTTGAAAATTGGGACCACTGTAGCTGTCTTCCAATAGTCTGGCAAACTTGCATTATTAATAGAAACATTAAATAATCTTAACAAATACGTCAATACTGCCTCCCCACCGAGTTTAATAAAATCTTTCGAGATGCCGTCTGGTCCGCGTGATTTATCGTTTTCCAGTGATTATATTCGTTTGCGGAATTGCCATGCATGAAGCTTGAACTGTTTTTCTATTGGAAAATAATGAACCTGTTCCTACGCGCGTTTTGGTTTGAATATCGATACAAAATACTCGTTGAACGTATTTGCTTTCACTTGGTCGTCATGCAATGGCGCGTTATCAGCGTCTCGAATTTCCTGAAATTCTTCCTTATTCCCCCGGCGTTTGCGGACAAATTTGTAAAAGCCTGACCAATTATTTCTTCCTATCTCCAAAATATTTCTAAAAAATATTTCAGGCGTAATTTTCTTTTCTTTTTCTAATGAAGGCAACATTAAAGAAACGAAAGAAAAATAAGAAATAATTGCATTAAAAATAATTTCAAAAATGTTTTAGACTATTATACTATATCGCAACTTCACACATATTTATGAAAGCTATTTGCTATTCATAAGGAGTTTACAAAAATCCTTTTTTCATTGCCGTATTTAATAAATGATTTTTTTTGTTTTCAGGTTTTGGTCGCAATCCTTTGAAGTAAATAACTCACGAAAATGGAAGAAAGTAGAAATGTGAAAATTGCAAATAATAAATTGGAACTGGATGAAATTGAAATCTACTTGCTACATAATTTGTGTCCGCAGAAATTCCTAAATTCGCAGGAAGAGTTAGCCACCTTCAAAGCAAAATCAGACCTCTTTGTAATACATAATGGCCAGCTGCATTATAAATATCGAGAAAAGAGGAAAAAAGGTAGAGTTCCTGAATTATGCCGTGTGATCAAGGATATAAAGTCACAGAGGCGACTTTTAAAAAAGGCTCACAGGAAAAGAGATGACAACTCAGAGAAAGGAAGAACAATAAAAGGAAAGCTGGAAAGTACTAAAGTATTTCGGAAATTGCTTAATTCTAATGTGTGGTGGCCAAATATGCACGAAGATGCTTGCGAGTACGTCAGTAGTTGCACTGATTGCCGCAAGTGCGTAGCAAAGAAGTCTAAAATTCTGCGCTCCAGCGCTCGCTTGCCAGCTCGGTTTAAAGTGGTGAAGAAATATTTCAGGGATTACCTGAATGGAAGGAGGAGCATAAGAATCCTTGCTAGGAATCTCTACAAGGCGGAGCAGAGTGCAAGTGAAGCAGCTGGGCCGGTTTCCAACACTCATGATAGTGAGCGTCGCAGCAGGAAAAATCGAGCAGGAAATTCGACGGCCCCAAAAAGGCAATCTATCCAGCATCCCTCGACCACAGGTTCTCAAAGACGAAGTACGTCCAGGTCCAGAGTCCGTGAACACAGAGTTCAAAGAAAACAGCGCGAACCAGCCACACGAGAGGCTGAATCTTCAAAAGAACGCGGAGTGTTTGAACCAAGAAATGAGAAAGAACGATCGCTGATTCCTATAAAAAACTGCTCAAAACTTCCTAGTCCGGAATCAAGATTATTAACTCATAATGCACTAGAGTTTAAGGAAAATGACACTGCGCAGTCTGGATCAGAGCAAATTATGAGTATATCAATATACTCAAATCCTACATTTTCTTTTAAACCTACGACTGCTGCCTGGAGGAAGGAAAAGTGCAGGTTGTTGAATCTGCCACATTCTTCCTTGCACGAAAGTGAAATCCACAAGGGGGCGAGCAAACTAGGAAAACCGAAAATAATCGATGATGTGCTAGGCGACGGAAGTTGCCTTTTCCGTGCCATTAGCAAAGAAGTTACTTTATCCGAAGAGCACCATCCGAAATTACGCCAGATTGCAGTGTCCACTTTAGCAAATGTTCGCTATCGAAGTGCATTTGAACTGTATCTCAATGAGAAAATATCGGACTATCTGAGAAGAACACGCATGGACCTACCGTACACATGGGGGACAGATGTGGAAATTGTGGCTTTGGCCACTGCACTACAGACTCCTATTGCCGTTTACTGTTGGCCAAGGCAAATGAAAGCACCGAGTTGGCATATTTATGGACCAGGGGATAACAGCGGTAAAGAATATGAACATTTCATCTATCTAATGGTGAAGAGGTTCCATTTTTCTAGGGTATCGTCCGTTACATGATTTTCTGGTGGGCTAGTTTGAACCAGCCGCTACAACAGCTGCATCGTGTTAAAAAAAAACAGTAACTGCTCTGAATGTGTAATAAGAGAATATGAGTGTCAACAAAACCTAGACGAGAAAAATAAGTGATGACAGTGAATTAACAAAATGTTTTGCCATATGACCACTCTCTTGTTTTATCGCACACGTTCCAAGCATCTACGATTAAAATATTGTTGTCCCTGATTCAGTTCTATTCCTCTAGTGTTTTCTTACTGTTTTTAGCGATTTTGTATCCGTTTTGAAAAGAAAATAATCAATGACGATGACGCAAATTAATCAAAGTAAAATTACTAAACAGAAAAAAATTAAAAACAAACTTGAGAACAAATAATTGTTTTCAATCTCTTCCGTAGATTTTTTAGCAAATGTGCAAATAATACACTGATTTTCATTTTCCCATGTTTGTATCTTTGGTAATTTTGCATCAGTTACATATTAATGAGTTTGAGGCTTTGTCATGACAAAGTCCTACACGCAGTCGTCTATTGCTCTCTTAAATTGCCTAGTTTTAATATTGACTTTTTGATTTAATTTCCTTTTATTCTTAGTTATGAAATTTTACTAATTGTGTAGTTTCAAAATATTATTATTTTAGATTTTTATCTTTCTGGTACAAAATATTATAGAAGATTGCTACATAAACTAATTGTATATTAGATTACAGTCCAATTGTAATTTTGATTACAAAATTCCTTAAAAGAGTATTTTAAAATTTTTTTATGTCATGTGTGTAGGGAATGCAGTACATATCAGTATCTTCCTGCTACAAGTTAGATGGTACTTTTCAGGAAAGGAACCTTTGCCTTACCTACAAAGCATTTTCCTTTCGTACCTCACTCTAAATATTTACAAGTTGCCTTGTATGCATGTACAGAAAGATAGAATTGGAACCAATGTCTTTAAAGAACTGTAATAAAATACAGATTCATAATAATATGGGCATAAGTTTTTAATAAAGGCTTCAAAACTGATCTAATTTTTATTATTTAAAATGCATCCCTCCTTGAGTGATATCACAAGTTTCCAGTTCCTCCAATTCGCTCATGACTAGAAGTAGAACAGAAGTTTTGGGTACGTTGTATATCTTTTGTGTCACTGCGCTCTAAATAGTGTTTCTGCTTCCCCATATCGTACTCTTCTCTTTCAGAGGCCAACCCACCATGTAACCAAAACACCATGTATTATTACTGACATTTTCCCAAAAATATCTTCTTCCATGAGTAGGAGGTCCTGACGCTGCGCGACCCTCTTATTTCTGATGTGTGGTCATAGCCAAACGTGAGGAGCAAAGCGCCCACAACTTTTTATTTTTTCTAAATCTTCGGTAACAAATTGCCGAACTGGAGGCTTACTAATATTTAAACTATAAGCAATCATCTGGAGAGTGATTTAAGGGTTTCCTCTCAGCAGACGACGAATAGTTCCACATTGTCACCTGTTCTGGCAGTCCAAGGAGGAACGCTTCTTGTATCGTCCTTCACGTCTTTCCGTTCGCTTCCTAATCGAATATACGAACGGTGAACCCAGAGACTCAGTCGTAACCGACGGTGCCGACCACTCTTCGTTTAGATAAGCAGGAGGCGTGTTAATCAGAGGAACATTTTTGATCTGCGAGAGCCAATGATCTCTAGTGTGTTTTAGCCGTTAAAGTATTTTGCACAGTTACACTCATAGTGAAACATGTGTAATAATTACCTGGTAAAATAAATTTTTCCCAATTAGTATTTTCAAACCGGAGAATTATTACAAAACCGAGTGGAAACAGTTTACAATAGTGATATCCCAACTCGCAGAAGTCATTTGCACACGTTCCAGATCAACTAGGAAAAACGAAACCTCAACAACCCTAAAAGAGAATTTTTCAGCCTCTAAAAACCTCTAAGAATTTTGGAAAATATGCAAATATGCCCGCCTTCCAATCCAAGTGCACCAACAACAGGTAAAAATGGGAAGTTGACTTTTCAGTGCACCCAGCTGGAGGACTACAAGCGGTCAGTACAAAAAGACGGGCCAACCAGAGGCAGTGAAAAAGTGCCGAGTAATTTATATATATATATATATATATATATATATATATATATATATATATATATATATATATATATAAACGTAAAAATATACAATACCAAAATAAGCAAAAATATTCATATAAAAAATATAATTGAATCAACTGTAAAAGTTCCAACTTCTCATTCAAATAAATGGCGAACTCTTTCTCCGACTAACTATCCGGTTCAAATAGACTTTGAAATCTAGACATTTCATTCGCCCATTATTATATGCGCAATCGAACTACTGTTATTTATTTAACGCCAAAAACAGTTAAACAAATGTGTGAGGTACTATGTGGAAAAGAAAATATTGTGCACAGTTTCTGGAGCAGTGGGATTTCATTCCTCACTTATGTACTTATGAAGTTGAGTTATGATAGTAGGTAGCAAAAGTTGTGTCAATAATTGTATTGAAAATATTCGCTCTCATTTAATAAAACCTTTTTACCATGGCACGAATTTGGGATGCTATCTCTCATCGTTCTATTTGTGAAGGAACCTGCGCGAATCCGTGATATTGCTCTAGATTGGTTAGTTCGTACCTTAAACAACGATCTCAGGGAGTGGAAATACCTTACTGGAATGATGGAACATTACGTGCGCACCTTTCCGACTCTTTGCCCATTGCACGTGCAGTTCCTCAAGGATCGATTTTAGGCCCTATCCTGTTCCTACTGTACGTAAACGATATGCTCTCGACGATTCGAAACGGAAGGACAGTTCTCTTTGCGCATGATACGAACATCATTTGCAATAAAGAAACCGTAAATAGTACAGTATCAGATGTTTCAAATTGGTTCCGAAATAACAAATTAACAGTAAACGAAAAAATACGGTTTTATTGCAGTTTTCAATTTCAAATAAACCATTCTGTGCTCCATTGAAAATGAACGATGTACCATTGACTGATGTTAAGGCAACACACTTTTTAGGTCTCTCAATCCAGTGAAACCTTAAATGGAACGTCCATTTAAATGAATTGAACACAAAATTAAGTTCATTATACTCTGGGTTCAGAATTCTTGCAAATTCAGTCAGCCTTCATACTGTTCGTTGTGTATATTTCGCGAACGTTCATTCCCGCCTGAGATATGGCATAATATTCTGGGGAAATACATCTTATAGCTCCCCAGACTTTTAGATTACAAAAACGAATTGTACGAATAATAACCAAATCCCACCCACGTCATTCTTGTAAGCCTCTCTTCATTAATGTAGGAATTTTACCATTGCCTTGTCTGTTTATTTACGAATCAGTGGTTTTTGTCAAAAACGACTTGCTTAAGGGCGGGAATATATTTTCAGAAAATGCCGATATCTATTACTATAACACTCGATGTACAAATCATATTCATCAGGTGACAGTATAAACAGCTCATTAAAAAAATTCACACACAATACATGTACATTATTTTACAACACTTTGCCAGATGCCATTAAACCATTAAATTCGATAGAAAAAATTAAATCCAAAGTCAAATCTTTTCTGCGGCAAAACTGTTTCTATACAATTAGAGACTATACTGAGCATCACAAGGAAAGTAACATGAATTTTAACAGTGATATTTTATGTATTATTTACCATTGGACCGTATAATTCTAAACAATACGTAACAAGTATTGTATTGCAGCTTGTGGGTCAATGACCTCCATCTCGATCAGGTTTTTCGTACAGTTTCCATGATCCAATGAGCAAATACTGAGATAGACCTCTGTTTTGCTTCTGGACATAAATGTAACTTAATTGCCTGTGCACGTCTTCTAGAATTCAGTGTGAAATACAGTTATTCAAATTATCGCTTCCATGTTGTCGCGGCAGGAAGTATTATTCCGAAGGACAAAATGGATAAGAGCCCAAAATTTATTGCTTATTTATTCTTGAAAATATATTTTATTACATGGCAGCTTGTTTTAAAAAATTCAAGTAATGTATGACTTAGTGTAGGGATGACAGAATTTTGAATTGATTGATTGATTTTTTCGTGTTTTCGGGCGCGTGAACTGCTTCGGTCATTAGTGCCGTTAGTGTAGTGCATGTTTTCTTCTTGGGAGATGGTGGTGATCTTCTGCCGCTGGGTGGCGCGATCCGGGGCCGACATACCGTCGACTAGTATGGTTTCCCCCTAACCAGGACTCTCCCACCAACGGGGCACCGCCCCTGTCGGGACAACCTCTAAGTTCCCGACCGGTCTCCCGGAATTCGTGGTAGTGTAGTGCATGTTAGTGTAAGTGTGTGTGTAAGGGGAGAGGATAGGACAAGGAAGAGGAAGGACAGATCGCGCGCGGTCCGTGGCCCGTTTGGTCGGGTACTGCTCCGACATTCCCGTGGTATTGATCGGAGAAACCACGAAAACCTACCGATCAGAGCAGCCGGCCACTATTCTCCTCCAGACAGCAGCTGAATTCGTCCTAGCTGAAAAGCTAGTGCCGAAAATCCTGCCACCGTCAGGACTCGAACCTAGGGCCTCCCGGTTAGAGACGCTGCAGTGACATCAGTTGATGCACTGAGCTACCGCTACCGGTCAAAATTTGGAAAATGTGAACACAATTCATTTTTCCCCATGGCACGTCATACGCAGTTTGAACTGCTTTTTGACGTTAAAAAAATAAAATAAATAATTTAAATTTTAAAAAACCGGGAAGGGCGACTTAGCGGGATCATAGAGAACGATTACTAGAATGACAAAATTCTCTACTGAACTCTTGAAGGGTGCGCAGATAGTGATGCTAGATTTGTCCGCAAGTAATACACGTCGGCATCTCAGCAGTTTCTCAATGAATTTTAGAAGGATTCACGATACATACTTCAAAAACATTTAACAGCATACAAAATTTCACATACAACCCAGACATTTAATATTTAAAATGTTCTTAATATTAAAGAAGGACACTGCAAAAGCCATATTTGAATTAATAGTTCAGTCAACTGAGAGATAGGTTTCTCTTCTATTGTTTCCCGCTTTTTCAATCGAAGCCGACTGCCCTTGAGTTGGTTGTTGATCGCAAAATTTAAATATTTAGCATATTCCAATATCGTGAATTTCCCTGAACATGCTGGCTATATGTCCATGATACGACAGGTTTGCAAAAGCCGCCTACTCAGGAGCTGGCCCCTAGAATTCTCCTCCAGACTAACAGCGGCTTAACGAGTCCTAGCTAAGGCCAGAAAATCTTCCATCATCGGATCTCGGACCCTAGCACTTCCTGGTCGCTGCATACAATTGGGAAGATCGCGCAGTTATGGGGTTAAGGAAGTTTTACACGAGTGATCAGTTTTCTTGAGAGAAAAGTTTTCACGAGTGAATTGTTCCGGCATTGTTTCAAAAGAGAATGCTGTAAGAATTGAAATTAGAAAAGATGAGAATATGTATGTATGTGAATTAAGCCATCAAGTGGACAGACTTTATATAACGAATTTCGAAAATCCTACTTTGTTTACTTTCATCAAGCCTTATTTCAAAAATCGTGTTAGGCTAAATTTTTTATAGAAAAGAAGTTTTGAAGTTTAGCTTTCTTTACTTCTCGTTAGGTAAATATTTATTACATACACAGAGGACACATTTCACATTCTCGTCTTGGCAAAAATATTAGCGTGTACTTCAAACCCAGCCGAAGTTAGTACTAGGAGCGGTCGCTCAGTGCATCAACTGATGTTACTGCAGTCCTCTGACCGGGAGGTCCTAAGTTCGAGTCCCGACGGCCGCAGGATTTTCGGCACAAGCTTTTCACCTAGGTCGAATTTAGTCGCTGTCTGGAGGGGAATTCTAGCGGCCGGCTACTCTGATCGGTAGTTTTCCGTGGTTTCTCTGATCAATACCTGGCGAATGCCGGAGCAGTACCCTAATTAGCGGACCGCGCGCAATCTTCCCTTCCTCTTCCTTGTCCTATCCTCACCTCTTACACATGCACTAATATGCACTACACTACCACACACGCCGGGAAACCGGTCGGGGACTTAGAACTTCTCCCGGCTGTGGCGGTGCCCCGCAGGTGGGAGATACCTGATTAAAGAAAATCCCGCTAGCCGACGGTAGCTCGGCGCCGGATCTGGCCATTCACCGGGGGAAGACCACTGCCACCTCCCGAGAGAAAAAAACACGCACTACACTTACGGAACTAATGAGCATAGTAGTTGACGCGCCCGGAATCACAATCAATCAACCGACGTTAGATAACGTTTGTGAAATTAATAATTACTTCTATATATCTATCGACCACACCTGCACAGAGTGTGCTTTCAATACATTAAGATTTATCTAAGTGGATAGGTGGTTTAATAAATAGTTACTAGTTTTCTGCAGAAGCAAAAATGCTACCGAAGAAATCTTCCAAAATTATTTTCCAAAATGTAGTTGCTGAAAAACAACAAATAAAATATTCTCGTAAAACACGGCAATCAATTATATAATTTGACAAAAACAATATTTAACAAAACTAGAAAAATGTAATGTGGTACACACAGTAAAATAGTGTTTTTTCTAGGCTCTTTGTAGAAATAACATAAAGTAATGTTTCACAAAAGAGTCTAGCATTATTATATATTTTTCTTTTTTAATTTTTTGAAAATTTAGTGTTCCACGAAAATGTTATATGCGTCAGTCTTTCAAGTACCCCTTGTTCTATCCGTTGAAAAAATGAAAAAGGAATTGGAGCCGCTTTTCAGAAAACGTTCTTTTATTAATTTGCATTAGCTTCGAGAAAAATTGCCCACAAACGGTTTCTAAAAATAGTTCATAACCGTTTTAAAGATTAATTTGTACTTCCTCGCTTCTTCATATGTATAAAAAAACTCCCGTACTCCGTAAGAAGAAATAGAACTGTTGTTGTACGGGGAAAATGGTCAATGTTTGACTGAAAATCACCTATTGACAGTTCCACGTAACAGTAAAGTGGATAAATCTTGTTCCTGTATTTAAAATAACTTTCTCTAACACGTGAGGTACTAAGTTTGTTACATGTTTTGTGGATTGACGGCAGAACGTCTGTCTGACTCCATGAACAACGTGATCAAGGCTAGTGCTTAAACCGTTCCACCGATTTTCTCCAGAATTGATATTCATTGACTGATTTGAAGGATTTGAAGGCCTTGCACGTTTTAAACGTATGTTTTTGTTTTGAGAGGTATTTAGCACGAAGCTATTACATTTGCGAAATTTTCTTAAAAATGGCTCCAAATTTTTTGATTAAACTTTGTCCTTGTTTGGCAGAAGGACCGCTTAAAACAATGATATCTGACTTTCGACGAAATTCCAGATTTTTCGAAAATTTCAAAAGAAAAAAATCCGTCTTCCTACAGCTACAATATCGAAGAGGGAGATTTTTTCCTTAATCAATCCGTTCTTTAAAGACAGATCTGGAAATAAGTTGAGGTACATTTGTTTCCGATGATATGAATAGTTTTCGCGTAATTATGATTGCAAGCTAGACGATATTTGAACAATTATTTCTATGAAAACGGTTCCATAAGTTTTCCTTAAATTTTCTCCTCATAAAAGAAAAGTGAAAAGGTGCTTTTTCCTGTTCTTTATTTTCAAAAATTGCAAACAGTTAATATTGTCAAACAACTAATTTGAAGATAAACTACTGATATAGATTGCATTAAATGAATTGTGTTTTAAAAAACATGATATTTAGAAAGGTAATGTACATTTAAAAACAAACCAGTAGTTTACGCTTTAATATTTGCTGAAAGTTATTCCAATTTTAAAAAAATATCTAAAAAATTATCCCGAATTTCCTCTAGGAATTGAACATGGGACGTTTTAAAAATGGCCCAACTCTCGTTTACTTGAACCCGTACTTTTCGAAAATTGCAAAGGGAAGCAATAATGCGAGAAAATATGTGATGTTCCTGCACCACTAGTTCAGATCAGAATTCTTTTGAAATAATATTATCTGCTTTAAAATATAGTTTTGCAATTATTTTTGCAATTGTTGAAAATACAGAGGTTCGCCGACAATGAGATCGGCAGCACTTTTTTTACCATTTTTTGATACGCATAGGAGAAATTTTTTAAAAAAATTGAGATCGTTTTTAAGAAAACAATTGTTTAAAAATTGTGTGTAATTATTTGCTTAAAATAATGCGAAAACTACCTATATTTTCGGAAAAAGGGAAATTACCTTATTTCATGAACTGTCGATTGGGGAATATTGATTATGGAGAAAATCCTTTGAATGGTCATTTGAACACACTGACGGACAGACAGACGTTTCCCGTCAATCGATTTTTCCGGCACCAAAGACGTACAAAACATCAAATCCGACTACGTAACGTGTTAGAGGAAGTAATTAGATATTGTAGTAATATAATTAACTAAAAGTGTTTATACCACAAATAAAAGCTACGCCACGTAAGAACAAAATGTCTTTTGGTTGTTGGAAATGTAACTTTTAAAAATACACATGTCTAGTCTTCTTGTTAACATCGTCATATATATTTCCTTATGGATGTTAACCTTATTATTGAAGGTAAAACAAGCGAAGAAACACTATAGTGAATAGGATGTGTTGTGACGATATGTAAACGATGCCACGGAGACCCTAAGACATAAAAACGGTAAGAACAAAACAAAAGAACACAATTCAAGAAAAAGTAACTTGATTTCCTTATAGGTTGATTCCCTTGTCTTCGTGGTCAAGGAAAAAACTACTTTTTTGCTTTGTAGCGTGTATTGACGCAACACGTCTCCTAAGGTCCTAGAAGAGCATTGAGCGCTTGTGCACGGAAGTAATTCTACATTGACATTTAATTTTACTTTCTCGTATACGTACATATATACGGAGTAGCATACTTAGTATAGAGTAAGTCATGTAATGCTGCGGGAAATCGATTTCGAGATTTCAACGGAAATATACTTTTTGGGGTCCCCTGATACCGAAAAAGGTTTTTTCTCTGTCCGTCTGTTCATCCGTTTCGGGTCGTAATATTCCTCGAGAAATCAACAGTTTGCTGTTAAAATAAATTCAAAATTCCGCATTTTCAGAAACTCTCAAACGCCATTTAAAAAAAATGGCTCCATTTTTTCCCAAACCTTTCCGACGGGTAGTACTAATAACACTGTTAAAAATGACAGAAATTTATTTTTATTGTACTCTTTTGTTTTTTTCAAAAATAACGCAAATGTATTTTTTAAATACCTCTTACGCCGTTAATATGCACATATCCAGCAATTTGTAAACACTATTGCATTTGTGAGTTAAAGTGCATCAAGTGACTTTCAATTAAGGTTTTCGAAAAATCAAAACTTTTCTATGAAAAAGAGCTTCAAACTTCGCATTTACATTAACCTTAAACGCCATTTTCTTGAAAACGGCTCCTAATTTTTCAATTAAAATTGCCATTTATGACGAGGTTTTACTTTCTTCATTATTCTTGAAGTAAAATTTCGATTCTACCATTAGGAAATCGAAAAATTGAAATGAAGGAAGACAAAATGTAAAAATGTGTAACTGTGTGCTTTGGGTGGCGATAGATGGCAGTTGACAAAAGGATGAGGCAAGACCGTAAAGCCAGGGTCACACCCAAGAAATTAGAAAAATTTATTACGAGAAAGACTGTGCCATTCTATAGCACCGCTAGTTATATTTGCTATTATTACTCAATCAATTTGCAATTATCAAGTCTCGTCAACCGCCACGTAGCGTCTCTGCGTACGCGCCTCCTACTCCACGCACTCCTACGTCACTTCTCAGCGGCCATTGATTGATTGATTGATTACTAGTGATTCCAAGTGCGTCAACAGCTAAGGTCATGTAAATGTAGTGCATGTTTTTACTCGTGAGTTGCCGGTGATCTTCTCCCGCTAGATAGATAGATAGATAGATATAGATAGATAGATAGATAGATAGATAGATAGATAGATAGATAGATAGAAACTTTATTCTACAATGGGGAGATGTTGCCTGGTGGCAGAATGCCGAAACATGAAAGTACAGTTACAATTACAAATAAAAGTTTAATGTATAAAAAATCAATATAACAACAAATTATCTTTCTCATTATCTAGACATGGAGATGGAATTTACGTCCTTATATTGCAAATGAAAATACATATATACTAACATAAAGATAAATAAACTTTCATATTACACAAATATACATACATACATACGTACATAGACCAAGGAACCCTCGCATACACACCAGCTTGCACCTCAGATTCATACTTCACTCATATTCAGACGAACATGGATAATCATTTTTACCTAACACTACAGTGTAATAATATACAAAACAATTATTTCATATACATTCCTAATACATAAAACACTTGTTACTCTAAATAAATAAATATATAAATAAATACCAACGTTTGTCAGAATCAGTTGTAGAAAGACGTTTTCGACTGGCGAAAAAAAGAAAGAAATGAAATCACTTCACTGCACAGCATATCACTTTACCTAAATATTAACCGTTCAATGCTTTTTAACTGTAGACTACACATAATCGCACCTTGAACTTCACTTCACTTCACTTCACTATACGTTTTCACCCTATTGACTAAATTCCTATATATTTTTTCTAAAACCTCGCGCTAGGCAAGGAAAGGTCTCACAAACTGCCGCAAGCAAATCGTTCCAATCTACTATTGTTCTGTTTACAGATGAGAGTTTGCCTACGTCTGTTCTTTGTATTCTTGTGTTAATTTTAAATTTCGCCCAGCACTGGACGCTCGACTATCTCGAAAAAAATTCATATTTTGAACAAAAATTTCATTATGTTTTGGCTGTTTAAAAGCATCTTTGATTTATTTTTATTATATGTGGTTTACAAATTGCGGTCATTTTTTTACGCCGTGCGCCATTTTTCGCGTTTGCAGAGGTTTACACTTTTCAAAATTATTCAGCTGTAGGTTGTTCTATCATTCTAGAATAAAAGGCACTGAATTCAATATACCCTGGTCTATAAATCTAATTATTACACACCTACCTTCTATGTTATTACTTCAGAAAGATTTGCAATTAAATCTATGGAACGAAAATTTATTTGTTCTAAAATTGCTAAATTTATTTATTTTTTATCTTTTATAAACTATTTTTATATCATCAGCTCTTTCAGCAGTTTAGCTTTTGACATAAAAATGACCATATTTTTAATTACAAACGTAGATGTAAGTTTGTTTTTAAGTAAAGTAATATTCAAAACAGATTACGCAACTTTTATGTTTATTAATAATAAAGTATAATTAAATATTTTAAATCAAAATGGATTTTCACTTAAAATAGCTTCAAAGTGATATGATTGCTACTTGTCACAACGTATCCTCAATGTAGAAATGAAGCCTAGTTTTTGCGAAAGTTTACAATTTTTTAAAAAATACTTTGAGTTAATCTAAAAGTTGCAATTTTTAATGAAAACTGGTATTATATTGATCTGCTATGTGTGCAATTTTCATATTTTTATCTGGTCCTCTAACAGCGATATTACAGTTGCAAATGTGGAAAAATCGAAAATTCCAATTTTTAAGAATGTTATTTTGAAGGGGTACGATACTTACCAATGATATTTTACAAAACGTAACTATACTGTAATGTGTAAAAGCACAGAAAAAAATAAGACTGGGTTTCTATTTCTTCTTTGGGTAATTACTCTCTGTAAATCGAATTTGGTTCATTTCCATTTTGATTCAGTGGTGAGTTGTAGTTGACATTTACATAATTGAAATGATTGAAGGCGTTGTCATTGTCAACAATAGTATTTATTTCACAAATAGCAGCTTTCGATGTCTTAGCCATCGATTTCCATTTTGGTTCACCTGGGCGCCACGCCAGCCGGGACATGCTCTATGCTCCTGATCCCATTATGTGTAACAGTGAAGTCCATGTAAGTGTGTGTGTGTAAGTAGAGATGGGTATAGCACAAAGAAGGGAAAGGAATGATCACGCGTGGTCCGTGGCCACTTTGTTAGAGTTTATAACACGCTGGAGCCGCTGTGACGATGAGATGACATTTTAGTTCTATGGACCGGCACGAGACAACTTGACCTCTTCATTGAGTTTTTTAACTCCAGACATCCATCCATAACATTAACTACGAAATCGGAAAATGAAAATCAATCCATTAATTTCTTAGACCCAACCATTTCTAGGATTAACACATTTTCATTATTTTTCGAGAACCCCCACACTCAGACACGGTCATTCACTGCATATCCCAACATCCATCTGTTCACAAACATGCGGCTGTCCATGCCATGATTCACAGACTTGTCAACCTATTCTACCGGCCGGCTCCCTTGATTTGTGGCTCCTGTGCAGAAGAGGATGTTTGGTATCAAATAAGAGCATTTCAAAATTGTCCATGAAAATGCCTCAAAGTAATGGGGACAGTGGTGGTCCCATCGGATAAGCAAGAGTTTTGCAAACTGTTTTCAGTAGGGGTGCTAGAGAATGTATTTGTGTATTATGATGTCATTAATTTGTATATTATACGTCAAAGTATATGAGTTTACAGTTCGTCTGTATGTGTATGTCTTGATGTTTGATCACGAGTTTCAAACTGTTTTTGATGGTATGGAGTAACTTGAAATGTACGCCTTCGTGAAAGAGGTTGTTGAGTCCAGGAGCGAGTCAGGCCGTAGGTCAGCGGTCAGCAGTCAGCGTAAGCAGTCAGGAAGGTAGGTCAGCGCCGTATCTCGCCATCAAGCGGGGAAAAACACTGCCACCTCCCGAGAAAATTAATGCACTACACTTACGGGACTAATGACCTTAGTAGTTGACGCGCCCGGAATAACTAACATAATCAATCAATTGATTACTTTAAGGGTGCAAGACTGGATCGCCGTAAGGTGACAAGGAGGCGGGTGGGTAGGTGCACTGCTAGAAACAAGTCGGCTCAACTTACGTGAGTGTAAGATTTTTTCTATTCTCCCATAGAGAAGACACTTTCTCTTATAAAGCTATCGAGCTCCATATACCTCTCTTCGAGATGCTGTCGTGGTGCCAACTCCCCTCGAGTTAAATAAAAATGCGGCGACATACTCCCTCGCTGAATACCATTTTTGGATCTCGACTTTTAGACTTGTTGATTTGACCGCATTCACAGAAATTGAGGCGACCTTAGTATGGGAATTAGCCGAAACTTTGATAAAATCGGGCACAATAGGCGTTTTTGTTCAGTTTGCTAGAAACTATACATTTAGTCCTTAAAACTGAAATTTTGGTTAGAGAGTTTATCAAATGCGCTAGTTTTTGCGTCCATGAATTTCAGGAATGCTGACGAGGTGTTTGTTGACATTATTAAAAAATTAAATATTTGAAGTCGTTTTTTTCAAATTATATTCGTTCAGAGAGTCTGCTTTCGACGGCTTAGACGTTGTCTCTCTATGTACAAATTAAATACTCCTTTGTGTTTCATTCCCTTTCTGCCCCTTCCCTCTCCTCTCCGTGCGAAATTCAAGTAAATTTAATAAAGTCCACACCTGTCCCGGCGCGAGCGATTTAATGCATTAAAAAAATTAAACTACTTAAAGAAACTTGCTTGTCCGTGCGAGAGCTCTCGCATGTCAAACCCCACCCTCCCTATTTTTCCATTTCCATATTAAGCCTGTATTATATCTTTTTCTTCAAGACCCTCTTACCCTTCGTCACTTGTTCTATACGTCTCCTAATAATTGATAACAATGCGTCTTTTTCAATACAAACTATGCTTATTTAACGTTATTACTGACTAGAGAGGTACATCCGTGTAATTAAATCGCGTAGAATATCAAGTAATTAGTTTAATTTCACATGCAGTTGCAGTTTCTACAAGGTCTGAAATGGGCTTCTTCAATTCTTCATATTTTTTATATCAAAGTGCAAATTGTCAGGTCCCCAAGATTTTCTGGTTCTTTAGAGATTTCATTTGTAAAGAATTGGTAGCGTGTGCGAACCGCAAAGGGTATGTGTACTACTGAAATAATATGAGAGACGATTTGATGGTTCGTTACGCCAGTTCAGAAGTTCTAGTTCAGTGGCGAGGCATCAGATCATCAACAAATGCGACGATGACCTAAGAAAAGTCATACATTTTCAATATTTTAGAGAAGAAGTTGATATTAAGAAAACTATAGATATTTTAATGGTAATAGAAAGAAAACAGCTGAGTGAAACAATGAGAAGCGGATTCGCCAATGTTGGCGCATCCATTTGACAGCTCGCCGCCGCTCTCGTTGGCTCATACGGACGCCTCGTGTCAAATTCCTTTGCACAGCGATAAGCACTCCACGCATCACTATTTTCGTACAATCCAGACTATTCGCGGACATACATGGTAGAAAGCGCAATTACGGTGTAATATGAACTTGTTAAGAAAATGGTATTGTGCTTGTGTACGTCCTTGGGGACCTGGTCAGGAAAGATTTGGTAGTGTTTTTATGTAGTGTGATTTATCTCTACTGAATTTGTTATGTGTTTTTGTTTTGTGATTGCCATGCACTGTGAAGGAACATATTGATATCAAAGTTTAGCTAAAACAAAAACTATATAGTTCACTAACATTTGAAAAGCTTTTGTTTCATTGAAAAGATTTACTTTCGGTCGTCAAATCAAGAATTTTTTTGAGAATTTATTTGCCAACTTCAATATAAATAATTTTTAATAACAGGGCTTAATAAATAAACTTACTGTTTTTTAATAGAATAGAAAAATTATAGGACAAATCTCCATGAAAATGATTAAAATTCTAGAAATAAGAAAACATTGACTGAGTATTCCAGAAAATTTTCCGCATACCAAAATTAATTTGCACGATACCAGCTTCAAAAATAATACGAGATTATAAATGATAATCAGAATTAAGATCAAATGTGCATCTTCCCCTTTGTATTAATTGAGAAAGCGCTTTTAGGAGACAAAGAGGATTTCTACAACAGTCATAGCAAAATTTGCCGCTACATCAAGATTGGTCGACTCAAGTTAGTTTAAAGTCTAAGTACTAAGTACTAATTTAGAACGTTTAGGAACACTGGTAGCCGTCCAATTATCAATTGATTGATTGATTTTTTCGTGTTTCCGGGCGCGTCAACTGCTTCGGTCATTAGTCCCGTTAATGTAGTGTATGTTTTTTCTCGGGAGATGGCAGTGATTTTCCCCTCGCTGGATGGCGAGATCCGGCACCGACCTTCCGTCGGCTAGTGGGGTTTCCCCCTAACCAGGACTCTCCCACCAGCGGGGCACCGCCCCAGCCGGGACAAGCTCTAAACTCCCGACCGGTCTCCCGGAAAATGTGTAAGTGTAGTGCATGTTAGTGTGAGTGTGTAAGGGGAGAGGATAGGACAAGGAAGAGGAAGGACAAATCGCGCGCGGTCCGTGGCCCGTTTGGTAGGGTACTGCTCCGGCATTCGCCTAGTGTTGATCGGAGAAACCACGGAAAACTAGCGATCAGAGCAGCTCCCCGCTAGAGTTCTCCTCCAGACAGCGACTGAATTCGACCTAGCTGAAATGCCTAGTTTCGAAAATCCTGCCGCCGTCAGGACTCGAACCTAGGACCTCCCGGTCAGAGGCGCTGCAGTGACATTAGTTGATGCACTGAGCTACCGCTCCCGGTTCCAATTATCGAAATTGGACCATAATGCATTCAGTTTGTTTTTACTTTCAATGTTATTGAGGTTCTTTTGTCATAGAGTTCACCTGCATGATAATTGCATATATATATATATATATATATATATATATATATATATATATATATATATATATATATAAAATTTTGTTCCATTACGTCATCTGCAAGCATGTACAAATATATCAATAGCTCCTTTGTTTGCCTTAATTCTATGCAATAGCTATGACAATTGGATATGAAAACAGGGGGATTAGTGGGCTCCACGTCCCTTCTGCATAGCTGAGAACTACAAATGAAACTTCAATCGCCAACAGCACAAAGTCCTTCAGAAATCCTCTATACTATCTCAGTATTCTTTGTTTATATGTAACGTGATGCTAAGTGAAGAAATGCACTTGAACGATATTAGTTCTAACAAAGGTATGTAGTGACATTATTTTTACTTTCTCGCCTTACGAAGTTACATCGTAAGAAGAGAAAGTTTTGAATTCGTGCGCCGGACAACGGTGAATTTTCGGTAGATTGATTGATTTTTTCGTGTTTCCGTGTCAATGTATTTGGTCGTTAGTCCCGTATGTGTAGTGCATGTTTGTTCTCGGGAGATGGGGGTGATCTTCCCCCGCTGGATGGTGAGATCCGGCGGCGACTTACCATCGGCTAGTGGGGTTTCCCCTCTAACCAGGACTCTTCGCCAGCGGGACATCGCCCCAGCCGGGACAATCTCTAAGCTTCCGACCGGAATATACGGTAGTGTAGTGCATGTTAGTAAGGGGAGTGGATAGAACAAGGAAGAGCAAGGAAAGATCGCGCGCGGTCCGTGGCCCGTTTGGTAGGGTAATCCTCCGGCATTAACCTGGTGTTGATCGGAGAAACCACCGAAAACTACAGATCAGAGCAGCCGGCCGCTAGAATTCTTTTCCAGACAGAGACTCAATTCGACCTAGCTGAAAAACTACTGTCAAAAATCCTGCCCCCGTCTGAACTCAAACCTAGGACCTCCCAGTCAGAGGCGCTGCAGTGACATCAGTTGGTGCACTGAGCTACTGCTCCCGATAATGTTCGGAAGAAAAACTCTTAGTGTCGTACCCCGAAAATGTGGAAGAATTATATTGCTAAATATAGAAATAAATTCTTCTCTTCCGTGGAGAAGCAAGAATCAATGTTTTCTGGGTCCTTATACCGAAAAGGCGATTGACGGCAAAAAGTGTGTCTGTCCGTCAATGATAACGCCTAAACCGTTCAGATGTTAAGTTAATTCAGAGAAAGGGAAGAGCATTCCACTATTTTAAATAATTGTTTTCTATTACGTAAATAAATTTTTTTGTTTGTAATTATATGCAACTCCATTCTTTTATACCGGCGTGAATGATATGATCTTAAAAAAATAAGAAATGTTACTATTTACAAGATGTTTCTTGAAAGTATACACATCTTTCTTTGCTACCCTTTATTGCAAAATTTCAATTTGTTCTCTTTACGCTTTATGCAAATATCTCAAAATTTGTAAACCCCAATTTGATTTTAAGCAATTTGAAGATCTAAATTGTTACTAGAAATTTGTAAAGAGAACGCAACAATGCATGTGTTTATAGCTGCCCGAAGCCAGGATGGCGGAACGATGATGATCGTAGTAAACATGTCATGGCTTCGATCCTTGCAAACAATGCTCAGTTCTTCTAAATTCAAAAATTAACTAGGAACTAACTGCAGAAAGGCAAACAGTCCACATTTCCCAATTTTATTTTACAGAAGAGATAAAACCTCAAAAAAAAACAACATTTTATGCAATTTTTCTGCTTACAATTCTTTCTATTATCTAATTATAAATATACTAATTTAATCCTATGAAAAAAGTCTTTAATGACCGAACGTTAAGGAAAGGGGATTCATTTTCGGATTCGGACATGTTTCCTTTTTACAGTAAACGGATTTCCAAATGATTTCCTGGTTTAATTACTTTTCATAAAAAATATAATTTTACATAAAAACTATTTTATTTTGAAAAATATTCTTTGTTAAACATTTTCGAAAAACATTTTGGATTGCCGAAATGCTCAGAAATCTTCATTTTCAGGAGATATTGTTACGGGCTATAACATAATTGAATGCTAAAACTGCATCTTGTCCTCAGGGATGTAAACCAATGTTTTCTTGATGTCATCCATTCTTTTGTGTTTAGAGACAGTACAGATGTATAGGATTTCTTTGAAGACAGGTCAAAAGGTTTTACTGAATTTCTCAGCTCAGTCTGAAGCAAGGTATCTCTCAACAGCGGGACATCGCCACTGCCGAGACAAACTCCAAGCTCCCGACCAGTCTCCCGACATGTGGTGCAAGCAGTGATGGTGATGTTGACTGCAAGCCCGTACACGCAAAATAAGCAGTTGCTAAGAGACCCCTCCCCCATGAGTCCATGTGGCGCCTAGAGACCCTAAAAAGTTTCATATATGTTTTAAAAAGACAAGAGTGTTAGTACAATGAGTTATCCTTTTCTAATGAGTGTTCTTTTATTAAATCAGTAGGATTTTTTTTCCAGAGGGGAAGCCTGGGGTAGGTTGAGCTGGAGGGCTGCGCAGTACCTATCTCTGGCATTGGGATGACAGGTTTGCAATGGTGGGGGGGGGCTGGGGGGGGGCACGGAGGCGGCGAGCCGAGCGCTGTGTGACTCATTTGTCTGCCCTCCGCCACTGCGAACAGACGAGGGTCGTTTGTTGCCGTTTCGTCGCGCGAAGTTCGCTCTTGCTTCACTGTGAAAACCTCGTGTGCTCACCAGCTGTGAACTTCATACAAAGTAAGTGTGTTTCGCAGAATTTCATTTATTTGTTTTGTCTTGGAGGAAACTTGGTGTTCAGGTGATGGGCTGATGCTGCATTGGAATATTTGAATCAATTTGATTTCTTTGAGTGTGTTTGCAACGATCTAGCCAAGAAGTTTGAATTTGCCATATTTTGGACATACGTTGTTTTCTTAACACATCGGTGTTTTCGCATGTGTGGGCGATAGCTTTTTTTGTGACGGCT
Organism: Teleogryllus oceanicus; assembly: GCA_964035755.1. NCBI lineage: Eukaryota > Metazoa > Arthropoda > Insecta > Orthoptera > Gryllidae > Teleogryllus > Teleogryllus oceanicus. Next base: position 342,610,109 of record CAXIVR010000001.1, on the reverse strand, counting down.
TTTTGCGCAATGGGTCAAGGAATTTGGACCCTGATCAAGATTGGGTCATTGGCTCAGAGGCTAATTTTCATTACTTATTAGAGGCATAGTTAGTTCTTTAAAATTATACAGTGCACATGTTAACTAACGTTTGAAATATATTTTTTGGAATAATATTAATTTTCTCTTCGATAGTCGGAATGGTCTCTAATTGTACAACAACCGTTCAGCAGAAGAAAAGGTTTTCATAGCACTTGAACTGGTGTGTCGATTTCAATTGTATAATTCATCTAGCAGCATGATAAAGCATTGTACATGTATTATACAGGAAGTGCCACCAACTGTGATCCACCCCCATATCTTCTAAAGGATTTGCGATATCGAAATGTAGATTTCGCACAACAATGCAGAATCCTGGGTCAAGTAATATTATGTATAGATATTGTTAGTAATATTTTTAGTTCTTGAAAAATATAATAAGCTTTGATTTTTTAAATGGAATGCACTTTTCTCACCAGCAATTGATAATTATGAAGAGGAATCCATTAGTGTATCATGTGTTAGTATGTTGTAAGAAATTTTAGCATAAAAATAGATTTTTTGACATGCTATTTTAAATTAAACGGAGAATACTGCAACAACACTTGCAAGTGTCGTCTTTGGGGAAGAAAGTCTTCGCGGCGCCGAAGCCTGTTACGGACGCCGGCGCCGGGAAGCCAAGGCCACCTTTCCCTAAGGCGACAATTGCAAGGGATACTAATGGAAATAATGCCCGATTAATTTAAAATCACATGTCAGAAAGCCTATTTTATATTAAAATTTCTATCAAAACACGAACATAGGATACATTGGATTCCTCTTTTATGATCTATCTACTGATGATGAGAAAAATATATAGTTCCAGTTAAAATTTCAAAGATCATTAAATTTCTCACAAACTAAAAATATTGGTAGATCGGGAGAATAGCTGCCCCCCTGCTCCAAAGCCTCCTGTACGTATAAATCTCCGTAGCAACGTACTCTCATTAAGTGAACTGATTATTCGTACTTTTTACGCTACAAATTTAATTTTATAACCCACACAATTCTTTAACCAACGCATTTTTTTCACCAAGTGGTCCGCGACGTGCTACCGCACGTCGCTACCCGACGGATCCAACGTGCTACGTTCGCGAGGCCTTCCGGCCCTCGCTCTCGAGACCTGGTTCGCGCCTCCGCTGTCGCTCCGGCGCTCACGTTATTCTATATACCTCTCTCACGTTTAAGAGAATTTATTTTAAAGGGAACACACTTTTAAGAAAAAAATATAAAAGTAAAAAGTATTGTACTCACGTCTAGTCTTCCGAATGAAAACAAACAAACAATTGATTAGCAACGTTCGTGACAACGTAGCCGCGACATAGGGGGGCAGCTATTCTCCCGATTAGCCAAAATATTTCTAACAATAGTAGAAAAAGGTAAGATTACAAATCCAGTACGAGAGACTCTGAAAAAATGTTGGTTGAACCCGGGCTGAATTAACCTTTGGGCGGCCCGGAGACCGTCTTCCTGTTCAGGTCCTTACAATAAAATTCACTCTATTATACAATCGTGATATTTACATAGGGGTAGAAAAATCTAAACTTTACTTTCTACTAAAAAAATTGTAGTGCATGGTGCTGTGCGCTGCGAGTTTGAAAGATTTGAATGATGTGCATGGTGCTGTGCGCTGCGAGTTTGAATGATGTGCGTGGCGCTGTGCGCTGCGAGTTTGAATGATGTGCGTGGCGCTGTGAGCTGCGAGTTTGAAGGCTGCGCGTTTGAATGATGTGCGTGGTGCTGTGCGCTGCGAGTTTGAATGATGTGCGTGGTGCTGTGCGCTGCGAGCTTGAATGATGTGCGTGGTGCTGTGCGCTGCGAGTTTGAATGATGTGCGTGGTGCTGTGCGCTGCGAGTTTGAATGATGTGCGTGGTGCTGTGCGCTGCGAGCTTGAATGATGTGCGTGGTGCTGTGCGCTGCGAGTTTGAATGATGTGCGTGGTGCTGTGCGCTGCGAGTTTGAATGATGTGCGTGGTGCTGTGCGCTGCGAGTTTGAATGATGTGCGTGGTGCTGTGCGCTGCGAGTTTGAATGATGTGCGTGGTGCTGTGCGCTGCGAGTTTGAATGATGTGCGTGGTGCTGTGCGCTGCGAGTTTGAATGATGTGCGTGGTGCTGTGCGCTGCGAGTTTGAATGATGTGCGTGGTGCTGTGCGCTGCGAGTTTGAATGATGTGCGTGGTGCTGTGCGCTGCGAGTTTGAATGATGTGCGTGATGCTGTGTGCTGCGAGTTTGAATGATGTGCGTGGTGCTGTTCGCTGCGAGCTTGAATGATGTGCGTGGTGCTGTGCGCTGCGAGTTTGAATGATGTGCGTGGTGCTGTGCGCTGCGAGCTTGAATGATGTGCGTGGTGCTGTGCGCTGCGAGCTTGAATGATGTGCGTGGTGCTGTGCTTGGTTGGGTGCATGGCTGTTGTGCGTGGTATATTGTGCTTGTCGATGCTTGGCGCTGCGGGATTGAATGTTGTGCTTGGTGATGGAATGTTCTGCGAGGATGTGGGCGCCTTGAATGTGAATGGAACTGAGCGCAGTCGCATGGACGCAGGCTGCGCCATTGAATGTCGTGCGTGCTCCGTTGGGAGCGCCGCCCTTCATGGGTGCGGTGTTGTCGCGGCGAGGGCGGCGCCCGGAGGGCGGCGGAGGCCGGCGCCTGCGCGGGGAGCAGGCGGAGACGCTGCTGCGCACGTCGCTGCTGCCGCTGGCGGAGGAGACGCTGAGCAACCTGGACGCCCTGCACGCGCGCCTCGACGCCCTGGAGGAGCGCCTGGCGCGCGTGGCCCCGCTCCCTGAGCCATCGCAGCCGCGGGCCGCCCGGCGGCGCGGCGGGCGGGGCGAGCGAAGGACGGACTCGGACGCGCGAGCGGACGGCGAAGGACGCGACGCGGCGAACCGCTTCATAGATCGGGTAGGCCGCTGCTGCCTCCGGGTCGCCTCGCGTGCAATGCTGATGTCTAGGGGGCGGATGCGAATGAAATGTCGTTTTTCTTTTCACTTTAGGACAATGCCCTTTAGATTAGAAATTAATTTTATGTTGTGACATAAGGAAATGACCCGATTTTGTCATTATTTTGTGTTTTTTATTGATTTCGACTAATAAGTCATTTTTTACTTTTTCGGTAATTTTTAATGCATTTTTGCCGATTTTATCGACTTTATTATTTTAATAGTACTTGCTTAAAGTATTATTTATAAGAAGCAACAAATGATCTCTGAATTTCTCTGAAACTTTTCGATTCGCTCAGAAATTGTAAAGTCAGCCGTTGTATGTAAACGAAGGTTCTTGTGAGGCCTGTCAGTGCCATATTCGGTTTGATCGATTTCGGCATAATTAAAGAGAAGAGATTTCCTGGTAAAGAACAGTCCAAATCAAATTCTGTAAGCTAACTGCACTCGAACAAACAGCAGAAGCCTTGATTACACAAGTAACGTATCCAACTTAAGTTGCTTATCCGAACTAGTTTTAATCACATTTTTTACGTCATTTTTCTTGGCTTTTAGGGCACATTTAAAAGGGAAGGTTTCCCTGCTTCTTATACCGCCATTTCGCCCTTTCCACCATACCACTATTTAAGACGTTTCACCACATACCACCACCGCCACGACGCCACGACCGCCGCCACGACCGCCGCCACGACCGCCGCCACGACCGCCGCCACGACCGCCGCCACGACCGCCCGACCCCGCCACGTCCGCCGCCACGTCCGCCGCCACGTCCGCCGCCACGTCCGCCGCCACGTCCGCCGCCACGTCCGCCGCCACGTCCGCCGCCACGTCCGCCGCCACGTCCGCCGCCACGACCGCCGCCACGACCGCCGCCACGACCGCCGCCACGACCGCCGCCACGACCGCCGCCACGACCGCCGCCACGACCGCCGCCACGACCGCCGCCGACCGCCGCCACGACCGCCGCCACGACCGCCGCCACGACCGCCGCCACGACCGCCGCCACGACCGCCGCCACGACCGCCGCCACGACCGCCGCCACGACCGCCGCCACGACCGCCGCCACGACCGCCGCCACGACCGCCGCCACGACCGCCGCCACGACCGCCGCCACGACCGCCGCCACGACCGCCGCCACGACCGCCGCCACGACCGCCGCCACGACCGCCGCCACGACCGCCGCCACGACCGCCGCCACGACCGCCATCATCGCCGGGCTATATTTAGAAGCTTTTGCAACAAAATATGATGCAATATATCTCAAGTGTTTATTATAATTTGAATTATTAGTGAATTTCACTGTTCGTAAAATAATGCGAATTATTTTCAAGAAAACTGACCATTCAGAACATTTCTAGCATTTTACATACTATTATATCTTTTAAACACATTACCATGATCTGAAGCTACATCGGCCTTAACTGGAAATAAAAATGTATTAAGTTTTTGTCATTCAATACAAATACTGCTGCAAAACACGTGTATATTATTGGTTACATCCATTTATTTATTTATTTATTTATTTATTTATTTATTTACTTATTTATCAAATTCGAAAACATCCATCAAATCAAAATTTAAGCGATGAAAAATTGAAGTATATATCTTGTAATGCAGAATAATTGGGTTACGGTCGTTTTCAGGTACTGGAGAGAGTTTGGCCAGAAGTGGTGTCCCTTCTGGAAGAGTGGGACGGCGGCTTCACGCCCGCAAACTACACCATTAACACGTCATCCACCTCCTCCTCCGCCAGTTCGCTCAAAGCCTGCCCCCCTTCCGCCACCGCCACCACCACCGACGCCGCCGCGTCCCAGCCTGCCCTCGTCCCCACGTCCACGTCCTCAGATGCGGACTGTGCGGCTTTGGCTTCCTCGAAGGCCCCTGTCGGTTCCGAGTTGGCGCGGAACGGGCTTTGCTTCGGCTGTCCGCCCCCACTCTCCTCCCTTCGCCCACCCGCCCTCCCATCCCCACCTACCACCGCCGGTGCCTCCCCGAACTCCGTTTTGAGAAGCGATGTCCAACCTCTCGCCGGATCGCCAGGGTTCGTCCCGTCACTCGTGAGCCCGGACCACAGCGCCCTCCCACCCCAATCCACCACCTTACACTCATCATCGTCACGTTCCTCTTCACGTGCCAGTCTCCCGCCTCTTCAGTCCTCCCCCTCTTTGTCCAGACATTCTTCTCTCCCAAGCCTCTCGTTTGGTTCGAAAGCCTCTTCGAACCCTGGCCCGTTCCGGTTTAGCGATGTTGTCTACAAGTTTCCTATGTTATTCCCATCACCTCCTACTTCATCTTCATCCTCGAGTTCTCTAGATTCTGTCGGTGATACCGATGGCCCGGCTTGTTCCATCCTGTTGACGGATAAGCCTCACACGCCTCGTCTCCAGAGGAGCTGGAAGAGTTGCCCCACCGCCGCCACGTACGCTTCGTTCCCTTTTCCTCTCCCTTCGCCGATTTCGGGCGCCGACGCGGGGCCGGCAGCCTGCTCAGCTGCTTCCGACGGAGCACTCGAAGCCGCCTCTTCGGTTGGCGCATGCGAGAATCAGCTCCCCGCAGTGCTGCAGCCTCCCGCTTCAGACTCCAAAGCGAACGCTTCCGATGTTGGTGAGAAAGAAATATTTTATTACTTTCCTTTTATCCAGTCATTAATAAATATTAGTAGTATTTAACAGTAATCTAAAATTCGTCTCTTCACATTCCTTGATTATTTTTATTTATTGTAATGCTTTTACTTTCATACTTCCATACATACTTACTTTCATTGACAGTTTTGTGAAGATGTTGCGTATCGCAGTTCCAAGCAAATCGTATAAGCGAAACCTTGTTATTTAAATCTACACAACCCCCATTGAATACTGATTATAGGTTTATGTTCATTGACGACTATTCATATTTATTTATTTATTTATTTATTCGATCGGCTTAAGTAGAATTTCAATGCCAGGCTTTTCTGATATTTAACGGTCGCTACCAAAGGAAGTCAACGATCGACACAGGCGTAGTTTTTTAATTATCTTTAAGAAATTACTGTTTCGTCTTTAAATGATAGTGATACTTTGATACATCTTTGTTAAATAAGTGTTTAGTAATAATTGTTTTAGTGATAGTTGATGGGATGTTAAGAAAAGATTCAAAACAGTCTCTACGCGCAATCACTTTGTAGAAACTCCGGCGTTTTCCCACAGTCAGATCTGCCTAGAATCAAGTTAAAATTTCATTTTAGTATTTGCCGATGTAGTGAAGAGTTGCGGAATTAGAGCAATATAGTGAATGGAGAACTATCTCTATAAAAGGCGTCGCCATCTCTGTCCCAATGGGAAGGGTCACAAGGGCAAAAAGTGTTCAAAAGATACAAATGTGCCTAAAATGATTGTATTGTATTGCGAAATGCTTCTACTTCTTATGCAACTGTGGAATTCAAATGTGTTTTGCACATACTAATAAAATTTCGGTGTTAGCAATGTAGACATAGTAACACATTCACCATTTATATATTTGTATTGTGGAGTTTGGTTCAGCGATATTTAACAATGAGTGTTTCCTAAGGCTACAACAAACAATTTGACAATTATTATGACTAACTTTAATCACAATCTAATGATTCTTCTTGAAGTCTTGTAATAGAATCACTTACCACTTTTCACAATGTACCGAACTTTCGACCTGCTTAAAGTGTCTTGCTCCTCCACATCGACCACGACCAAACAACGCAAAACTCTGCCGAAATCATCTCTGACAGCGACGATCGACGATCGTGGATGACATGTCGGGCATTATGGTCATTACTTTGTACACTAACTCCGCTATATTCATTCATGCTGTTCATGTTGTCTGCCAAGTCATTTACTAAGGACTCACAAAATTTTTATTCTGACTATACAACGAATTAGAGGAAGTAATTTACTACATATAGTACAAGATTTATCGATGTTTTGTTACAAAGGCCGGCAATACAATTTTTTCTGTCAAAAAATAGTAGTTTTTCGGCCCATGATTACAATACTATCGCTTCGATGTACAGCGAGAAAGTAAAATCGGGCATGTTCGCGTGATGGAGGCTTGCAATTAATGAAATATATAACAAAAACATTTTCTCCAATACGGCTCAATTTATTTTATTTTAATTTTCTCCTGGTATATAATAAAGGAGGGCACAACTTATTGCTGATCTCGTTTTTGACACATTTGTATTTTCGAAAATAGGAAAAAAATATTATTTCAAATGTGAAATACTGAAGATAGGCTTTTGTGTTAAATGATATGTTTAAAATGGAAGTGTTTACAAAGGAATCTATAAAATTTCTTGTAAAAATTAGTGGTTTCGCTTAATTTCAGCCGCGACATTTATGCAAACAATTTCGTGGAATTTTTATGACCAATATTTTTTGTAATGCAGGACACTAGTCTCTATTACTAATTTCAAATGAAATTATAAAAATTGTTTAACAGACGCCGGTAGTTTCACTGGTCCCTGGATTTTGTTACATACTCAGGAACACGAAATTTTTTAAAACATAAAACGACTTTAGTGTTAACTAAAGCAAGCAAGTACACAATTGAGGTGAAGCGACGGCAAACCTCTGAGAAAGAGCCCGCTCACCATACTACATATTACTACATAGATAATACTTACATACATTACGTACATACATATATACGTACATACATGTGTACATATATACGTACATACATGTGTACATATATACGTACATACATGTGTACATATATACGTACATAAATGTGTACATATATACGTACATAAATGTGTACATATATACGTACATAAATGTGTACATATATACGTACATAAATGTGTACATATATACGTACATAAATGTGTACATATATACGTACATAAATGTGTACATATATACGTACATACATGTGTACATATATACGTACATACATGTGTACATATATACGTACATACATGTGTACATATATACGTACATTCATGTGTACATATATACGTACATTCATGTGTACATATATACGTACATATATACGTACATACGTACGTACATTACGTATTATACATTATACATTACGTATTTATATATTTATTTATTTTACGTCAAAAAAACAGTTAAAAACTGCCTATGACGTGCTATGGAGATAAGAGAATTGTGTGCAAGTTTTCAAAACTCTGTGATCCCTACACTAACTCATATACTACTTCAATTTGGGGGGGGGGAAAGGTCCCATATAAGAAAATCTATTTTCAAAGATAAAAAGGCAATAAATTTGGCTCTTATCCATGTTGTCCATCGGAATAATACTTCCTGCTGCGACAACATGAAAACAATAAATTGAATAATAGTATTTCACACTGAATTCTAGAAGACGTGCACAGAAAATGAAGTTACACTGATGAGAAGGAAAACAAGGGGCCATCTCAGCATTATCTCAATGGATCAGAGAAACTGGACGAAAAACCCGATCGAAATGGAGTAATTGACCCTGAGGCTGCAATTCAACGCTTGTTACAGTTGTTTATACACATTTATACAGTTCAAATGGTAAATAATGCATTATGTATCAATGTTAAAATTAATGCAACTTTTCTTGTGATACTCAGTGTAGTCTGTAATTGAATAGAAACAGTTATGCAGCAGAAACGATTTCACTTGGGATTTAAACTTTTCTACCTACTACTTTTCTACTTTAGTACACCGTTCATTTTCAATGGAGCACAGAATTGTTATTTGAAATGCAAAACTGCATTAAAAGCGTATTCTTTTCGTTTACTATTAATTTGGTATTTCGGAATCAATTTGAAACATCTGATATTGTACTATTTACGGTTTCTTTATTGCAAAGGATGTTGGTATCATCTGCAAAGAGAACCGTTCTTCCATTTCGTATCGTCGAGGGCATAACTTTTACGTAAATTAGGAACAGAATAGGGCCTAAAATAGATCTTTATTTATTTATTTATTTTTCGTCAAAAAAACAGTTAAAAACTGCGTATGACGTGCTATGGGGAAAAGTGAATTGTGTGCACATTTTCAAAATTCTGTGATCCCTACACTAAGTCATATACTACTTAAATTTTGAATTTTTGAAAGGTAGAAAAAAAAACTCCCATGTAATAAAATCTATTTTCAAGGATAAACAAGCAATAAATTTTGAATTTTGAAAAGGAGAAAAAAAAAAACTCCATGTAATAAAATCTATTTTCAAGGATAAATAAGCAATAAATTTTGAAAGGGAGAAAAAAAAACAAAAAAACTCCCATGTAATAAAATCTATTTTCAAAGATAAATAAGCAATAAATTTTGGCAACTTATTACTTCCTGCCGCGACAACATGGAAACGATAATTTGAATAATTGTATTTCCCACTGAATTCTAGAAGACGTGCACAGAAAATGAAGTTACATTTATGTCCAGAAGCAAAACAAGGGGCCATCTCAGCATTTGCTCAATGGATCAGGGAAACTGGACGCAAAACCTGATCGAGATGGGGGTCATTGACCCGGAAACTGTAGTACAATAGTTGTTACAGGTTGTTTATACTCATTTATACAGTCCAAATGGTAAATAATGCATTATGTATCATTGTTAAAATTAATGTTCCTTTTCTTGTGATGCTCAGTATAGTCTCTAATTGTATAGTAACAGTTATGCAGCAGAAACGATTTCACTTGGGATTTAAACTTTTCTATTGAATTTAATCGTTTAATGTCATCTGGCAAAGTGTTGTAAAATAATGTACATGTATTGTATGTGAATTTTTTGTAATGAGCTGTTGATACTGTCCCATGATGAATATGATTTCTACGTCGAGTGTTATAGTAATAGACTTCTGCATTTTCTGAAAAAATATTCCCGCCCTTGAGCAAGTCATTTTTTACAAAAACCACTGATTCGTAAATAAAAAGACACGGTAATGCTAGAATTCCTAGATTAATGAAGAGAGTCTTACATGAATCACGTAGGTGGTATTTGGTTATTATTCGTACAATTCGTTTTTGTAATCTAAAAGTCTGGGAGCTATAAGATGTATTTCCCCAGAATATTATGCCATATCTCAGGCGGGAATGAACATTCGCGAAGTATACACAACGAGCAGTATGAAGGCTGACTGAATTTGCAAGAATTCTGAACGCGTAGCATAAAGAACTTAATTGTGTGTTCAATTCATTTAAATGGACGTTCCATTTAAGGTTTGACTCAATTGAGAGACCTAAAATTTTTGTTGCCTTAACATCAGTCAATAGTACACTGTTCATTTTCAATGGAGCACAGAATTGTTTGTTTGAAATGGAAAACTGCATTAAAACCGTTTTCTTTTCGTTTACTATTAATTTGTTATTTCGGAACCAATTTGAAACATCTGATATTGTACTATTGACGGTTTCTTTATTGCAAAGGATGTTCGTATCATCCGCAAAGAGAACCGTTCTTCCGTTTCGAATCGTCGTAATTTACGTAAAGTAGGAACAGAGTAGGGCCTAAAATCGATCATTGAGGAACTCCACGTGCAAAGGGCAAAGAGTCGGAAAGGTGCGTACGTAATGTTCCATCATTCAAGTCCACTCTGATATCTTTGTTTAAGGTACGAACATAACCAATCTAGAGCAATACCACGTACAAACATGTACGTACGTACATTCATGTACATACGTACGTACATATATACATACATGTACGTATGTACGTGTGTGTATATATATACACACACATACATGTACGTATGTATTTGAATTTAGCTCAGTGGCGTCATTTACGCTTGAGGATCTTTTACATGCAGTAAATGTACTAACATGGGACAGACGGCTTTACTCTCAGGCTTTACTCAGCCGGCGTACGAAGGATTTTTTCGCCCTTACAAATCCACGGCTTCGATCGGATTTGAACCCGCAAACTTCGGTATAGCAGTCCGATACGGTAACCGCTACACCATCGCGCTGCTCTCTGTCTGTGTTTCTCTCTCTCTCTCTCTGTGTCTGCGTTTCTCTCTCTCTCTCTGTGTCTGCGTTTCTCTCTCTCTCTCTGTCTGCGTTTCTCTCTCTCTCTCTGTCTGCGTTTCTCTCTCTCTCTCTCTCTGTCTGCTTCTCTCTCTCTCTCTGTGTCTGCGTTTCTCTCTCTCTCTCTGTGTCTGCGTTTCTCTCTCTCTGTGTGAGTTTCTCTTCTCTTCTCTCTCTCTCTCTCTCCTCTGTGATCTCTCTCTCTCTGTCTGCGTTTCTCTCTCTCTCTCTGTGTCTGCGTTTCTCTCTCTCTCTGTGGTCTTCTCTCTTCTTTTCTTCTCTCTGTCTCTCTGTGTGTGTCTTCTCTCTCTCTCTCTCTGTGAGTTTCTCTCTCTCTCTCTCTCTGTGAGTCTCTCCTCTCTTATATATTATATTCTATTTTCATTTAAGTGTGTGTTCTCGCGTCGCTAAAGAAATCCCTATTGACTGTTAAACAGATTGAATGCAATGCTTCGTTAATATAAGGAAAATTCTAAAGCTGAATAAAGATGAATATGAATGCATCGTCCAGTAGATAAGCAGATTTTGCTGCACCTCGGTCACTAATCATATTTTTGTACTATTCAGTTATCTTGTTTATATAAGGCGAGTCACTTAACGCGAATCACATCACATCACATCGCTGTCGTCTCCCCAAATAGTTGAATAAATGTTTACAGCAGAACAGTTGCTTGGTGATTTCTCTTCTAGTGTCCAGTAGGTTGTGCTAAGTGTATGGAAGGTCCGATGAAAGTTCTAAATAATGCCAAAATGTCTTTTTCTTTTTCGAAATGACATTCAAGCAAACGCATATTTTTTAATAAACCGATTAGAGGTGCATTTTACGAAAGCCCTGCATCGCGCGTGACGTTGAGATCGCGTCCGGCTTGGGCTGACAAATTTTCTTTTGACAGCTGCTGTTATATATATCTGCGGCCAACACTGCAAAGGAATAATTTTCCAACACTTACTTCTGGATACTAGTAGTTAACTTCACTGCTTATTGATTAGAAAGTTCCTTTTTTGCAGTACGCGTATGTCAAAATATACTTTGCCTTATGCATATGACAAAGAATTCATAGCTATATAAATAAAATTATGCAAAGTAAATAATTTACTGAAGCCACATGAATCAACGTGGAAGCCACCTAGAATATACCGAATTTGAGTATTTTTAAGTTTCCATGAATTCGTACTAAAAAATAATTCACTCAAATCACACGATTTGGCATACTCACGACAAAATGCGAGTCTGGGCTTCTATTGCCGCCATGTCCGTCTACATTCCATTCGTATGCCAAAGACTGGCTGTCTATCTCATGTATTATTTCATGCGGTGGGACACTGGCCAATAGGTCCATTCTTCCATCTGTCGACGCAACTTTCGCTACGCTTTCACTATGTAGCGGAGAAAGAAAGTATTCGTCGAGCGACGAAATAGATTTGAATTTCGCTCAGAGGCTTCTTTCAGGTGTGATATTTTTACATGCAGTAAATCTATAACATGGAATAGACGGTTTTACTTCTCCGAAAGAAAACGTATGAAACGTTATTCGCCCTTAAAAATCCACGACTTCGATCGGGGGTTGAACCCGCAAACTTGAATATAACAGCCCCCATACGCAAATCGGGAGCCGCCGCCCATAGGGGTTACATGAATAAATTGATGATGTGTCGAGGATTAAGCTGGTGTTATTTTCTCAGGTGCACTTGGCTCGCTCATTGTTTTGCCTGTAACGCCGCCTTGCAGCAGTGGTAAGGGAGTTCGCGCCCTCCGAACAGAAGTACGTGGTGTGGGGGATGGTGTACCTGCCCCCGGCCGACCCGGCGCCGCCGTCCCAGGGGCTCCCGCTGCCCATGGTGGTGTCGCAGGCCTTCATGAACGTCTCGCTGCGGCGCTGCATCTGGGGCGGCGAGCTGCGGGAGGTGGAGTGGCTGCTACGCCACGGGGCCGAGGTGAGCCCCTCCCACTCTGTCTCTAACCCACGCATACACACGTGCACGCACATGGGCCGAGCTGCGCATGGCCAGTCTTCTCGTCGCCACGCAGCTGACGCGCACTTGACCGATCACGTGTGTGAGAAATATTCTTCTATTGTCTACATTTGCATGCTGAAGCGCCTCTGACCGGGAGGTCCTAAGTTCGAGTCCTGACGGCAGCAGGATTTTCGACACTAGCTTTTCAGCCAGGTCGAATTCAGTCGCTGTCTGGAGGAGAAGTCTAGCGGCCGGCTGCTCTCATCGGTGGATTTCGTTGTTTCTCCGATCAACACTAGGCGAATGCCGGAGCAGAACCCTAACAAACGGGCCGCGGATCGCGCGCGATCTTTCCTTCCTCTTCCTTGTCCTATCCTCACCCCTCCCACACAGTTACACTAACATGCACTACACTATCACACATACCGGGAGACAGGTCTAGAAGATCACCGCCACCTCCCGATGAAGAAACTTGCATTCCATTTAGGGGAATAATGATCTCAGTAGTTGACGCGCCCGGAAGCACTAACAATCAATCAATCAATGGGGTCGTTGAAGAAATACTACACACGCACACACAAAATCACACGTACACAGGCCCATGCATGCGCGCGCGACCTTGACACGCGCAAACGACCAGCGTCCGAACAAGTCTTTGAATCACTGTAAAGGATTGTTCCGACCGATCCTTCAACAAATATGAAAGCACACATACAGTTAATCATAAGAGTTTAATCTTAGTTGAAAAATATTTGGAGGGGTCTTCTAACAAACACACATTCACAACATACTTCACCTCCAACATTCAATCGTTTGTTCGCAATCATAGTTTACTTCACTTTGTCATCTCTAAGAATTCGACCGATGTTGAAAGAGACTCCTTGCACAAAACATAAAGCTGTGTCCTTGTGAGAACATCTTGCTTTAACGTGTTTTTTGTTTAGTCGTCTGGCGACATACGAACGCGGACCCCAAACGCATGTCCTCGCCGCTGCTCGTCACCGTTAAGTGGGTGTGTTGCAGTGATACGTTTGTGGAGCGTGGATCCCCGCCGCTACACTTGACTGTTAAATGAGTCGCCGCACGTGTTACATTGAGTGTTTGCGACCGTGCGTGCTTTCTTGCGTGCTTGCTTGCGTGTTTGCTTGCTTGTTTGCTTGCGTGCTTGTTTGCTTGCGTGCTTGTTTGCTTGCGTGCTTGTTTGCTTGCGTGCTTGTTTGCTTGCTTGCTTGCTGCTTGTTTGCGTGCTTGTTTGCTTGCTTGCGTGCTTGTTTGCTTGCTTGCTTGTTTGCTTGCTTGCGTGCTTGTTTGCTTGCGTGCTTGCTTGCTTGCTTGCTTGCTTGCTTGCTTGCTTGCTTGCTTGCTTGCTTGCTGCTTGTTTGCTTGCGTGCGTGCTTGTTTGCTTGCGTGCGTGCGTGCTTGTTTGCTTGCGTGCGTGCTTGTTTGCTTGCGTGCGTGCTTGTTTGCTTGCGTGCGTGCTTGTTGCTTGCTTGCTTGCTGCTGCTGCTTGTTTGCTTGCTGCTGCTGCTTGTTGCTTGCTTGCTTGTTTGCTTGCGTGCGTGCATGCGTGATTCCCCGCCGCTGCACCTGACCGTGAAATGAGTCGCCTCGCGTATTGCATTGACGCCTTTGCGGCTGTGCGTGTGTCCCCGGCGCTGCGCATGGCCCCGCGCGTTGCACGCATGTGTGTCGGCAGGCGAACGTGGGCGTGGCGCGCAGCTCGCCGCCGCTGCACCTGGCGGGCGGGCGCGGGCGGGCGGACGTGGTGCAGGCGCTGCTGCGGCGCGGCGCGGACGCGCGTCTGCACGCGGAGGCGCCGGGCCGGCGCTGCGCGCGGCGGTGGCCGGCGACGGCGACGGCGCGTGCGTGGCGCTGTTGCTGGCGCACGAGGGGGCGGTGGACGAGCGCGACGAGGACGACGAGTGGACGGCGCTGCACTGGGCGGCGGCGGCCGGCAACGAGGCGGCGGCGCGCGCGCTGGTGGAGGTCGGCGCGCCCCTTCACGCGCGTGACGCCCAGGGCCGCACGCCGCTGGGGTCCTGGCGCGCCACCCGGCCGTCCGCCGACTGCTGAGGAAGTAGGCGCCCGCAGGTATCGTGCTCATGCAGTGGCGTGACTGGGCTCCCCGCCGCTGTGTGGTAGTACATCTCGCCATTCCCTGACTCTGCAGAGCCCCCGCCTTGTCCTTGGTCTCGGGATTCTTAGATGCCCGTCATCCCAGACCCGCGTTCTTCCTAGACCCGCTGTCTGTCTTCCTTCGTCGTCCTGATTTTAAATTACTGAGGGTTTATATATATATATATATATATATATATATATATATATATATATATATATATATGGTTGTAATTGTTAACCGCAAAAAAACGATAAAGCGGGTTTTCATGCAAAATATTTGGAAAATCCGAATCGTTTGCCGGAGCAATTGTAAGCTGCATATTAGGTGAGATTTTCACGCATATTTCGCATGCGCAGAAAAAATAATTGGGACATTCAGAGAACCAAACGTTGTATCACCTCAGACAGGAAGGACATGACATGGACCAGAACATGATGGTAATATATTGATAAATACACATTGCAATATGCCTCAAATGTATCAAAATTTCCTTCAGTTATTTTGCAATTTATTGAAGAGTCCACCGTTGACGCTCTTTGTGTTCTTAGAACCGCAATGACATTGGTGTGCAACTGTTAAATGGGTTTTCTTTCGTGCCCCGGAATCTCCTTTAACTGTAAGTTCTATCGCGGATCTACTGAATTCATTAAAAAAATGGTAAAATTCCTTTGCATGCGATAAACACATATTTGCTTTGCATAAATGAAGTAAGATTACAAAAATAACCTGTGTTTTGAATCCTTCCAGCCCTCCTGGACCCACCGCTGTGGCCGAGAGGTTGGTAGGTGTGATGAACCCATCCTGCCGCCACGGCAACACACGCATGCGCGCAATGCGCGCAGCTCGCGGTCTGGGTACCTCACAAAGGGGGGGGGGGGAAATACCGTCACACCGAAGTGCGTCGGTAATCAGCTGACAGGTGTGCGCGTTAAATTTTTCAATGAAGGGCGCCAAACGGGCACTTACCTGTCACCTAGCACCGGCATTCGAGAACCTCAAGGGGTAGGCACTCTTGAATGAGGGCATGCACGGGGTTTGCTATTACTACCACTACTTTACAATAATCACAAAGTTTTGTAACTTTAAGTGTCAATCACCTGAATGGCAAGAACACATTTATTGCTTTTGTTTCTATAATACAGTTTGGGTAAGGAATCCCCTTAAACTAAATTATGCTATTTACATTAAATGACACCTTTCCTATTTTTTAATGTCTTTGGAATAATTACAAAATGAAAGTCTTTCGTTCACCTCTTTCGATGATTGCACAATCCGTAGTCGTCCCCGAAGCAGTCGCTGTCGCGAGCCGCACCACGGCAAGGCGCAGCCAACCGGAAGCAGCAGTGCGTGCGGTGCTAGTGCTCCTGGCTCCGATCGGTGATTATTGGAGGAAGTCGTCTGACGCCACCCCTCCTCACCAGGCCAGCCTCAATGACTCGGCTGCACAATCATTCCTTCCGGAGGCGCCGGCCCGTTGGAATCGGAATAAATTCCTGATTGTCTTTTTATACTGGGCGGCCTGCACTATGTTGGTCGACCCCCAAGTCACTGCTCCCATTACCTCTCATCAACACTGCAGTCTCAATTCTGTGTCGTTCTCTCGCCTTCTATCCGTCTTCTGCCAAAAATCCGCCGCTCTCGAGCTTCCTGCGTCGCATCCCCACCCTTTTTCCAAGTTTCGCCCATCGCTCCTTCACGTGATTGGAATTTTGAATATTATTGGCCGAAATCTTAGTTTCCAAAATATTCGACGCGAGTCGGAAGCCGATAGGGTATTTTCAAATTAACCTCATGTTCTGGGCGCCTGATTGGTGGTCTTTGTTGTGCGTGTGTGTACACCGGAGATGAACAAAGCAGTCCTTTCTGCTGTCTTCGTGACGCTTATATGGGTCCTACGGGATAACTTCAACAGTAGCCGGGATCTCTATAATTTGCTTGTTCCGGTGCCTAGCCGTGCACGTGGACTGGCCGCCGTTTGCCTGAAAAGGCTGTCCCGGGAGACAATTGCACCTAATCGTAAATCTTTTGAATCTTCTGACACGCGTTCGCGCGTCTTGCGCTGAGCCGTGTCAAATCAGGGACCTTCCTAATCG